>OY728128.1:1309505055-1310105055 GCA_963277665.1 Viscum album
ATAATTAATATATAATTAAAATATAATAAATATATAGTTATAAATATAATGAATATATGATTAGAGTAATTACATAATTATAATAAATATGTAATTATAATAATTATATAATATTTAATAAAGTTTATTTATATAAAGATAAATAATTTTAATAATGTTTATTTAAATATAAATTTATAAATTTTAAATATAAGGTTTATTTATATATAATTATTTATAAATTTATAAATTTATATATAATTATTTAAATACATAAATAAACCATATTAAATTTATTTATAAATTTATATATATATATATATAAATAAACATTATTAAAATTATTTATATTTATTATATTTATTATAATATATTATAATTATATATATATATATATATAATTACATTTAATAATAAATAATTACAATTTTAAAAATATTTTTATAAATGTAAATTTAAAAATGTGAGATTATTTATAATTATACATATAAATATAAATATAATTATACAATTATAAATATATATTTAGATAGTTATATATAAATATATCAATATATTTAATAAATTTATTTATCACATTAATAAATATGTATTTATTTATAATAAAAGTATAATAAAATAAATATATAAATATAATAATTATAAATATAACAAATCCATAATTATAATTAATATATAATTATAATAAATATCTAATTATAATAAATATCTAATCATAATAAATACATAAATATAATAAATATATAATTAAAAATATAATAATTATATAATCACAATAAATATATAATTGAAATAAATATATAATTGTAATAAATACATAATAATAAATATAATAAATGCATAATTATAATATATTTATTACAAATATATATTTAATATATAATTATAATACATATGTAATTATTGTAAATATAAGATTATAATAAATATATGATTAAAAATATAATAAATACATAATAATAAATATAATAAATGCATAATTATAATATATTTATTACAAATATATATTTAATATATAATTATAATACATATGTAATTATTGTAAATATAAGATTATAATAAATATATGATTAAAAATATAATAAATATATAATTATAAATATAATAAATATATGATTATAATAATTATGCAATTATAATAATTATTTAATATTTCATAATGTTTATATATATATATAATCATATAATTATATTTATTTATAAATATATTCATTATTCATTAATATATATTTATATTAATGAATATATTTATAATTATAATTATAAATAAATATAATTATATGAATATAATTTAAATTTATTTATAAATAAATATTCATGAATATAATACATTTATTATAAATATAAATTAATAAATATATATTTATAAAATGTATTGTATTTATAAATATATTTAATAAATGTATATTTATAATAATTGTATTACATTTATAAATATAATAATAAATGTATTGAAATACATTTAATAAATATACATTTATTATAAAAAATAAATTTATTAAATACATTTATTATAATGCATTTATAAAATACACTTACTAAATACATTTATTTAATAAATGAACTATATTTATAAATATATTTAATAAATATACATTTATTATAAATACAATACATTTAATAATTGTATTTAATAAATATAATACATTTAATAAATATACATTTATTATAAATACAATATAATACATTTAATAAATATACTTTTGTTATAAATACAATACATATAATAAATATACATTTATTATAATACATTTATTATAATAAGTGTATTTAATAAATAGAATACATTTATTAAATATACATTTATTACAAATACAATATATTTAAATAAATGTATTTGATAAATATAATATAAATTTATTATAAATACAATACATTTATTAAATATAAATATACATTTATTAAATATACATTTATTAAATATACATTTATTACAAATACAATATATTTAAATAAATGTATTTGATAAATATAATATAAATTTATTATAAATACAATACATTTATTAAATATAATGTATACATTTAATAAATATACATTTATTTAATAAATACAATACATTTAATAATGTATACATTTATTAAATAAATGTATAATTAATAATAAATATTATTATATATTTATTGTATTTATTTTATTATACATTTATTATAATTAAATATTTATTATAATTAATATTTACTATAATTATATAATTATTATATTTTTGTATTTATTATATTTATATTTCTCTAATTATTATAATTGTATATTTATTATATTTATTTATTTAGTACTATTATATATTTATCATAATTATATATTTATTATAGTTATTATTTTTATCATTATAAATTTATTATAATTCCATAATTTTAATTATAATAATTACATAATTATAAATATAATAAATATAGAATTATAATAAATGTATAGTTATAAATAGAATAAATATATAATTATAATTAATATATGTGTTATATTTATAATAAATATAAATAAATAAATTTATTATAAAAAATATAATTTATTATAATTTATTTATTCATGTATATATATATATATATATATATATAAATGGGGGTTGGGGGTGGTGTGGGGTCAAAGCGCCACTTCAAGTGGCGCTGAACAAACCCATTTACCAAAATAAAAAAAACCCTAACCCATTAAAAAAAAAAAAAAAAACCCTCCGGCCTAAATTAGCCATCTAATGTAACAAAAAAATAATGTTAACATTGCTCTATTAGTTTTGTATGCAATTCTTTTTGACTTATTTGTTAGTGATTTCTTTTATATATCTTTTTTTATGCTTGTCATAACTTTTGTTTGTGCGTTGGTTTGTATTTTGATTATGGGTTTATGGAATGTATATTTTGTTGCAAAAAAGAATGAAAATGACATTTTATATATATATAAAAACAAGTGTTATGGGTTGATTTCAGAGTTTTTTTTATACATTTAAAAAAAATTTACAGAAAACGGTCAGGGCGAATTTCTTTTTTAAAATACGGCGCAAAGGCGGCATCCGCAATGTCGTCTTTGCATTTCGGAAGAAAGACGGCATCGTAGATGCCGCCTTTGCACTACCGGTGCGGATCGCTGACGTGGTGAAGGCGGCACCGCGGGTGCCGACTTTCGCCTGATGACATTGCGAAAGGCGGCACCTGCCGCCTTTGCCGCCGCGCCCTATAAAAGGGCAACGCCCTCTCCTCTTCTTCTCACTTCCAAACACCCATTTACCTCTCATTTTCTCTCTTTTGCGGCGAAGTTTGCGATTTGAAATTTTTGGAAAACTTTTAGAGGTATGGTTTTTAATTTAATGTTTTTTATTTCGTTGAATTGTTTTTAGTTAAATATTTTTTAAAATTTAATGTTTTTTATTTAGTTAAATTTTTTATAGTTAAATATTTCAATTCTTTAGTTGTTTAGTTAGTTTTAATTTTTTTTTGTTTATTAGATTGTTTAATTAGTTATATATATTTATGAATTATAATTATCATTAGTATAAATTAATTTAGGATTCTTTTAATGAAATTTTGGTAGCATAAAGACTATGTTATCTAAGCAATCAAATCCTTGTCTGGATACAAACAAGTGAATGTGCCTCTGGCACAAATGTACTTAGGGGTAAAACCCGAAAATATCGATTTGAGCTAGACTCGAACGGGAACTGGTGCACGACAACGAGCCTTGCTGCATTCTGGTTTGACACTCCCGGAGGATATGCTTAAGATATGCATATTTCTTTATAAACTACTAAAATATCTAAGGAAAGAAATGATAAATTGACAATTTAGTAATGATGTTGATAGTTATTATTAGGAATGATTAATTATAAATTAATTAATAAATAACATAGAGTTAAAAATAAAACTACAGTTCAAATGATATTCAATAACATGGAGTTAAAAAATAACATGGAGTTAAAAAACAACATGGAGTGAAAGTGAAAAAATAAATAACATGGAGTTAAAATATAGATAACATAGAGTAAAAAAAATAACATCATGTTTCGAGCTTCTGGCCTTTATTGCAGTGAATTGGATATCAAAATTTCAGAAAACCCGCGTGACAACGGGTTTTCTGAAATTTTGATATCCAATTCACTGCAATAAAGGTCAGAAGCTCGAAACATTATGTTATTTATTTTTTTAACTCTATGTTATATATATTTTAACTCTGCTATGTTATTGAATAACTAATTAATAATTTAGTAAGGAATAACTAATGATTGAAGAATGGTTAACTAATTAAAAAGTGTACTACGAAATATCCTAGTTTAGGATATAAGGTCTTTTAAAATTTAAGTATCATAAAGATTGTATAGTTTAGAAGTAATAGTTATTATTTGAACGTGAAGTAAAATCCAACTTATTTTCAATAAGTAGTTTAATTTCATCTTCAAAGTATAAAATCCAACTTATATTGGTAGCCATCATTCTGAATGTCACTTACATTATCAAAATCTTGATCAGAAAACTTTTTTTACGTAGAGCGTAATGTTTGTCTGTGTGTACTGCTATGGGGAGGTTATTCAAACTGAGCAAGGAGCTTTTTACAGTACACAACCAATAACAGTGGTTAATACAACTGATTGTGTAACCCTAAGTGACCTTCAAGATAGAATTCATGGGTCATTAAATCTAGGACTCGATCAAAAGATCAAGTCAATGAGTTATAGATATTTGCAGTTCCCGTTAACATTGTGGCATCTAGCTTGTCCATTGGTTGATGATGCGCAATGGATCCAAACAATTAATTTGTTTTCTCAACGGTCAAATGGTACTATGATGAAGTTATATGTTGATGTTTCTACTGTACAACAACAACATCCAATTGTACAAAGACGTAGACTTACAAGAGTCGTTGAAGATAGTCTGCCCCATGAAGTTGAGACTATTCCAAATGATGCAGAAGAGGACAACCTACTTGATCTCTTAGATATACATGTTAACCCGACATCTGATGAGGAGTTTCGTAATAACGAAACAGATGGTGATAATAGTGATGATGAGGAAGGAACAACGAAAGTTTCGAGAAATGCATTAGTTGTACAGCAGGCTCGACCTACAATAAATCATCCAATGCTCTTTGCATCTTGGTCAGAAGCAATGACACATGTGCCTAGATTTGAAGATAATGTTCTCACACCGACAACTGAATTTTCCGGAGTTATACGAGATAAGTTTAGTGAGATGGACAAAACTTTATACGTTGGAAGGAATTTTCCAAGTAAAGATGCATTAAAAAGTACGCTAAAGAGATTTCACATTGAGAGGCATTGTAGCTATATAGTTTATGAATCAGACCGTAGAAAATATGTCATACGGTGTGAGAGGTATGAGGATGATTGTAGATTTCGATTGAGGGCGATTCCGGACATTGCATTTGGAGGTTGGAGAATCTCGAGGATTGAGGCAGCTCATACTTGCATTCAGCCAAGCCTGACACAAGATCATACTTCATTGGATGCAGAATTTGTGTCATCCATTGTTGTTGAGATGATTAGGACATGTCAAGATGTTCTGATAGCCCTTGTGCAAGAGAGGATACAACAGACATTTGGTTATAAGATTTCGTATAATAAGACATGGATGGTGAAACAGAAGGCAATTGTGAAGGTCTATGGTGATTGAGATGACTCATATCGAGTATTGCCGCAATTGCTAGCTATACTGAGTCATCATAACCAAGTTGTATTCCATCTCAATACAAATGAATATGTGTCTCATGATAACAGACTTGATCCATCTCGTGTTCAATTTCATCGATTGTTTTGGGCATTCCTCTCATGTATCTCTGCATTTCGTTTTAGCAAACACTTCATTCAGATTGATGGAACGTTTCTATACGGAAAATACAAGGGCGTATTGTTGATTGCGGCAACCCAAGATGGAAACTGTTCACCTCTTCTGCTTGCCTTTTCCATTGTAGAAAAAGAAAACTATGAATCATGGAGTTGGTTTTTGGCATGTATCAACAACCATTTCCCCGACATTCAGGGTGTTTGTTTGATATCTGATCGGCATCGGGCAATTAATGAAGAAATCAATGCGGATCCTGATACATGGAGTTATCCAAATGCACATCATCAGTTCTGCATTAGACACATTGCTAGCAACCTGCATAAAAAATTCCACAACGAACCGATGAAGAATGAAATCACCAGACTTGGTACGCATTGTATTTGTTATTTTTTTATATCAACGTAAAGATAAATTCAAAATATGTGAAATATCATCTATTATGTGTAGCATATGAGTCAGATCAACGATGGTTTGAAGAACGTTTCAAACAAATCCGTCAGGTTAATGAAGAAGTTTACGATTATGTGATGTGAATTCCAAAAGAAAAATGGACATTGACATATGATGGGGGGAAGAAGTACGGACACATGACCACTAACATTGTAGTGTGCATCAATGGTGTCCTCAAAGGGCTTCACAAGCTACCTATAACTGCCCTAGTTCAGGAGACATTATATCGTTGCGTGAAGTAATTTGTTGATAGACAAATACTAGCATCGGATGGAATACATTAGGGGCTAACGTACAGAAGACATTTTCAACAAGAGATTGAAAAGAATATTGAAGAATCTTCTGGTTATCATGTCTGCCTATTTCAACAAGAAGACTCTCGATTTGAAGTTCAAGAGAAGTCGAACCCCCTCACAAATAGCATTGGTGAAAAAATGGTGGAATTACTAGAAACGAGATAATGTCAATGTGGAAACTTTCAGGCCTTACGGTTTCCACGCTCACACACCATCGTAGCATGTGCCTCTGTTAACATATCATGAGAAGCATATGTTGATTCAGTGTACCAGATGAACACCATTGCTAACTGTTATGCTGCACCATGGACACATATTGGCGAGTTTCGTTATTTCCCAATGCCCGAAGGTCAGCTGATAGCGGTACCTGATATGAATCGGTTGCATCCCCATGGGAGACCGAAGGCCAGCAGGATGCGAAATGAGATAGACTAACCTCAAGAATAAAGATAGAGTTTGAGATGTACCATATGTCATCAAGAAGGTCATAATCGGAAACGATGCCCTAACATTGTTGGGTCGAGTTCACACTCTAAGCCACAATGATGTATTGTCGTTATTGGGAGATTCTCATATTGTAAATTTTATGTTGTTATCTCTTCCTTTTACCTCAGTTTTCTAACCTCCAAAACTGAAAATCACAATAGTAAACCCAAAAACATCTTTTATATACCGTAATCCTAACATTCTAAACCATAATCCTGAAAATATTTTCTCAAATCATTAACCTAAACCGTAAAACGTTAAAAAAAATCCAAAAGCCTAGATCCAAAAGGCAAAATGTGAAACCCTAATCTCTAAATCCTAAAATCGAAAAGATGAACCGTAAACCCACAAACATCTTCCCTTTACATCGGTTTTCAAAACATTATGTGATTGAGAAAATAATCATGAAACATACAATCATGTGGACAATCATATATAAATTATAAATCACATCCTTTTCTAATAAACATCTATATAACATAGACAAATGATTTATATATATATAAATATATAAAACCATATCTTACAAAACACCCAATTCTGGGTAAAAGCATATCTTAATAAACTTTAGTAATATGATTTGAAAAACATGAAGACATGCCCCTTTCTTTTGGTAAAAAAACTTCATAAAACAATGTGAATAAACATGACATGTCTTGTATTCTACAAATCATAATATTTTACTAATCATGATGTTATATTTATAGTTTACACTTAAAACTCATTTCATTTGTTTATATGCAGATGAATGACACCATACTACTCAGTCAGCAGGCTACCCATTGTTCACAGGTTGTGATAGAGGGTGGTCTAGATCGATTGATCAGGGTGCGTTGAGCACACTATTTTCATCACACAGAGCCTCCTCCTGCCATTATACCATACTTGCATCGTGTTGGCTTCTACGGTATTGCAGTATCAGATTTTACATTTGTAGACCATCACCTGCTAGCTGCACTTGTGGAGAGGTGGAAACCTGAGACACACACATTCCACCTGCCTGAGGGAGAGATGACCATCACCCTCAAGGATGTGGATGTGCTTCTTGGTCTTCCTATCCAGGGGAGACCCGTTATTGGATCCACTCGGGAATCTTGGACCGACCTTGCTCAGCGCTTGTTAGGCATTGACATTTTGTCCGATCGTAGTGATACCGATAGAGCATCGATATCCATGCCTTGGCTGGAGTCACATATTCCACTTTTAGCTGATGATGCTGACGAGAAGACAGTGATGCGTTATGCACATGCATATATATTATGACTTATTGGAGGGACCATGTGTACAGATCATTCAGGGATGCACGTGCACATGATGCATCTACCCCTGCTGGAGGACTTTGATCGGGCAGAGACATACAGTTGGGGATCCGCATGATTGACATACACATACAGAGCATTATGCAGGATATCCAATAGGCGGCACACAGGTCTCGGGGGATGCATCATCCTTATTCAGATGTGGGCATGGGAGCACATCCCCGCATTCTGCCCTGATCTTGTTGGTCCACCGGTCGAGATGGTGGTGCTACATGACGCTCCATGTGGACACCGGTATGATCACTCATTTCTATCAGTTTCTGATGCTACTACAAGTTATTGACTTTAATTTATTGTTATTTATCACTATCGATGTTGTATTTTATAGGTGGTGTCAGCAACACAATTTCAATGCGGTTCCAAGACATGATTTGGTCGTATATCGGCTCGAGTTGGACTTTCTCTTACCCCATCAGGTATGTATATAAAATCTATAACTGTCTAAAAAATTTAATAATAGCATAATTTTTTTAGTTAAGAGTTTTTCTAACAAGGGTAATATGTTATTTCAGATTTTATGGGGTTCATACTGGTCTGTTATAGACCAGTTGCCTCCATACTTCACAGTTGGTCTTGACGATGTTATGGCTGTAGTGCCACTCATTCACTTTCATATTGTTGTGTGGCACCAGCCTGATAGAGTCATGCGCCGGTTTCTCTTGACTCAACAGATTCCATTACCGCCGAGGCAGACAGATTAGCTTCATGGGATAAAGCTGACAGGGAGGCTGGATGATGACTAGCGTTGAGTACATGATATATTTCTCGACTGTTGGTGCAGATGCGCAGAGTATCGTATCCAGGGAGTTCCTACGATGCAATTCTCTCTTTCAGCATAGCACGAGTATGAGCCATGGTATAGACTGAAGTCTATACCGTATCTTACCCGAGCTGGCAGAGAGATGCATATGATTTTAAGTCAATTAAATTATATTACTATGTTTATTGAGTTATTTTCTAATTCATTTTTAATCTGTTTACAGGAGAGTCACACAGACAATCTTATTCATATGAGTGATGAGGCTGAGGATAGAGTCTTCAGCTGGGAATTCGTTCATGCTCAAGCATTGGATCTGAGGTCATATGTCCATGCGTTTGCCGAGAGCCTCTTCGAGTGTCCGGCACAGAGACAGCAGGTTCCTGTCGCAGAGGAAGATCCTACAACAGCTGCTACTGCTGAGGAGCCATGACCACAGCGACGTAGACAGCTTCGTCCTGCACGTCAGGCCTCACCAGTTCCACAGGCAGAGGTCGACCCTCTAGTAGTCCAGTCTGAGCCGATGCAGGATCTGCCTCATCTGTCATGGGATCCATCTTTTTTTTTATGGGATATACTCAGTTTTCTCCATCGTGGGGTCCATATAGATCACAACCTTTGGGTCCAGAGTCATCGCAACCTTGGGGTCCAGACCCATCGTAGAGTTAGGGTATAGTTCCACCACATGATTTGTTCCCCACTGCGATGATGTTGGGTCCTTCTACCACTGAAGTGGGAGAAGGATCAGGAGGGCAATACGAGGTGGAGTTGACATTTTCTCCCATTGGCACAGAGGTGGAGGATATGATAGTCGACGTTCCAGCACCCAAGTACCAGCCCTCTCCAGGTCATTAGACTCCCCAGAGATCTCGCCGCAGACGTCCTATTATTAGACCACCATGTGGGACAAGATATCCTCACCGTAGACATAGACATTGATTTTTTATATTCATTTATATGTTTTATGTCTATGGAAATGAAAAATAATTTAGAAGCTTTCAAAACCACCTACTTGAAACTTAAAAATGTTTCAAGTACGTGACTTTGAAAGACTATAAAATATAAACCATAAGACCAATATAAACTAAACTTTAAACATTCATTAAACATATAAGAAATTGTTGAAAAAAAAAACATTTCATAAAAAATGTTTAGGAAAAATAATTTATAAGCTTTCAAAACGGACTAATTGAAACTTAAAAATGTTTCAAGTATGTGACTTTGAAATACTATAAAATATAAACCATAAGACTAATATAAACAAAACTTTAAACATTCATTAAACATATAAGCAATTGTTGAAAACAAAAAACATTTCATAAAAAATGTTTAGGAAAAATAATTTATAATCTTTCAAAACGGCCTACTTGAAACTTAAAAATGTTTCAAGTACGTGACTTTGAAAGACTATAAAATATAAACCATAAGACCAATGTAAACAAAACTTTAAACATTCATTAAACATATAAGCAATTATTGAAAACAAAAATCATTTCATAAAAAATGTTCATGAAAAATAATTTATAAGCTTTCAAAACCACCTACTTGAAACTTAAAAATGTTTCAAGTACGCGACTTTGAAAGATTATAAAATATAAACCATAAGACCAATATAAACGAAACTTTAAACATTGATTAAACATATATGAATCAACCCCACATCAATATGATGCACGGTGTCTCTAGCATCACATATATCTATAATTTTTGATGCATGAGAACATGTTATATCTCCTTTCATGGGACAACGAAATCCATTCTTTCACCCGCCATGTCCATATCCATATCAACATCCGGCCGCATAAGGGTATGGTGAAAGATATGCCACATGAAATGCTCATCTATTCCCATTCCTGCAAATACCAACCCCTTCAACACCACTATGTATCCAACCATTATAATCTCTTCTACAATTGTCACCCCATTTCCCCAGGCCTAGTTGATCAGATGAAAACACCAACGATTCCACATAGCCCATAAAACTATTCATCACCAAATCTTTATCCTTTATCATCTTCAAAAGGCTACTATATGACCTCCTTTATCTATCCATTCCAAACAGTCACATATAAAATGGATAGATCAAGGAGGTCCTACAATATCCTTTTGAAGATGATAAAGGATAAAGATTTGGTGATGAAGAGTTTGATGGGCTATGTGGAATCGTTGGTGTTTTCATCTGATTAACTAGGCCTAGGAAAATGGGGTGACAATTGTGGAAGAAATTAAAATGGTTGGATTCATGGTGGTGTTGAAGGGGTTGGTATTTGCAGGAATGGGAACATATGAGCATTTCATGTGGCATATCTTTCACCATACCCTTATGCAAGCGGATGTTGATATGGATATGGACATGGCGGGTGGAAGAATGGATTTCGTTGTCCCATGAAAGGAGATATAACATGTTCTCATGCATCAAAGATTATAGATGTATGTGATACTAGAGACACCGTGCATCATATTGATGCAGGTTTGATTCCTATATATTTAATCAATGTTTAAAGTTTCGTTTATATTGGTCTTATGGTTTATACTTTATAGTCTTTCAAAGTCATGTACTTGAAACATTTTTAAGTTTCAAGTAGGTGGTTTTGAAAGCTTATAAATTATTTTTCCTGAACATTTTTTATGAAATGTTTTTTGTTTTCAACAATTTCTTATATGTTTAATGAATGTTTAAAGTTTCGTTTATATTGGTCTTATGGTTTATATTTTATAGTCTTTTAAAGTCACGTACTTGAAACATTTTTAAGTTTCAAGTAGGCGGTTTTGAAAGCTTATAAATTATTTTTCATGAACATTTTTTATGAAATATTTTTTGTTTTCAACAATTTCTTATATGTTTAATGAATTTTTAAAGTTTTGTTTATATTGTTCTTATGGTTTATATTTTATAGTCTTTCAAAGTCACTTACTTGAAACATTTTTAAGTTTCAAGTAGGCAGTTTTGAAAGCTTATAAATTATTTTTCATGATTTTTTTTATGAAATGATTTTTGTTTTCAACAATTTCTTATATGTTTAATGAATGTTTAAAGTTTAATTTATATTGGTCTTATGGTTTATATTTTATAGTCTTTCAAAGTCACGTACTTGAAACATTTTTAAGTTTCAAGTAGGCGGTTTTGAAAGCTTATAAATTATTTTTCATGAACATTTTTTATGAAATGTTTTTTTTCAATAATTTCTTATATGTTTGATGAATGTTTAAAGTTTCATTTTTATTGGTCTTATGGTTTATATTTTATAGTCTTTCAAAGTCACGTACTTAAAACATTTTTAACTTTCCAGTAGGCGGTTTTGAAAGCATATAAATTATTTTTCCTGAACAATTTTTATGAATTATATATAAAAATAAATATATAAACAAAAAAAACAATTTTTTTTTTCAAAAATGATAATTTTTACATTTTTATGAATTATATATATAAATAAAAATATAAACAAAACAAAAAAAAAATAAAAAAAAATTAAAAATTATATTTTTTTTGTTAGGTGAAAGGCGACATCCTCCTGAACATTTATTATGAATTATATATAAAAATAAATATATAAACAAAACAAATCAAAACATAAAAAAAATTCAATTTTTTTTGTTAGGGGAAAGGCGACATCGCGAGTGCCGCCTTTCAGCCGCAGTGCAAAGGCGGCAGCCGCGATGCCGCCTTTCACCCGAAATGCAAAGGCAGCATCGCGGATGCCACCTTTGAGGCGCATTTTGAAAAAAAAAATTGCCCTAACCATTTTCTTTAATTTTTTTTAAAAAATGTATAAAAAACTCATTGATTTCACCACTATCGGTAATGTCTTTAAAATTGATAAAAAAACATTTATGAACAATCATAAAGTTCGATATTTATCAACTTTGTATTTTACCGTCGATAAATGGTCACTTCACCTCATGAAGTTTGCTACACAATTTAAAAACAAATAATAACAGCCAAATGAAATAAAAAATATTCACAATTTATATAAAAGATCCCAATATTTTCAAGTAATACAAAATGTTTTTACATTTCATCATTCTAGTACAATCATTGTATAAATTTTAATGATATGCAACAATTAAAAGTAGTTTACAACCAATACAGAAAGAATGTTACACGTGAGAGGTTTTGTCCAAAGATTAACCAGTTCTGTAACTAAAAAACACGTGTTTATAATAAAAAAAATATTTATTTTATTAATACGACTTTTTTAAAGTTAAGATCAAAGACTCTTTTTTTATTAAAAGAAATGATCTTTTTTTCACATAAGACTCATTACATGGTTCGTAGTCCCAGTGAACATTAAAGTCCATTACATGGTCTGACCCAAAGGTTCTCTAATGAATAGTACTGCTACAGTACCCGAGCTACTACAGTTCTATCGCCGCTACAGTCCCTGCTACAGTGTCTGTCACCGCTATGGTGTCGCCAGTGCTACAGTCTATCGTCACTACAATTTTGTTATAGTACCGCTATAGTCACTATTGCACATATGGCTTATCACAGCCAGCAAAATGGCATTTAACATCGCTAAAAAAGTGTTTTTAATCACAGCAATGATAAAGGGGGTCCTTTATCTGTGCTAAAAAAATGTTGATAAAGGCTTAGCTATGGTGTTAATATAACAACACACCCAGAAGCAAAAACCTACAATTTCCCTGTAATTTCAAACAATTCTATAATTTCAAACAATGCTATATATATATTTAATTGACATCATGAATACAAAAATGTCTGTTTATGGTATATACAAAAAAACGTTGTTTTTTACATTTCAAACAAAATATTTTATATAATTACATTTACAGTTGTCCAACAAACATTCTAAAACATTAATATTTCATCTTTTGATGCCTGTGATCCCCTCTAAAAAATGTCCTTCCATGATATCAGTTGCTGGAAAAATCATCTCAACCCAAGCAAAAGATTTCACCTATATAAGAAAAAAAATATTATGTTAGTAATACTATAAAGAAATAAATTAAACATTAATATTAAAGAACACATTAATAAAATGTCAATATTTAATAAAAATGACACATTTGGAGTTATACCGGTCACACCATGCATCCTATTGAGATGAGGTTGATTTATACACGTTAAAAATGAGTTATGGATCGTTTTCCTAAAATATCAAAATAATATGAATGCGTTTGCTTGATTTTTAGTATGTCACTTGTTTTTTTACTAAAATTAATGTCAATTTTAAATAATTACACATTTAGAGTTATATCGGCCACACTGCATCATATTGAGGTGAGGATGATTCCTACCCGTCACAAATTACTGATGGATCGTTGTTCTAAAGTATCAAAACAATTTAAATATGTTTGCTTGGTTTTCGGTTTGTCAGTTGTTTTTTTACTAAAATGTCATTTCAAACTCAAAACATGCATTTTGAGTCATACTAGTCGCATCGTGCGTTGGTTTGACATGACCCTACTTCATACATGTCAAAAATTACTTATGAATCGTTGTCCTAAATTATCAAGATAATTAGAGCGTGTTTTCTTGGTTTTCCAGTGAATAGCGCGTTTTGAACTAAAATGTCAATTTTAAACTGATAACAAACAATTTTAGTTATACCGGTCACATCGTGCATCAGATTGAGGTGCAGTTGACTCCTACACATCACAAATGACTCATGGATCATTTTCCTAAAGTATCAAAATAGTCCGAATGCGTTTGCCCAGTTTTTCAGTATGTCACTTGTTGTTTTTACTTAAATTAATGTCAATTTTAAATAAAAAGAGACACTTTGAGTTATACCGGCCACACTGTGCATCGTATTGAGGTGCGACTGATCCATACACATCACAAATGACTAACAGATCGTTGTCCTAAAATATCAAAACAATCTGAATGTGTTTTCTCGGTTTTCAATATATCACTTGTTGTTTTTACTTAAATTAATGAAAATTTTAAATAAAAAGAGACACATTGAGTGATATCGGTCACATCGTGAGTCGTATTGAGGTGTGATTGATTCCTACACATCAAAAATGACTAATAGATCATTTTCCTAAATATAAAAACAATCCAAATATGTTTGCTCAGTTTTCAGTATGTCACTTGTTGGTTTTACTTAAATTAATGTCAATTTTAAATAAAAAGAGACACTTTAAGTGATATCGGCCACACCATGAGTCGTATTAAGGTGAGGCTGATTCCTACATGTCAAAAATAACTAATAGATCATTTTATTAAAATATCAAAACAATATGAATACATTTTCATGATTTTTAGTATGCCACTTGTTGTTTTTACTTAAATTAATGTCAATTTTAAATAAAAAGAGACACTTTGAGTTGTACCGGACACAACGTGCATCGTATTGAAGTGTGGTTGATCCATAAATGTCAAAAATGACTAATAGATCATTTTTCTAAAATATAAAAACAATCCAAATGTGTTTTCACAATTTTCAGTATGTCACTTGTTGTTTTTACTTAAATTAATGTCAATTTTAAATAAAAAGAGATACTTTGAGTGATATCGGTCACACCGTGCATCGTATTGAGGTGCTACTAATTTCTACATGTCAAAAATAACAAATAAATCATTTTACTAAAATATAAAAACAACCTGAATGGGTTTTCTTGATTTTCACTATGTCACTTGTTGTTTTTACTTAAATTCATGTTAATTTTAAATAAAAAGAGACACTTTGAGTTATAACACCCACACCACATGTCTTACTGAGGTGAAATTGAGTCCTACACATCAAAAATGACTCATGGATCATTTTTCTAAAGTATCAAAACAATTAAAATGTGTTACTCAGTTTTCAGTATGTCACTTGTTCTTTTTACATAAATTAATGTCAATTTTAAATAAAAAGACACACTTAGAGTCATAACAGTCACACCGTGCGTCATATTGAGGTGAGGTTTAATCCTACATGTCAAAAATGACTCGTGGATCACTTTATTAAAATATAAAAACAATCAAAATTTGTTTGCACGGTTCTCAGTATGTCACTTGTTGTTTTTACTTAAATTGATGTCAATTTTAAATAAAAAGAGACACTTTGAGTTATACTGGACACACTTTGAAAATGAATTATAGATCGTTGTCCTAGAGTATCAAAATAATCTGAATATGTTTTCTCGGTTTTTAGTATGTCAGTTGTGTTTTTTTTACTAAAGTGTCATTTCAATCTGGAAACAGACATTATGAGTCATACCGGTTGCATCGTGCGTCAGTTTGATGTGAGAATACTTCATACAGATCACAAATGAATTATGAATCTATTTACTAAATTATCAAGATAATCATATCATGTTTTATTGTTTTTTAGCGAGTGACACGTTTTGAACTAAAATGTTAATTTTAAATTGATAATAGACACTTTTAGTCATACGAGTCACATCATGCATCAGATTGAGGTGTGGTTGATTTTTACACATCACAAATGACTCATGGATCATTTTACTAAATTATCAAAACAATTTGAATGATTTTTCTTGGTTTTTAGTATGTCACTTGTTATTTTTTCTCAATTTAATGTCAATTTAATATAAAAATACACATTTAAAGTCATATCGGCCACACTATGCATCAGATTGAGGTGAAGTTGATTCATACATGTCAAAAATGACTCATGGATCATTGTATTAAATTATCAAAACAATATGAATTCATTTTCTCAGTTTTTAGTATGTCACTAGTTGTTTTTAATAAAAGCAATGTCAATTTTAAATAAAAAGACACACTTTGAGTGATACCGGTCACTTGTTATTTTTGCTCAATTTTGAATAGGTCAGTTGCTCTGATACCAACTATATTGACCCAAACATTTCATAAATAGATATCACATATCAATAGATTAATATTCCTTACATAACATAATGATCCATTCCAGAATAGTTTAGGTCCAATACTTTTGGAAACATGAAAACATAAAGAACTAGTTCATAAGAGTCTCTCATTAAGTTATTCTTTACTAGAAACCTTCTTAGACATTTCATTTCTAAAACCATTTTTAATAACCTAAGGATATAAAACATAATAAATGGTGATCATAGATGCTCAATAAGTGTAAACAAGGGAGATATTAATGATCATATAAGGATAACCTGAGCATAAATATGTTATAAGGTGATATTAACATTAGAAATTTCTACCCTGCATATCATAGATCATAATCACGAGTCATGGATCAAATCATGGTAGTTTATAAGACATGAATCTTAAAGGATCAAAGAATATTATAAACTAAAAACATACACTTCGAGCCATATCGAGCACACTGTGTATCAGATTGAGGTGCGACTAATTGAGATACGACTGATTAGTACATTGTTCAGGAAAATATTCATGATAGATCTTTTGGGAAGTCATACTTTGTATTAAACTACTAAGAAGTCATACTTTTCATTAAACATGTTATCTCTTTTCTGGATTACTTCAAATAGTTAAAAGGAAAATATGTCTTCCCAAAAGATCTGTAAAAAAAATAAGTATTAGATAAAAATGATAAGGAAATTTACTAAAAAATAGTAGATAAAATGATGAAAAAATTAATTAATTAAATAAGTATTAATAATTCA
This sequence comes from Viscum album, assembly GCA_963277665.1. Taxonomy (NCBI): domain Eukaryota; kingdom Viridiplantae; phylum Streptophyta; class Magnoliopsida; order Santalales; family Viscaceae; genus Viscum; species Viscum album. The sequence goes on from OY728128.1 coordinate 1,309,522,667, forward strand.
CCTTTATACATTATTGAGCCATTTTCTTATTGTCATTATCTCAGTTGCATCCTTAAAGTCCAATCTCTCACGAGCATGAGCACCTTTGAACAAACCACCCTGAATCGAACAAAGGAATCCATCTGTATAAGAAAACAATTCTTATATGAGTAATAATAAAAAGAAGTAAATTAAACATAAATATGAAATGGTCCAATACTTCTATGGAAGTCTCATATTCATGCTATTTGTGTACATTCTTCCATTATGTATACTGCCCATTCGTTTCCGAACACACCTGTATCATCTTGTAAATATGAGTCTTTTCGACAGTCATAGTAGTACTGGAAAAATATAAATACAAAAAGGATTAATAAAAATTTTAAATGAAATAGTAATTATCTTTGAAAATACCTCTTTAGGGATGCTAGTTTGTTCATGGAACATGATCTCTCTCATAAATTTACAAATATAATAACCACAATCTTTTCCATTGGTTTGTTTTAGACACTACATAAATATTGAGTAGAATAATTAATTTGTTTTGATATGTGTTTGGATAGTGAAATATTATTATATATACCCTGATACTTTTCCAGTCATAGAACTTTTCATAGTCATCATTCTTAGCCCCTGGCCTCATTCCTTATTTTTCATGATATTGATGCACCACCCTATCATAATATAATCCTCATTAAAAGATGATATAAATTATATAACTTGATGTTTGGTTCTAAAATGTTGGATGTAGTTTATTAAAAATTGAAAAATGACATCATGTGTGGATGGTTTATTGGATATCCATGCATTGAATCCAAAAAATAAATCTTTGGGGTATCTAAATTTACCACAATGAGCATCCAATGCTGCCTAAAAACACAAAAAAATAATATGAAATGAAAGAAATGAAAATAAATTTGATATGATTAAATTGTATAGTATTACCCCTACATCGTTGGTATTAAATAGAGTCTGTCATCTGAAATTTTTCTTTCAAAGGATTTGATCAGACCTGCCACTATTTCATCCTTATTTTGTATCTATTTTTTTAGAGGTCATGTGAGGACTAACGAGTCCAGAATTTTTTCATGGGAAAATCCCTTCAATTGTTTTTCATATACACCTGCCAAAAATATGAAATATATTTAGTCATAATTAATATAGTATATTGGTTTTTGGAAAATCAAATCATGAAAACATACCTCATGTATACATTTACAACTGAGTCGCATATCCATTCATAGTCGATCATTTCAGTTGCACTCTCAACACCAATGAAGTATTGATCTTTCTCTCAGTATATATTTTCTTCAAAACCAAATATGTGTTTGAGACCATATTTTAACTTTTTATTCATATGAACCTTCAATGATAGTAAATGTGGATATAGAATGGGTAGGGTAATGGTGCTTTCAGTAGATCTTTTTGATTGGTTGGTCGATCCTTTAAATGGTTTTGATATGGTCTTTCATTTCATCACCTTATCTTTGTTCTTATGTAATAACATTCATCAATTTAGACCTTTTTTCATTAATTGTTAAAGGTTTAGCTTAAAAAGTAAATTAGAAATGAATAACTCCTTGTCGACATGTTTTTTTTAAAAAATTAACAGCCATGCGATGAAAGTTCCAACATCTTTTTCGACCATATTAATATCATCCTCATGAATTGGAACAGGTAGCTCTATGCTCAGCTCACAGGCTACGCTGATCAACCCTCACACATGACCTATTGGAAGTGGTCTGTTGTGTAGCATGTTGTTTTGAATATTGTACACTGTATCCCTCGCCACAAGGTGATGGGTGGGTGTTGCTAGATATAAATCACAGTCATTATCACCCTATAGAATATTAGTACATGAAATGTATCAGTGTTTGTCTGATTCACATTTCATAGAAACATTTATTAGAATATTGATTACCTCTGCTAAGACATCTCTTTGAGGGGGAATGGCTAGCCTCATAGCTAGTGGGGTGGGGCAGGATCTCCACGTGGTGGTTGTTCATGAGTTTTTTATTCTCTTTGCCTATCCCCCATTAAAGTTTCCACCATCTCTCTCTACCATTGGAATTGTCTTTCAAGGGTAGATATTCTTTCTCTCACCTATTTTATTAATTCACTCTGATCGTCCTCTTGTTTTTTTTCTCAAAATATGTTTGGGGTGTCACCCCAAAACCCACACCTCTAACGCAACCATACTGTTATGGCTAATTCAGGGCCACTGATAGTTTGTGTTCATCCAGAGTAGGTGTTTCTGATTCCTGTGACAATGTCAGATAGAAAATATAAGAAAATAAGTGATCATTGTTATGTAATAGTGATTTAAAATAAAATAAAATTATTATGTAATACTTACACATGTTTCCCACACTTTTTGTGTGTTTTAATATATTAGTATCTCATCTTTATTTACACATGCCTCCTTCCATAGAACATGGAGTGAGATAGAAGTGGCTTTGGATTTTGGGTCATAAATATAAATATAAATAGAGGAACATAATTATGGTGTTGTTTCATGTCTCATAAAATTATTACGGTCAATTTAAAATACATACCATTGTTTTTCAAGTGAAGCGCACCCCATCCTTGCTTTACAGTAAGGGTGTGCTGGTTTTGCTACTCATTCCTTATTTCCAACACTTAGTTGTTGTTTCATAAATAAAAAATTATCAATCGAAGTGATGAATACACGTATATTCAAACAACATATTACTATCCACAATTTACTTGGAAAGACACATCTTTAAAATGGCCAGTAAACGCATCCTACGCTTCTTGGGTTATTAGGTGTGATTGGATAACTGGTGGGTGAAGATTTATTTTCTATTTAGTATCTTTAAGATAATGTCTTCTTAGAATTGTGAAAAATCCTCTATGAATCCTTCCAGAAATCATTAATATATAATTATTTTGGGATTTATATACTATAAATGCAATCTACAATGGATGATTAAGATTAATTCAATGTTTTATTATTTTATTTTTTATTAAAATAAAGAAATGATATCATAATGTGACCGTAATCTCTTCCCACATCAGTGTATTCAGCCCGAGCACAACATGGTGCCACAAATCTATATCAATTGGCATGCATTTCCGAGTGAAGATTCCAATATAACCGTTGAACATGGCCTTGTTGGGGTTAACATGATGACCCCACACATTCCATCCCACCTCGAATTTGAAGCCTTTAACTTTCACCTTATTGATTTTTGCACTGTCAAACTACGACGCTCCTATTTTTTCTTCGACGTTAGTCCTTCATCACCTACCATTTCCTTGGAATCAACATTGTTAATATGTTTCTCTAGAACAGTAGCATCGATATGTGTAGATAGTCATTGTACCTCTACACTGGGAGTAGCAACAGGTTGAGAAACATGTTGTTCCTCAGGAACGGGAACACCAACACTTATAGAAGGACGTTCCTCTACACTACAAGTGGCATTAGGCTAAGATACCTGTTTTTCCTCAGTATTAGGAGTACCACTACATGTGGAAGTCATTATATTTATAAGTGGTTTAACATTTAATTTAGAGTACATAAATGCAACAAAAACAGATAATAACATGAGGTAACACGATGTATATTACAAAAAAATGTAACCTAATTATTGAACTCTCCTTTTTATTTTTTAAAGGATAAAGGGATTTGACCCCTCTATTGATGATCCAGATCTCTTCATTATGGTCTTATCTTACATAAAAAACATCATCTACATTAGGACCACTGTGAAATGATTGCGACATCCCAATAAAAGGGCCATTGTCGGTTGAATTTTTATCTAACCCTTTAGTGGTTTTGATCATAACAGATCAATTGGCCACTTTTGGTTTGTAGGATCTGTAACATAAAATACTTTTATTGTTTTTTATTCCATTATAAACAGTTCATCTTTGTACCCTTCCTTACTAAAATCAACTTTCATGAATCCCAATTCATTTATTTTAACACCACTCCTATTATCAACCCACTTACATTAAAAAATCGTCACTTATAATGTTGTATAATACAACTCGCATATTTTTTTGATGATTCAAAAGTATGACATATTCATGTAAATTGGATTTAGATCCTTAGTACTAGAAACATGCATTGTTTCAGCCACGAGTGCAACTCCACTATTTTTCATGGTACCGTTTTCATCATGCTCATTTGTATAGAATGTATAACCATTAATTGCATAACCATTATAAGATAATACATACACACTTGGTCCTCTGGTTAACCATCGAATTCGTTCTGAAATTGAATACATATTTTCATCTGACTCCTTAAAAATATGGTCCTGAAACCATCCTATAGACTATTGATTATGTATATTTGATATCCATATTTCATCCCTTGATAGATTCAAATTCCTAATAATTTCTTTATGGGTTTTGACATATGGGGAAGCCTCCAAACTATTATGAAAAATGTAAAGGTGGGTTATATCCTGATCTGTAATATTAATTGTGACAACATCTCTTCCAGAAATTCCTTTACCCACAAGCTACCAAGTGTGATGAGATTTTGGTAGACAAATACTTTCCACACTAGATAGGTTTTCAGTACATAATTCAACAACTTCCTCAAAAATATATTTCTTTGCAATAAAACCCTCTAGATGAATTCAATTTTTTACATTCCCTTTGAAAATATTCATATACCGTTCAATGGGGTACATATATATATAGTGTAGAGGACCACATAGTCGAATCTATCTCACCAAGTGAACCATCAAATGAACCATCAAATGAACCATCATATAAAATAATTTTGGCAGGAAGAACATTTCTAATTTACATAATATGATGACAATTTCTCTTTCCATAGTTGGCAATTTATCTGGGTCTATAAATTTGCTTCATATAGCTTTGAAGAAGAAAGATAGCTTGTTTAATGTATGACATACATTCTTGAAAAAATGCAACATAAATCTATAGGCATTATATCTTGCATCTAAACATGGAAGTCATGTGATTTCAGACCCTTTAACTTTAAATCGGTAATTGACATTATGTTCTTGATATTTGATGAATATCCCTCTAGAACCTTTATATAATTCAAGAAGTTGCAAAACTGATATCTCTCATACCTGGAAAGAGTGTAAGAAGCTAGAGGAATAAAAGTTCATTTTTTACCCTTCATTGGTTCCAAATCTTCTTGTATTACCATGTCAACCATGTCTAACCTATAATTGATTCCATCCATTGTTTTTCTAGGTGCATTTAGAAATGTTCTAATGACACTTTCACATACATTTTTTTCAATATGCATAACATCAAGAAAATGTTTGATGTATAAATAATTCTAATATGGTAATTCAAAAAAAAAAACTGATCTCCTTTTCCAACCAGTTTTCATAAGTTTTTTGAAAATGGTTTACCAAAAGAACTGTCCACATATTTTACTTTATCAAACAGTTTATCACCTATTAGTGGAGATGGTATTGCACATTCTTCTGAACTTTTATTGAATGATGTCATCTAATATCGACACTTATGTCATCAGGGTAGAAATCTATGATGTTTTAGAAACATAGTTTTCGATGAATATTTCAACCTAATTTAATGTGTACCTTGTTCACAGATGGGACACCCTTGAGTTACTTTAATACTATATCCTAACAAATTTCCATAAGTAGTAAAATCATTAATTGTCCCATACAACATGTATGTCAACATGAAATCTTTATTTCTATAAGCATAATACAACGTAACACTTGAATCCCACAATAATTTCAAATCCTCAATCAATGGATCCAAATAAACATTAATATCATTACTCGGTTGTTTTGGTCTTGATATAAGCATAGATAACATGGTGTATTTTCATTTCATGCATAACTACGATGGAAATTTATAATTTACCAACATAATCAACTATGTACTATGAGTGCTACTTTGAAAATAAAAAGCATTCACTCCATCTGTAGATAATGCAAGATGAATGTTTCTTGTCTCATTTCCAAATTCAAGATTCTCCTGATCAATTCTCTTCCACTGATAATATTCTGTTGGGTGACATAGTTTCCCATCTTTATTTCTTGTGTCTGCATGCCACGTCAATTTCCACTACTAGAAATTGGACCATTAGCGACCGCCATTGACGGACGCTAATTGTCTTTAGAGACCGCCTTGTGGCCACCAATGGTTGTCGCATTAGACCTGTCATTGTAAGATAAAGTGAATGCCAATGGCAGTCACTGTAGGTGACCTAATGCTCGGCCGAATAGCGGCCGCTATTGGGTATAGCTATAGCAACCACCAATGGAAGTCACTATAGGTAACCTAAAAATTGGCCAATAGTGACTGCTGGACTCTAGAAAAAAATCCACCCATTAGCAACTGCTATAGGCGACCGCTAACCTGGATTTAAAAAAAAATCAAAGTGATGCTTCTCGAATAGCAGAAACAGAGCTAAAATCAGAAAAAAAATTAATTCCAAATAGTAGAAACACCAGGATCCTCAAAAATAATAAATGATAGACATACTTCTTCACATATCCAGCAATCCAAACAGCTCCAATCCATTCCAATATTCTGTTTCAATAAACCATCAATTAGATACAAAAGAAACAACTAAACAAAGAAAATGAAAATTGGACATATTTTTTCAGCTAATATATATATATAATAATCAAATTGGGCCATTAGGTCATTAGGGCATTAGGCCATTAGGGCGTTAGGCCGTTAGGGTGTTAGACTGTTAGGTTTTTAGGGTGTTAGTTTATTAGGGCATTAGTCCATTAGGGAATTTTCTCCTCAGGGCATTTGGTCATTTGGGAATTTAGGAATTTGGCCAATTGACCAAGTCTCTATTTATCCAATTGGACATTAAGCCAATAGGCTAATATGCCATTAGGCCAATAGGACATTATTTAATTAGGACATTAGTCCATTTGGCCAATTTTCCATTAGGCCATTAGGCCTTTGAGCCATTAGGTTGTTGGGCCGTTGGGCCGTTGGGTCGTTTGGCCGTTGGGTTGTTCGACCGTTGGGTCGTTCAGTCATTGGGTTGTTCGGCCGTTGGGCCATTGGGCCATTAGGCCGTTGGGGATGGGGATTTGGGGGGGGGGGTTGGGTTGTTCATTCGTTTGGCCGTTCCTCCGTTGGGCCATTGGTCTGTTGGGTCGTTGGGCCGTTGGGTCCTTAGGCCGTTGGAACGTTCGACCGTGGGGGGGGGGGTCCAGGGGGGAGTGGGGGATTTCCGGGGGTGGGGGGTGGGGGGGGGGGTGTTCGGGGGGAGTTTTGGGGGGTGGTCTATCTGGGAGGGGGGATGAGGCTGTCCAAGGGGGGTTGAGAGTGGGGGTTGTCCGGGGCTGGGGGCTATCCAGGTGGCGGGGGAGGGGTGGGGGGCTATCCAGGGGCTGGGGGGTGGGGGGATATCCAAGTGGAGGGGTTGATTCTGACTAATAATATATAAAAATGCTTATGTACCAAATTAGTTTTGGGTTGTTTTAAATAATTTTATAAAAAGTATTTAAACAGAAGAGTGGGAAAACAATTATACTTTTCATTAAACATGCAAATAGACCATTTCTCCTTCAATGACTGCTCTAACCCAATAAATATCTTCTTCACATTGAAATAAATATGTTGATCAAGATGTTTGGAAACAAAGAGAATAATCTCGAGTTCATCTTGTTCAAATAAAAACACTCCTCGCCAGGACATTTTCACAAAAACTTGCCAACTAGGATTCAAAGGCAAAGTAACGAAGAATACTTGTTCCACTTGTGATTTCAAAATGAAAGGTTCATTATTAATGCATTCGTTTTTGTATAACATATAGTTAAAATTCACCAATGTAAACTGATATTGACTGACTTTACTTCTACGCACTGGATTAACCCAATTACACTTTAATAATATTTACTTCAACCCGTGTGCGTATACAAATTCAATGATGTTTGTCAATTGACCATAAGAATAACTAGAATTGATGAATGGAAAATCTATTCCACTTTTTTGTGTTTCTCATTTTTCATCAACACCTTTAATGAGAAATCAAAATCCATTAGCATCTATATCTTTATAACGACGAGTCGTTATAGATGAACCCTCAACTAGTTGGATAAATTCTTCAGTTAGCATGGGGTCACCTAACTCCCTCAGGTTATGAACCTACATAATTCACATAATTCAATAATGATTTTTATAGAAATAAATTAGTATAATACTTCACTCATAATGAAAATCAATTTATACGTACAAAATCCTTGAACCAATCATGAAATGACGCATAATGAGATTATTGAATTTGATACTCATTTACATGATACATCTCTTATTTAACTTATTAATTTATTTCCTAAAAATTATAACAGGATGTTTAAATGATTAAATTATGTAAAAGTTAAACAATAAAAGTGATAAGACACTTACTGCATTAATGGTGCAACTGATGGAGTATTGAACAAGATATATCGATGCACTTGTATCCACTCGATGTTGTCCACATAAAATATGGTTCCTTCTCTAACTAGACCATCATGAATTAGAGAGGGATTATCTAATTTTGTTTCAACATCCATAAGATATTCTACACAAAAAGTAGTACACTCATCCATCAAATAACTATTGGCTATTGATTCCTCCGGACAAGCTCTGTTACGTACAAATCATTTCAATGTATTCAGATACCACTCAATTAGATACATCCACCTAAATTGCAATGGACTAGAATCCATTGCTTCATCAGTTAGGTGCACTATCAAGCGAACCATAACATCAAAAAATGAGGGGGGAAATAGTTTCTCAAAGTGACAAAGTGTAAGTAAAATTCGGTCCTGCAAACTTTTTAAATCACTCATTCATTGATTTCTTAAACAAAGTTGTCTAAAACAATTACTAATCTCAATCAACAGTTGAAAAAATTTGGGGGATAAACAATCAAAAATTATGATTGGAATTAACTGATGAAGTAGTATGTGATTGTCATGACTTTTAAACCCTTGCAATGTCTTGCTCATCAGATTCACATACTTTGAAATATTAGAAGAGTAACCATCATGCACCTTGATAATATTCAAAATGGAAAGAAATCTCTCTTTCTCCTTTGTAGTCATCGTATACTGTGCAACAGACATATATGCCTTGTTTCCCTCAGATAACTATAAATTAAACTGTTTCCTTAAACCCATTTCTTCCAAATCACGATGTGCATTAACATGGTCCTTTGATTTTCCACCGACACCTAAAATGGTCCACAATATATTATCACAAACATTTTTTTCAATGTGCATGACATCCAAATTATGCCTTAGCATGTTAGTTTTACAATAGGGGATATTGTAAAAAATAATTTTCTTTTTCCAGTTGTGACCGCGCTGTCTACCCGCACCACAAATATTAGGTAATGGATGAGCCACCAAATCCTAAAATTCATATACCGTGCGAATGTTTTATTCCTCAATATGTGATAAAATTTCAACTCTTGTCATGATCTTTGGTACTAGGCTGAACTCTTTAGAACCATCAAATGTCACTCTATCCTTTATGAACCTGTGTTGAGGGGGGAGAAAAAGTATGTGACCCGTGTATGCCCATTTTTTGGAATGTTTAATCCATACAAATTTTTTACTTTTATTGCAACAAGGGAAAAAAATTCCCCTTTCATACTCCATCCTGATAAATTTGCATAATCTAGGAAGTCATTGATTGTCCAGAATAAATCAGTCTGCAGTTTGAACATTTAATTCATTTCACAGTCATAATTCATCACACCATCACCCCAAAATTCATTCAACTCATCAATAAATGACTAAAGGTAAACATCAATCTTATCCCCTGAACTTCTAGGTCCATCAATAAGAGTGTAAAGTAATATAAATTGTTGCTTCATACAAATCCACCGAGGAATATTATATGGAACCAACACCGTAGGCCATGTGCTATGAGTTTCACCAATCATAGACTTGAATGGATTGAAAACATCTGCTACTAACCCCAATCGAACATTACAAACATCTTTAGAAAATTCAAGGCGTCTCTTATCGAAATCCTTCCATGCACGAGAGTCTTTTAGGTGGGTTAACATATCACTTTCCTAATTTCTTTCTGCATGCCATCTCATTAAATTATAAAATTTAGATGACATAAAAAATATTTTTAACCTCAGCTTTAGGGGAAAGAAACACATTTTATTTATGGCTATTGGTTTTCCCTGTTTCACAGTCTGACGTTGATGAGTCTGATTTCCCCTATTCTCTTTCCACTTGGAAGTGCCATAGACCATACAAATATCCAAATGGGTAGTTTCTTTTCTAAACAACATATAGTATTTTTCACATGAATCTATGGTATCATATGTAAAACCTAAGTTCTCTGTCAACTTACGAGCATGGTAATATGACTTAGGAATCTTAACGTCGACAGGAAGAGCCTTTTTCAATAACACCAACAACATGTTGAATGACGTGTCTGACCACTGATTCAAAGTCTTCAAATGAAACAACTCCACGATAAATGACAATTTATTATAAGCAGTACATCCATGATATAATTCAATTTTTGCATCATCAAGTACTTCATAAAACCTCCTCAAATCACGATCTTCACCAGAGTATAGATTTATCTCACCGGTCTCAACATTCTGGATGTGAATGCCTTCAAGAGCTAACCCATATACCATTTTAGTAAGCATTTCATGAATTAGATCATTCATCCTTGCATCAACATCCATCTGAACTGCATTTGTATTTTGAAAATGAATATATTATTCCCCATGATGAGTCCAACTCTTATAATTTTTAAAAAATCCATTCAATAATAGGTTCTCCCTCATGGTATCTCATGTGAATTGATATCTTTTTGAACATTTTCTACATGGAAAACTAATATAGTCACTTTGAAATCCTCTAGTGAACTCAATAAACTGCATAATTCCCTTTAAATATTCTCTAGACGTTCGATTTGGAAGATCAATCCAACTCTTATCCATAATAATATCCATATAACAAACATTTTCACAAGACTTTACATTACATGAATTTTTCATATCAAATATATTTAAAATAAAGACTGACCAATTGCATGTGTACCATTGATAAAATAAACAATTTATATCTCTGAATAATAAAAAAGAGAATAGATAATGGAATGTAAGTGAAAGCCCATGTCATCGCCACCGTGTTGGTATGGTAAATCTAATGATGATTATATATTCAAGAGTCCCTAATCCTATTTTGATTATTTTTTTTAAAAAAATGGAAGTGAAATATTTCATAACTCCTGAAAGATTAGATGAAAATATGTATAATGAAGAAATTATATTGAGAATGAATTTGTTCTATAATTCCATAGAGTAAACATTTTTCAAGAAAAGAATATTATAGCTATGGAATCTCATTATTCAAACATCTAGTATACTAATTTTTCTTCACAACTATTTATTTTTTCACAATCATTGGTTATTTTTTATCCTAAGACAATCGATTGGGTCATCCACAACAAGCTTGTCAGCATTGAGCTGTGAATTTTAGGTTTGGTTCTCAAATATGTTTCCATAAAGTGAATCACACTTATCATATTCTCCTCCTGTAAACATGATCATTGGTTCCCTTCAATATATTGTTCATCATAATATGGAGTTGGATAGATCATGGGTCATATATAATGACATTACTTAACTCATTTGATCAGATGGGTGGGGGAGTCGATCAGTTAAGAAAAAATATATATTATATATTGGGTATACTAAAAAATAGCAAACCAACATGAACAATAAGGAATATATGGTCCACTAATATCATAATGCATAAATTTTGATACACTATAATCAAAACATATAAAGCAACTATAACTATAGAAAATCAAATTCTAAATAAAAAAAATGAAACACAACATAAAAACCTACATGCGTATGTGTTACATGAAAAAAATCATCAAATACCAATCTTGAACTATCAACCTTAGCAACTAAGTTAATGCCTACCAATAAATCAATAAATATAATTTGTGATGAAAGTGCCCAAAATCAATTAGTGATGAAAGTTCCAATTTTAGATTTCTACATACATGTACATTGTATTTCATTCATACATGTATGATGGAAATTATATTTTCAAGTATTCATGTCCTCACATGTATGTGTATTCTATATATGTACAATAAAAATCTTTAATTTTCACAGGGTGTGTATAAGACACTGTTCACTTCTTATTTTCTTCACACACACACCTAGTTCACACACATTTTCCACTTATTAATTTCTTCACACACACACCTTCTATGCAAACATTTTCCACTTATAATTTTCAATGCACATTTACATTTGTGTGTGAATATCCTCTTTCTTGTGGATTAACCTAAATAAGTATGCATGATACCTTTTCCAATCATGTGCCTTTTGAAATCTTGATCAAAAAGTGAATACTTCACGCAAGAATATGTGCAGTCTTCTCAAAATCATAGAAACTTCATCTTTATACAAATAATGTCTCACTGCCTCTTGGATTCACACTACCTTTGTGCCATCAGAGGCAGTAAATATTAACCAGCAAATATTGCAATCAATCTCTAATTTATAGAAAACTAACTAATCTATATCAAGGATAATATCAAATATATACAATTACAGAACAAAGAAATACCAATATATCTTGACTTATGTTATCAATAGAGAATATGTGGGACAATGAATTTGATGCCTCATGCTGAATCATAGGGTCTAAGATAGTGTTCCTCATGGACTCAAACATGTATCCTTTTATGTAAGATGTTTTTTACTAGCAGTAAGGGTCTGGATGTCATCGGTGTAGAAAATATACCCTTGGTATCAATAAAGAAAAGGATAAAAAATAACATAATAAAGTCAATAAATGATGAAAAATAATAATCCATGGTAGGAATCTCAAGTCATATAGTAAAAACCCAAATACCCCCAAAGTGTTAGGTCAATAAAAGTGTGGGAAATAACAAGAATGTGAAAAAATATTGATACATCACTCTAAATTCCATCCCAATTCTACCTCTAAAAACCATTCTTCATATCCTAGCCCCTATCATCAGGGCCTTTCCCTTTCTTGTATCCCAGACTATGAAGTCTTCACATGCATCGAGATGCCCATGCATGGTGGGAATATGAAAGTAGTAGGAAACAACCAATTTGTCCTTAACACATGTGCAATGGTATAAGAGTTTATGTTGTGATAATAAATAAATGTGCATGAAATAAAACACACAACCATGTTCGGAGTGGTCATGCGCTAAACAAAAATTGGCTCTATGATAGAAATGTAGTTATAACAAAATTCATGAACTTAGTCAACCAAAATGTCAAGTCATGTATTCCAAAACATAAAAAGGTAAGAGTATCAAGTCAAACCATAGAAGGCCATCAAGCCCCATCTCTCTCTAAGTTAATCCATAAGGACAACACATTTGTACACTCCCTTGGGGCTTCGTATCCCAAAACTACATCTCAAGTCATGTCCTTGAATACCATCATGCCCCATTGTCACCTCAAGTTTCAGATCACATAAGTATACCATGACCCTATGTGAGGATAAAAAAATAAAATATAATCCATCATCTATCTCAATACAATCTTCATGGAACATACATCATCTTATCAAGCTCCCCCTTAAGGGATACTGAGCCACGATGAGTACACTAGTAACATTGGTACCATGCATAGAACAACACAATATAAAATATAGAAAGTACATCACATTGAAACATGGAATATCATATAGAGGAACAACATATAATAATAATAATAATATATAGTATCGAAACACACACATGTGATCAAACTCAAACATGGGTCTCATGGGATATAAAAGCACACACATGTGGTCAAACCTCAAACATTTTCTCATGGGACACACACACACACACAAACATGTGATAAACTCAAGAATGATATAAATCAAATAACAACACAACTTAATAACAATCCAGTCAACATATACATGTAATCTAAATTGTATGTAACTTCCAACCTCAAGTAAAGTGTGAAGTATTCCCACACACACAATTTAAACACACATTGTTTCATAATTATTCATGCACACAAGCCTTTATACACGTGAAATTCCATTTCCACACTTTTTATTCACACAAAATATTCATATAATATTCATGCATGCCAAATTTGTGCTGTAAATTGCCCAAAATAAAAACCCTAAAATGGAAATTAGGTCATACCTGATAGAACGACAAATTCGAAAGGGAGGGGAGCTAGAGGTGGTGCTGTGAGGGAGAGGAGGTATAGAAAAGGGGAGCCAGAGTCAGAGGCGGTGCGACGAGGGAGGGGACAGGCGGCAACAACGGCGGGGATCCAGAGGAGGTAGAAGTGCAGTGGCGGCGGTGCAACGAGGGAGGGGACTGGCGGTGCAATGAGGGAGGGGATGAGCGATGGAGTTGGCAGGGAGCTAGAGGCAGAGGCAGTGTGGCATCAGCAATGTGATGTCAGCGGTGTAGTGAGGGAGGGGATGAGCAGCGATGACAGTGCGACGAGGGAGGTGATGGGAAGCTTCAGGGAGAATGGGGGTCGGGATCGGGTGTGAGGGTGGGGGTGCTGATGATATTTTTTAGAAGCATTAGCAGTCATCTCTATAAGGGGTCTCCAAAGCCTCATTTTCTAGTAGTGCGTCCTTCAGTCTCCTCACTTCCATATAGGTTCCTAAACCTTGAAATGATTGGAAAATACCATACAAATTTCTTAGGACCAAATTCATATTTCTTGTATTGAGAAGCATCACACTTTGGGAATTATCTAAGCAATTTGTGGTCCTTTCAGAACAATATACGGCCATTCAGGCAGGCATGTGTTCTTTTATAGATCATACCCATTTAGCATAGTATTCGCTTAACATCATATATTTGGATCAGGATCTCATTATCTTTTGGGATCATGTCATTCAAGATAGAAGGTAATTTCATAAAACTAGAGTCACTCCATCTATTTCCTTATTTCAAATTATACTACTTCAGTATGGCTGACTATGTTGTATATTTAGTGTAACTATCATATAATGATGTCTTTGCACAACTCTTTAACTTCTCAAACAATTTTGGGCAATCATAAAGTTCATCTTCAACTATACTTGTCATTTACTCAATATGATCTTCATAATCATTCACACTTGTAATCACTTACTCAATATGGTCTTCTTCATTGTCCATACCTGTAATCATATCAGATGATCCATAAAACACAGTGATATCCCAACCACTAGCTACATTCGATTTTCCCCATGTTTATTCCAACATTTATAATTTTGATATATTCCATGATAGATCAAGTGTTATTTCAACTCCTATAGACTAACTTTTTTTTAATAACAACAATGTAAACACATAAATAGTATTTTAGAAGGGTCATATGCATGATCTTTTGCAAACTTGGTGAACCCTTTCACTCCATCTTCATACTCTTTTATCAAATGATTGACATCCATCCATTATTTATTCATATTCATTCTATTTGATTTGGTGATATTAATATTTAACAAAATAAATACACAAAAGTGGCCTTTCAAATAAGGGGAACTCAACATTTTAATGATAGTTATTATTTCATTTCGTTGCCTAGGACTCATCCCCTTAGAAGCTAACACCAAATCCATTTGAAAACTATTTGTAAAATCACACTTGAAGTCCCATTAAAAAACCAACCATTTACACAAATTTCTCTTTAAAATATCACACCCTTTTAAAATAAAACTAGCATTAAATATGCTTTCAAAACATTCACATCCCTTTATGAATGTCAATCAGGTGAGCTGAGAAACACTTGGCATGCAACCTAAGTACATTCCAAGTGTTTAAATCATTTTAAAACTATTTAAAACCAAAAAAGGATATGTTGAACACATATAATTTTTTAATAAACATTTCAAAACAATTTAATCGTTTTAAAAGACCTACTTAGGCATTTTTACAAAGACATAAATCCCAAGAGAGTCACTTTATAAAGGATACATGAATAAAAAATAACCAACATTTTATAAAATATAAATCTATAAAAGGTTTATCATGTCTATCATGAATAAATATTATGAATCCTATATTTTAATCCAATAATACTATTGATGTGTGAATGAGTGATAGATAAAGACATAAGTGTCACTTGTCCATGATACTTTTGAACATAAAGTCACATCTCTTAAAAGTGGGAAAACATCTTCCACTTGATGCTTGAATCATGTACTACCTAAGCTTGATCCTTCTAATATAGTATATTAGAAAACAAATTCACCTTATTTAGGATATACATTAGGTCAAAGTTAAAGGACTATAGGTACTCAAACCTTCTCTGCTATCAATGGTTCATTTCACATTGTGATTAAATATATTTCAAACACTTTTTAGTGTATTCCAAAAATATCTCACCCTAAAGATAATACCAATAACACCTCATGGAAAGAACCACTATTTACAAATATATGAAAGGATTTGGGAAGTTTATATTATGTGTCCTTAACTATCTGGACCCATAAGCAACCACATGACCATCATGGAATGGAGGTGTTCAAATCCCAACTCCTGATACCTCACAATATAATCCATACTCATTACCCAGCTCATGTATGGTTAAGATTGGTGTTTTCATAAATCTACCATTAAGATATTATAAATATCTCTCATAAAAATCTAAGAAAAGGAACCATACCACATTCTTGGTTAAGGCCTTTTTAGCGCTTCTAATCAGGAAGAATCTCGGTTGACCCTCTGGTAATAATTGGAAATTCCCAACCAATTACACAGTATCTGAATGAGTCATTTAATAATCTCAAATATAATTAGGGTGGGTCTTAAATACTACCTTTTATCATAGAGGCTTCCTATATATGGATTTGTGTTTTTGGGTGATGCGTTGATAACAACACCATAACTAGGGAATCAATTGGTAAGCTAGATTAATCATCACCATGAACTAGCCTAAGAAAAAATACTGGTTATAGGATGCTTAATCATAGAGGTGAACTATATGGATTTTCATATCATCAATTACGACCTTATAAACCTAGAAGAATGAAGACTTATTCCAAATATTGGTTCCCATAGTTATGAATCTATACTAAAAATTACATTATTGACCAATGATTACATTGGGTTTTGAGTTAGGATCTACGCCTTGGAGGTGTTTTCAGTATGGAATGGGGTTTTCACTTCAAGGTGCAGTAAAAACATACATATTTTTATAGGAGATCAGGGTAATTGAGTTATATGAATTATTCTAGGTATCATAGTATTTATTTCTCTTCAACAGGAAAATCATCTCAAGACCTAATCAGTAAGTGGATCAAGTACATAAACATGTTCCACCTAGTGCATGAAGTGTCACAACCTTTCCCCTGAGGCCCATGCCACGACTACCCCAAGCCCGCCTTCCCTAGGATAGGGGCTGACGACTAGCATGAAGAAAGCATATCCCAAGAGGGAAGGCATTGCCTTTAAACCTATACACACACACAAAGCAAAAAGCAGCTAAAAGGTAAACACTAAGACAACTAATTAAAAGTAAAAGGGCCAGTATATAAGCTCGAAACCACAAAGAAAAGTATAACTTCCACGATTCATCCACTCAATACCCTACCTGAAGGGTAGGTAAAGGATAACTGCTTGTAGCTGTAGAAGTATGCCCCGTCTATCTCATCTCATTGGGCACAACCTAGTCCCTGACTACCGTAGTCGTAGTAGTACATATCTTCCATCCCATATCATTGAGCACCGCCTGGTCTTAGACCACAAAGATCACTGTCTAAGTTTCGATCGTCTACACAAGACATGACACGTGCGGGCAAAGCCCATGTAGGGGTGAGTACAATGATACTGGGTAGGGACCCTGAGACCCCGAAGGTCTCTCAAAAATCCACAAAATAAATACCACAAATCAATATATAAAAATAAATCACAAATAAGAAGACAAATCACATAGAAGACTACCTTAGAGGTACAAGAAGTGTAACATCTAATAATTATAGTCAAAAGAGTCACTAGAGTCAGCTCGACACAGGTATAACTTAAAGCAAAGATAAACCAGTCCTTCAATCATATAGTACAGAACACTAAGTACTGTTGTGGTACTTAGGGTTATTTTATATGTGGGTCACACTACTCTATAGTCGATCCACGAAGGGCTTCTCTATAGTCGATCCACAAAGGGTTGCTCTGTAGTTGATCTACGAAGGGTAGCTCCACAGTCGATCCATGAAGGGTCTCTCTATAGCCGATCTATGAAGGGCCGCTCTATAGCCGATCCACAAAGGGTCGCTCTATAGCCGATCTATGAAGGGTCTCTCTATATCCTATCCACGAAGGTTCGTTGTGTAGTCAATCCACAAAGGGTCGCTCTGTAGCCGATCCACGAAGGGTCGCTCTATAGCCGATCCACGAAGGGTCTCTCTGTTGCCAATCCATGAAGGGTCTCTCTGTTGCCGATCCACGAAGGGTCGCTATGTATATGATTCATGAAGGGTTGCTCTATAGTGGATCCAGGAAGGGTCGATCTGTAGCCGATCCAAGAAGGGTCGCTCTGTAGTAGATCCACGAAGGGTCGCTCTGTAGTCGATCCACGAAGGGTCTCTCTGTAGTGGATCCATGAAGGGTCTCTGTGTAGTCGATCCACTAAGGGTCACTGTGTAGCCGATCCACGAAGGGTATCTATGTAGCCAATCCATAAAGGGTCACTCTGTATCCGATCCATGAAGGTTCTCTCTATAGCTTATCCACAAAGGTTCGCTCCGTAGCTCCCATGAAGCCTCGCTCGGTAGCTGAGTCACGAAGCCTTGCTCGGTACTTGAGTCACAGAGCCTCACTCGGTACCTGATTCACAGAGCCTAGCTTAGTAAAATTACACAAAATTTCACTTTTAATATTTCATAAGGACCTCCTAGTCATATAGGCTCCATCGCTACTAAAGGCACGTCAATCGGACGCCCAATCTGAAAGATATGACCATTTTTGTAAAAAGGGACCACTTGGATTTAGGTTTGAACTGACCTGGCCATATTCAAAATTCTTCCAAAACTAATTAAGAGTATTTCAGAAGGACCACCTCATCTAAAGGGTTCCAATGCTACAGACGGTGCATCAATCAGACGCCTGATCTGAGAGATATCATCATTTTTGTAAACAGGGGCCAGTTGCGTTCGGGCCCGGTCCAACTCAGTCGGACCAACTCGAAAAATCCCATACCGAGGTCCTGCATGACCTGTCTTGTATTCCTAGCCCATTAGAACTCACTGGACCTGGACTAGGTTGGTTTTCGGTCTAGTTCATCAGGTCATCCAGTGACCTGAAATTATCCGGCCCGACCCGCGCCGGTGGGCCGGTCAAATTCCGACCCAAGCCGCTCGACAACCTAATAATTTTCCCCCAACCCGATCCAAATTGGTCGGACCAGATCGAAAAACCCGTCGGGATACTTGGGCATCCCGGTCCGATGGGCCAACCTAGATCATCCTGGACCGGTTTGGATGATCTGGTTGGGGGGCGCATGGACGGTCAACCCGGCCACCCCCTTCAGTCAAATGTGGCCTGCAATGCACGTCAGTCGCACCACCTCCTCCAACTGCCAGCCTGTGCCAGCGACACCCCACTGATCCACCACGGCCTGCTCCGGCCACGACCCTCCTCGGCGCGCCGCCACTGCTTGCCGCCACCGGCGCCGACGCGTCGGCCTGAAGTTTCGCAGACCATCGGGAATGCTCCAGTGGCCCGTTTTCAAATCCCATTGTGCCCTCGAGAATCTCGGGTCCCACCATTACTGCAATGACCTTGGGTCCATATTCTTGTCGATTCTAAAGTTGGACCACAAAGAACACAAACACCTGCTATGGAGGGATCCAAGCCTTGTTCGGTTGTCCTGATCCCTCCATGTTAGATATTATAAATAAGTTTCAAATGGGTTTAAGAATGCTAATGCAGATTTAAAAATATTTCATCTCCCCACAATATCAAGACCCAATCCCGCAAGAACAACCAAACCATAGGTCAACCTGTTCATGGGATGATCTGCGGTCGTTGTTGAAAAGAAGAACGAGGGAGGGCAATCACATAGAACACACAAAAAAATATCTATCTAAATTTCAGATCTTTCCTTGATGATGGAGGGTGATATGAGATGTCTTCGATCCATGATCTGCTATCATTCGCCACCATTCGTCGATCTGTGATCCACTGGCATTCATCACCGCTCATCAATATCCAGACCCGATCTCATTCTTCACGTGTATTGTCACTGCGTTTCGATCCTCCATCATTTGTCATTGGTGAGGATTTATTTGTCATTTAATCAGAGGAGTTCTAGGGTTGTATATCAACCATGTATCCCTGAATAATCAGAGGTGGGAGATGCGTTACATGTTTCCACACTGATTAATTAATGAAAATCATTAATTAGTCAGTATTGCATCATCTTTGCACCACAACGCTAACCAATCGCTGTGTCGCAGCAAACTCATTTCAAATAAAATAAACTTTAATAAAATTTTAAGTTTATTTTATCCTTTAAAAATTCCAGAATTTATATTTTTCGATCGACCCGTGTTGGTCGATGTTAAACCGTTCCTAGGTGAATCTCGACGTTTTGAGTTTAACGGTGCTCTCATATTTTTTATCCAAGCACTTGTTTAAAAGTTAGAAAAACCCGCTCACACGTTTATTTAAATGAACCTCAATAATAGTTCAAAAATTAACTTTCACCATCAACCTGTATCGGTTGAGGTTAGGCTCCACCGAATGGGAATGCACCCTCATGTGATCAATGGTACTCCCGGATTTACAATCCAAGTTACCATTTAGGAGTTATAAGGATGTGAAAATAAAATAATTGTTACTTAATTATTTTATTTATGGCCAAAAACTAACTTCCATTATTGGCTCATGCCGGCCAATGCTAGGATTTTCCTAAAGAAAACATACCCTCACGAGCTCAACGGTGGTCTTGTATTTTCAATCCGAGTCACCGTTCGTGAGTTATAAGCATTTGAAAAATAAAATAATTTTATTTACAATTATGCCATTTTCAGGTTTTCTCACTGGAGGCCTGTGCTGACTAAACATAAGTCACACCTAGGGTAAACCCACCATCCTGAATGCAACAGTGCCATCATATTTCTAATATAGGTATCCGTTTAAGAGTTATTTCACTTTTTCAGGAAAACTGATCAACCGCGCTATTTAAAGCTTAACATTTTTCGACGGATCATTCTAGGCACTCCGAGCCTCGGAATCACTCACCGTCTCAGTGCCTAGTATCGAAATAATTCTATTTAATAAAAAAAAATTACATGGAATTTTAGAGACATTACATTACTCTCCCCTTTTTAGGTTTCACGTCCTCGTAATCCAAAATAAGTCTAAACAAACAAATGGGGGTACTGAGCATGAATCTGAGCCTCCCACTCCCATGTTCTCTTCTAGAGATTCTCATGCTACCACCGAATGCACACAAGAGGAATTGACCATCCACGAAGGACCTATTCCTGTTGATCCTCTATCTCTATTGAGAATTTATCAAACGTCACCCCATCATCAATGTCAAGCTCACCCCAGTAGATGACGTTCGATGGATCATGCACGTACCTCCTCAGCTGAGACATATGAAAAACATCGTGAGCCCGGTGCATCTGTGGGTGGAGAGATAGGTGGTATGCCACCTCTCCAAATCTGCTCAGAATCTGAAAAGTTTTGATGAACCTCAGAGATAACTTGCCACCCCGGCTAAATCTCTGCAAACCCCATTGGGGTGAGACCCGAAGGAACACATGGTCTCCCTCCTCAAACTCCAAGGGTCTCTATCTTTTATACACATATGATTTCTGTTTACTCCATGCAGTCCTCATCCACTCCTGAATGATCTTCACCTTCTTAGTGGTATCCTATACCAACTCTAGACCCATGAATACTGACTCTCCTAGGTCTGTCCAACATAGGGGCGATCTACATGGATGATCATACAAGGCCTCAAAGTTGTATGAAAACTCTACCAGTGGTATGTGATCCTTCTAACTATGACCAAAATTAAGGACGCAAGCACAATGAATTTCCTCTAAGGTTTGTATGGTCTGCTCCATCTGACCATCAATCTATGGGTGAAAGGTTGTGCTTAAGCATAGCTGAGTCCCAAACGCCTCTTACAATCCCTTCCACAATCGGGATGTAAGGCGTGCATCATGATCTGAGACTATCGTAGATGAGACTCCATGGAGTCGAACTATCTCTTGAACGTAGAGGTGACCCAATCCCTCTACCGAACTCTGCTCTCGAATGGGTAGGAAGTGGACTGAATTGGTGAGTCGGTCAATGATCACCCATATAGTATCATTAAACGAACTCAACCACTGCTTTCTTCATCCCTGGATACTATTACTGACATGAGAGATCCTGGTACATATTCGCCACTCTAGGGTGTATCTCCAAGGGGGAGGTATGGAAATCCCTCAAAATATCCTCATGCAACTCCACTGGTACTACCGTGTTCCCTTTGAAAAGGATAACGTGCTCTCCACCTATCAAAAAACCATCAGGTGTTTGTCTTAAGGATAAATGAGCATGCTGAGCCTCACATCTGGCACCTTCGAGTTGTGCCTCCCTGACTCACTATAAGAGTGTAGGGGAAACAGACATCGACTGAAGAAAACCCATCTCTTCTCTATACACAAAGGATAGTTGAAGCAATGCCAACTGCTCTGAGGCCTCATCCAGTAGTTGTGAACTGGGTCTCCTACTGAGAGAATCCTCTACCGTGTTTCCCTTACCAAGAGTATATACTACTTTGAAGTCATAGTCCTAGAGGAAATTCAACCATCATCCCTATATCAACTGATGAAAAGCCTATGAGAACCTTTGTATCCATGTAAAAGGCTACCCCTTTTTAATTGATCGATGTTCCCATCGACCCTTTGGTAGTGGGTACTCATTCTCTACGACCAATTGGTTAAAGTGCTAGTAATCCACACATAACCTCAAACACTAGGTCTTACTAAGCCCTTCCTCTGCAAGTTACCCACCTATGCCCCTTGCTCACGAATCTCTACAAAATCCATCTGATATAATCATGTTGATATTGGTGCCATCTCGGGGTGTAGAATGATGCAGAAGTCCCTCTACCTGTGGGGAGGTAATCCTAGAAACATCCTTTGAAAGGAAGTTTCTGCACTCTACCACTACTATTGGGAACTAAAAACTCAAAACATCCACTTCCACAAGGGTAAGGTTGGCCGACTCAAGAGTGATCGGCTACACCCTCCTATGTATGAGTTTATCCCATGATGCCTGGGTTTCCTTTTTCACCGACCAAGGAAAACCCCATTCCAAAGCTGCGGATATACCACATCCTTTTGCCTAAAATAGTCAATATGAGCATGAATTATGGATGACTATTCTATACCCAAACTAATGTCATAAGGCCCTGATGCTTCCACCAAGAGGTTCCAACCAAAACTCTATCCTCAAGGGTCAGATCACACCATCGACATAAATGTGATTACCGAGTCTCCTCCCATAGGTATCTCTATACGTAAGGATCAAGTCAACAGTTTAACCAGAAACTCTAGGTTTTGAACAAGATTCATGACAAGAAGGAATGATTAGTACATATATCTATTAATAGAATATATAGTAGTAGACACAGACCGCACCTCGAATCATTCTTAGAGCCCTTGGGCCATACTCCTTGACTGCATGTAGCTACTCCCTTCCCCTGTCCTCTAGCTCCCTGATCCTGGTGTGGACCACATTGGGGTGGTGGTTGTAACATTTCAAAATGTATACCACCTCCTGCTGCTCTCTTAGCTCCTCAGCCATGTCTGTCACCCTGTAGATTCATTTGTTCCTGTCACTTCCTCTACCCCGATGGACCATCCACCGTTTCACTGTCAGCACGACGGGCTAGACAATCTCTTGAGATATGTCCCACACCATCTTTTTAAAAGAATTACCTCTTCCTAGGCCAACTGAACTCATCCTATGAGCCCTGATTTGTAGACCCCATGCCTTGGTACCTCTTCTTATAACGTCTCACACATCCATGTATTTGAGACTGACGTCGGCTGCTTGCTTTCCCACTGCTGACATCCACTGGTTGTATCTTCTCATCCAAAGGACTTCCAACCACAAAGGTTCTCTCTAGCACCCTAACATAAGTAAGAATGCACATAGGAATAACACTGGCTCAGATGTCCCTAAACACACTTTTATCAGAGGTCTGATCCCTGAAGCATTGTTCGTATCATATTCATCGAGTACTCGGAAAAGTCAACATGCCTCGATGAATACTCAGCTACTGACATGTCATCCTATAGAAGATCTCAAGCACACATACCCCTTATCTTTTATGGAAAGATACCTTTATTTGAGAAAGGTTCTCAAGCTCTATCCACAGAAAAGTCACATCATCGTAAGATCGGGTAATCTAAACCCTGCCATCGCCCAGTTGTGCCACGTAGAAGGCTCACTTCCAGGACTGCCATCTAATCTAATGGTGACCTAGTTAGTTAGAAATCCACTCAAAACCTCAAGCCAGTCCTTAGCCGCCTGTGAGTCGGGCTCGCCTCAGAACCTGGGGGTATCTATCACTAAAACTCATGTAAGTCATTGAGCCTACATGTGTCCTCTACCGGTAGCACCAATAATAACTACTGACTAATAGGCAATGGTATTTCTAGGACACCGCCTAAAGGTGCCATATCGGGCAATGATCCCTATACCAAAGCCCCATCAATCTGTTGACCATCCTCATGGTCATGCATTGGAATCTTAACTGGATATCTGCATGGAGTCATCTTGAAAGAGAATCAAGATGAACCAAGATCAATTTATTATACTCGGTGATATGAATATGACTCAAAAAGATCATGGTAAAACACTCAAAGATTCATGCAACTAGTGTTTTCATGTATCGAGTTATAAAATAGAATTCAGGGTCCTGGTGTATGGATATGTCGATCGTCGCACCAACATTGGAATCCTTACCCTGAAAGATGAACTAAAAACACTTAACACTGTTGCCCCGTCCAAATTTATAGACTCTTATTTATTTCGGTAGAACCGACCCCCTCTGATACCACTATGACACAACCTGTCCCCCAGGGCCTATGCCGTGACTACCCCAAGCCTGCCTTCCATAGGCTAGGGGCTAGAGACTAGCACTGAGAAGGTATATCCCAAGAGGGAAGACATTTCCTTTAAACCTATACACACAAAAAAATAACCAAGAAGCTAAAATATAAACACTAAGACAACTACTGAAAAGTACAAGGTCCAATATACAACCTCGACACCACAAAAAAAGTATAACTACCACGATCTGTCTGCTCGAGACCCTACCTGAAGGGTAAGTGCAGGGTAGCTGCCTATAGTTGTAGAAGTATGCCCTGTTCGTCTCGTCTCACTAGGCACCACTTGGTCTCTGAATACCATAGTTGTAGTAGTAAATCTCGTCTATCCCATATCACTAAGCACTGCCTGGTCCCGAACCACTAAGATCTCTGTCGAAGTGTCAATCGTCTGCATAAGACATGACATGTGTGGGTGAAGCCCGTGTAGGGGTGAGTACAAAAATATTAAGTAGGGACCCCGAGACCCTAAAGGTATCTCAGAAATTCACAAAGTAAATACCACAAATCAAGATATCAAAGTAAAACACAAATAAAAAGACTAATCACACAACAAACTACCGTAGAGGTACATGAAGTGTAACCTCTAAGAAGTACAACAAAAAGAGTCACTAGAGTCATCTTGACACAGGTATAACTTAAAGTAAATCTAAACCTATAATTAAATCTTATAGTACATAACACTAAGTATTTTTGTGGTACATAGGGTTATATGGAAGCTGGGACACACTCCTCTATAGCCGATCCACGAAGGGTCGCTTTGTAGCTGATCCACGAAGGGTCGCTCTGTAGCAGATCCACAAAGGGTTGCTCTGTAACCGATCCACGAAGGGTCTCTCTGTAGCCGATTCATGAGAACATGAGCCTCAGCCTAGTTGGTGAGGTATCATTAAGTGAATCCACAAGACCCAGGTTCAAAACTAGGTAGAAGCATATTTCCGGGTTACTGTAACAGTACTGTAGTAGGTACTGTTCGGTACTATAGCACCTAGAACTATTCACATTGGGCCACTGGCTTGGGATTTGAGTCCTTAAGGCTTTTGGGCCACCTAGGCCTTCGGGTCAGTAGGGATTTTGGGCCACCTTTAAGGCCCTCGGTCCACCTCAAAGCCTTCGGGCCACATGCAGTTGCCCCAGACACACTACAAAAAAAAAGGAGCAGCCCCAGAAGAGGATTCAGAGCAGGTGCACTCACCAGAGCAGATCCAAATGGATTTTTCAGAATGAGAGGGTATGGATATGCCATCGGGACCAGCCTATGCTTGCACAGGAAGCCTAGCCAGACGCCCATGCAAAGGTGGAGAGCTACTATAATGACATCGATGCTGGGGAGGGGCAGTTCCTTGTAGATAGTCTGGTTGAATTCCCTAAGACCTTAGGGTTATGTAATCTCCTAAGCCCACGGGCCTTGTAATATCTGAGCCTATGAGACTTGTAAGGGTTCCCCCTCATCCCTTGAAAAGGGGGTTATCAAAAATTAATAAAAAATGAAGGCCTTCGGGCCATTCGGGCTGTAGCTGATTCATGAAGGGTCGCTCAGTAGCCGATCCATGAAAGGTTGCTCTGTAGCCGATCCATGAAGGGTCGCTCTGTAGCTGATCCATGAATGATCAGTTTGTAGCCAATCCACGAAGGGTCACTATGTGGATAATCCATGAAGGGTCTCTCTATAGCTGATCCATAAAGGGTTTCTCTGTAGTAGATCCAAACAGGGTCGCTCTATAGCTCCCATGAAGCCTCGCTCGGGAGCTGAGTCACGAAGCCTCACTTGGTAACTGAGTCATGGAGCCTCACTTAGGTAAATTCCATGAAATCTCACTTAGAGTATTTCATAAGGACCGCCTCATCATGCAGGTCTTATCGCCACTGATGACACATCAATTGGACGCCCGATCTGAAAGATATGGACCTTTTTTAAAAAAGATCCTGGTTGGATTCGGGTCTAAACTGACCCATACATATTCCAACTTTTGCTGAAACTCATGTAGAGTATTTCAGAAGTACTGCCTCGTCTCAAGGGTCCAAATTCTATAGATGGTGCGTCAATCAGATGCCTGATCTGAGAGATATCATCGTTTTTGTAAACAAGGGTCAATTGCGTCTGAGCTCGGTCCAACTCGGTCGGATCGACCCAACCAATCCTGGAATAGGGTCCCACATGACCCATCTTGTCTACTTGGCCCATTGGGACTCACTGTACTTAGCTCAGGTTGGTCGTGGGTCCAGTCCACCAGGTCATCCAGTGACCTGAAATTATCTAACCCGAACCACACTGGCGGGCCGATCAATTTCTGACTCGGGCCGCTCGACGGTCCCATCATTTCCCCCCTGCCTGGTCCGACTCAGTCAGACCGACTCGAAAAACCCATCAGGCTGCTCGGGCAGCCCGATCTGATGGGCCGACCTGGATCAGCTCTGACCGGTTCGGCCGGTCCGGTTGGGGGCACGTGCAGCCAGTTAACCTGGCTGCCCCCTTCAGTCAAACGCAGCCCGCAACACACACTAGGCGCGCCATCTTGCACCGGCGGCACCCCACTGATCTGCTGTGACCCTCCTCGGTGTGCCACCACCGCCTGCAGCCACCTTTTTCACGCTGACTTGAAGTTCCACGGACCGCCGAAAATGCTTTGGTGGTCCATTTTCAAATCCGACTGCGCCCTCAGACTTCTCAGGTCGCCACCATTACTGCAACAGCCTCAGGGCCATCTTCTTGTCGATTCTGACGTTCAACCACAAATAACACAAACACCTGCTATAGAGGGATCTAGGACTTATTCGGTTGGACCGATCCCTCCGCGTTAGAGCTTATAAAAATGTTTCAAAGAGGTTCAAGAATACTAATGTAGATTTAAAAATCCCATATCTCCCTGCAATATCAAGACCTGATCTCGTAAGAATGATCAAACCACGATTCAACCTGTTCGTGGGTTGATACGCTTTCATCATTGAAAAGAAGAACGGGGGAGGGCAATCACATAGAATGCAGAAAAAAATCCCTACCTGGATTTTGGATCTTTCATTGATGATGGAGGGTGATCCGAGTTGTTTTTGATCCGTGATCCACTGTTGTTCACCTCCGTTCATCGATCCGTGATCCGCTGGCGTTCGCCGGTGCTCTTCAATATCTAGATCCAATATCATTCTCCACATGTATTTTTTTCCACGTTTCAATCCTCAAACATTCTTCATTGGTGAGGATTTCTTAGGCATTTAATCAGAGGAGTTCCAGGGTTGTCTACCAACCTTAGATCCTTGAATAATCAAAGGTGGGAGACAAGTTATGCGTCGCCATACTGATTCATTAATGATATTCATTAATGATTCAGAATCGTATCATCACTTCACCATAGCGTTGATCGGTCACAATTTCGCAATGAACTCATTTCAAATAAATAAACTTTAATAAACTTTTAAGTTTATTTTATCTTTTTGTTTAAAAAGTCTGAAATTTATATCTTTCGGTCGACCTGTGCTGGTCGATGTTAAGCCGTTACTAGGAAAATCTCAGTGTTTTGATTTTAATGGTGCCCTTGAATTTTTGATATGAGCATCAGTTCCAAAGTTAGGAAAACCCGCACACACATTTATTTAAATTAACCTTAATAATAGTTCAAAAATTAACTTTCACCCTCGACCCACACCGGTCGAGGTTAGGCTCTGCCTAAGTGGAACACGCCCTCACGAGATCAATGGTGCTCTCATATTTTCAATCTGATTTACCATTTAGGAGTTATAATGATTTGACAATAAAATAATTGTTACTTAATTATTTTATTTATGGCCCAAAACTAACTTCCACTATTGGCCCACGCCGGTCAATGTTCGGATCTTTCAAAAGAAAAAATACCCTCACGAGCTCAATGGTGGTCTCAAATTTTCAATCTGAGTCATCGTTCGTGAGTTATAAGTATTTGAAAAATAAAATAATTTTATTTAATTATTTTATTTACAATTATTCCATTTTTAGGTTTTCTCACTAGAGGCCTGCGCCGAATAAAATTAATTTGTACCTAGGGTAAACCCGCCATCCTGAATGCAATGGTGCCCTCAGATTTTTTTATCTAGGAACCCATTTAAGAGTTATTCCACTTTTTCAAGAAAACCTCTCACATGCGCTATTTAAATCTTAACATTTTTTGACAGATCATTTCTGGCACTCTGGGCCTCAGAATCGCCCGTCATCTCAGCGCCTGGTCTCGAAATAATTCCATATAATAAAAAAAATTAAATGAAATTTCTGATACATTGCATGAAGTGGTTAGGATAATACTCAAAAAATAGTTTCATTATCACTTCATCAAATTTTTCCCTATTTTTATTTCTTCATCCATTCCTCCTCTTCTTTCTTAGTCTTTTTCTCCACATACCTCCATTTTCACATTTTTTCAGTGTCCTATTTTTCATTATTCTACTACTACAAATATTATAGAGATTTTTTTTAATGGGTTGGGGTTGTTGGAATAGTGGATGAAGGTATATTACTAGATGGGGTAATTCCTTTGGATGATAACTAATCTTGCTTATTATCCATGGATATAATGATATCTATAATATACTCTTCCAACATGGACATGAAAGTTGATGATTATGGGTGATAGTATGACGAGATGTGGGTGAAAGTATAATGACCCAATCTCAAAATAGATGAATTTGTTCACTACTACCCCAAGAGTGTACACCGATTCACTAGGGATGGTGCCAATCACTTAGTGTATTGGTTTAAAATGTGGGGTACAATTTTCCCACTTTCAGTAAATTGATAAGCTATAATAAAAATATCCTAAGAAATGACATGAAACATTCATATGCCATAAATTCTTGAGAAAAATAAACAATAAATTCCTCTATAATTGAATAAAAATATAAAAGAAACACTAACATCACTATATGAATGCAGTTAGAAATAATAAAACATATCCATATATAAACAGATGATGAAAAACATGTGAAAATACACTGAAAAAACATAACTAAAAAATGGATGGGTTATATTCTATAACATGATCTCTAGACAAACATGACCTCCATTCTAAAAATCACCTAACAAACAAACCAATTCCTATGCCACTGAACATCAATTGGGCCACAAGCATCCAATAACTAACCATATACTTAGTGAACCAAAAATGTACTTAGATAATTATAAGAATACTCACAGTGGTAGAACCCAAGGAGCTGGGTACACAACAGAGGTGGGTTCATAAAGGAGGAGGGATTCACATCAGAGGTGGGGTTCATCTACAGAGGTGGGGTATGTGGAGGAGGGCTTCACGACGTCAGGATTCAATGGAATAGGAGGAGGAGGGCTTCACAATGGCAGTGGTGATAAAGGAGGAGTCAATAGCTGAGGAGGAGGAAGAGGCAATAGAGGAGGAGGACGAGGGCTTCATGGTGGTGACGTTAGAGGAGGAGTCGGTGGCTGGGTTCAGATTCCGTGAGAGCTTAAGTCATGCGACATGAGGAGGATACTGTTAGAGTTTATTTATAAAACTGAGTAAACCTTTTATCATCACTTTTTTAACACTGATAAAGGCTAATCTTTATCAGCAATAAAAGAGTGTTGATAAAACTATAATGATAATAAATTATTTATATTTATATATATATATATAAAATTATATGAATAATATATATATATATATGTAATAATAACTATAAATAAATAAATATTTATATTTACACATTTAATAAATAAATAAATATTTATAAATATAAATTTATAGTAAACATATTTATTATATTTATAATTATATATAATTATTATCTTTATTGTAATTTTATAATTATTTAAATAAATATATATTTATTTAGAATTATATTTGTATATATCTATTATAATTTTATAATTATTTAATAACTATAAATTTATATATATTTATTATAAATATATATTTATTACATATTTATTATAAATATATATTTATTACATATATATTTTAATTATAGTCATAAATATAAATAAAATTATATATATATTTAAATAATTATGAAATTAAAATAAATATATTAATTATATATAGTCATAAATATAAATAAATAAATAAATAATTATATATATATATTTAAATACATATGAAATTAAAATAAATATATTAATTATATTTTTTTATAATTTCATAATTATTTAAATAAATATGAAAATATAATAAATTTATTTATATTTATTTAAATAATTATGAAATTATAAAAAATGTATATAATTAATATATTTATTTTAGTTTCAAAAGTATTTAAATATACATATATTTTTTTATATTTATGACTATAAATAGATATATATTTATTTATAATTATAATTATAAATATATTAATTATAAATTCATAATTATTTAAATATAAATATATTAATTATAAATTCATAATTATTTAAATATAAATATATATTTATTTAAATAATTATGAATGGTCGTGATGATTTGGCTAGTGGATGAGGACGTGGCAGGTCTACCAGGTCTTCCAAAGGGCTCACTATGAAGCAGTAAAATCTCAGGGAGAAGTATTTTGTATTTTTTAATCAAAAGAACATACAATTAAAGTGGGAGACTGATGATGGTGATGGGGACTCTGATCATGATTATGATCCTACTCTTGATTTGTAGGTGTTGACACCAAAAGTTGGGAAGAAGAGGAACAAGAGGGAAGGCCCTGAGGCTGCCCCGTGAAGACCTTTCGCAGAGCTCCATGGACCCATGCTCGCCATGGAATAAGGAGGCGGGATGCTCTGCGAACGGATTTGACGTTCACGAGCTCGCTGCAGAGCAAGGAGGTGGGATGCTCTGCGAGCGGATTTGACATTCGTGAACCCTCTACAGAGCAAGGAGGCGAGATGCTTCATGAACAGATTTGACGTTCGCGAACCCGCCACGGAGCAAGGAGGCAGGATGCTCCATGAATGGATTTGACATTCGTGAACCCGCCGCAGAGCAAGGAGGCAGGATGCTCCGTGAACATATTTGAAATTCGCGAGCCCGCCGCGGAGCAACCTCCATCTTCGCGTCGAGCGAGCTCTGCTTCGCGACACCTCTTGCCTATAAATATGGGCTCCCCTCGAGCCCAAAGGACATATCATCCGACCTTTCACCTTATGAGCTCTCAAATCGCGAATCACTTCTTGCTCTGCGAACCATGAGATTCTCAAGGTACTTTTGAATTGCGAAGTGCTCCCCCTTTACTTTAATTCAACCCATCTTCCGAGAGGGATGCCTTTCATGAAGCCCACGGGCCTTCGTGAAGGAAGGGGATCCCCATGGGGACTCGGGTTATCGCGAAGCATTTATGCTTCATGAAACACCCTCCATGCACACGTGACCCACATGCTAAGGCAGGGTCACTGTGATTCATGAAGCACATTTCTTCACAACACCTTGCTTCACGAGGTACCCTTACTTTGCGAGTCATTGCTTCACGAATGCCTTTCCACTTAGCGAAGCTCCTCCTATATGCACCTGTTCCCTATGCCTAGTCTAGGCCACTTTGCTTCATGAAACATACCCCTTCATGAAGCCCCTTCACTGAATGGATCACCAGAGCTCTAAGAGGCTTCTACCTACGAACTCATTTGCCCTGCAACTCCTTTTCCCATGCAACCCTCCAGGTTTACAGGAAGTAACTTCAAAGTCCCTTGGGTGGTGATTCACAATGTATTTCTTTGCCTCATTCTTCTTCGCATAGGCACACTAACGACTATTTCTTCTTCACATAGCCATGCTAACGTGGACCCCAATGGGATCACCTCTCGACACCCCCCATTCACGGCATTGTCGATGCATTCCTTCTCTCAAGGGTGGGCAGGTATTGGTTATTTAAGTCCTAGGGGTGCGGAGTGAACCCACCTTATCCAAGATGTAGGATGTTAAACTGCCAAGCACCTTTTTCCTCAGCACATGACGTTAAACTGTGACCACGTCCTGTGTGTCGGACGCGGTATTCCCCCACATTGGACATTTTTTACACCCAATGGTCTCCACAAGAGTGATATCATTCCTCACATGGAATGAGATCCTCTTTATCGGAGCGGCGTCTGTCTGCCAGGACAAGGGAAACCACCCTAGTGTAAGCCCCTAGCTTTCCTTACAGGGGGTAGAATCCCTACTCCTCATATCTTCCTGGGTGCTAAATCCCCCTCCCACTGGGATTTGTCACCACCTGGGCCTCCATCCTGAAGTAAGTCCCAATCTTCATCACCTCGGGCTGTTAACCAGGTGTAAGCCCCTATTTCCTCTTTGGGCCGCTAACCATGCATAATTCCCCATTCCACTTCCTACAGATGCACCTTCCGCGATGTGATCGTCATGTCTTCTTTGCCTCTTGTTTCTCACACTGATCATGAATCCTGTGGGCTTAGAGTAAGCATAGACCATGACATCCTATCTGGGCATCTTAGAGTGTAAGCCCCAAACACCATCCTGAACTATGAGGTCTTTAATCCTTTCCAAGGCAAGGCATGTAGGAAGCCTCCCTGATGTTCAATCCCAACAACCACTGGTTCCAAACCCCCTTCATGTCGGACCAACTTCATCCTGCATGACATTAAACTGCACGCCCCCTTTTTTGTCCTGAAATACATTAAACTGCATCCACCACAAACCCAACCTAAACTACGAGGTCTTTGATCCTTGCCAAGGCAAGGTACATAGGAAGTCTCCCTGAGGTTCAAGCCCACCATTCATTGGTTCCAACAATCTTCATGTCGATTCACCAAACACCATCCTGAACTACATGGAATTTGATCCTAGACAAGGAAAGGTATATAGGAAGCCTCCCTAAGGTTCAAGCCCAACATCCATTGGTCACTCCGACCCCCTTCACGTGGGTCCGCCAAACCCTACCTGAACTACGAGGTCTTTGATCCTTGCCAAGTCAAGGTACGTAGGAAGCCTCCCCAAGGTTCAAGCCCACCACCCATTGGTTCCACCCCCTTCACATCGGTCCACCCTCGTCCTCCATAACGTTAAACTGTATGCCCCTTTTGTCCCACATGACACTGAACTGTCACCCCATCCAGCAGTAAGCTGTTGTGACCCCATCCAGCGGTAAATCATTGTGACCCCATCCAACGGTAATCCATTGTGACCCCATCCAGTGGTAAGCCATTGTGACACCATCCAGTTGTAAGCCGTTGTCGACCCCATCCAACGGTAAGCCGTTGTGACCCCATCCAGCGGTAAGCCGTTGTGACCTTATCCAGTGGTAATCCGTTGTCAACCCCATCCAACGGTAAGCCATTGCCAGGTGAACTATGAGTACTTTGATTTTTTTCCATAAAGATACATAGGAGGTCTCTTCGAGAATCAAGACCAACATCACTATTGTCCTCGAGTCGACTCCATCTCATTCTCCACCCACTTCACTTAGCCATCCATCATCCATTTTGGTTCCTACCCAGGCCGACACATCTCGGTGGGATCATGCCACCCCATTCCCCATTCAATTCAACAACGATCGGGTAGCTAACCACACGTTAGCCCCAAGATCGGTGTTCCCTATGGGGGTTTCAATCACCTGATCCACTCTAGTCAGTGTTCAGATCAGTCTGATCTGTCTCCACTAGATGTTAAACCTGCGGCATACCCTGTGTTAAACATAGGAAGCTAAGGAAAACCTCAGATACATGCCTATGGCATAAAATTCCCTACGTCCGATGTGGGATTCCTCAGGCTTCTACGACCTCGAGAATCCCTATAACAAGGAGAATAAACCCAGATGTGCCAGTGTTCTAGCATCCAGACATGCCAGTGATGTCCAACGTGACTACTCCTCTGACTGAAGGTTACTGACCTAATCGGACCCCTTGGAATGTCTCGACAAAATATGAGTAATTAACTAGTGTTCGTGAAGATATGGCACTGGGAAGAGTTTCACGAACAATGTATTAAGTCTATGAGGGAGACCTAGACTAGGTGATGAGTTTCGAGGAGGAATCCATGGAAGTAATAACTAACATCCCATAATCCCGTTTTTATCAAGGAGAAAACATACCCAAACAAGGAATGGATGCCGCCTGCCTTTGGAAAGCGGGAATGCGGGGCAACAAACAACGTCACCGTCCTCGAATAGAAGGATGCGCGCGCCCCAGTAAAAGCGTCAGAAATAGAAATGGTGAACCCGACATGAAAATATTCTCCTAAATATGGAGATTAGTAGCGTTCGAGACATCAATAGATTAGCATGTCACCGGATCCAGATATCCAGTGTCGGGTCCCACCAAGCAAATAGTGGGCCTAGCGTGAAACTCACCAGAAGTTGGGGTAGTAGAACGTTGGACATCCCGATCTGTGACGTTGTCAGTGTGGATCCCTTTTACCGGTCATGGAATACGGAATGGCGCTGGGGGAACTAGTCATCAATTCTCTTTTTTATTTTAGCATTGATGAGTTAATCTCCCTACTTTCAGAAACCAAGCTGCTGCACCTAGAACTCGATCACCACTTTCCCACTGACGCAAGAGCAGGGGTAGTACCAGCATGACAGTCCCGCTCGGTTCTGCCTCTTCTGTTATGGTCTCAACATCCACGACCGTTGGGCGCCTTCGACCCATCTCTCCCTCAGATTTCATCCAAAGAAGGGTGATAAATGGCCTCATATGCCGGTACGAGGAAAATGGTATTATCCTAAATCGGGATATCCCCCGATTGGATTTTGAGGCATCTGCACCTCATCGTCAATGTCTCCCCTGAGGGATGTACATGGATCCACTACTCCCCACTCCAACATATAACCATTTTGGGAGCCTCTCCTTGGAACGTCTCGACGACTCCCTGCCCTACGCCGATGAGGTAGGGGATATCCGGGTCAGCCCAACCAGGATCCCATTCTAAGGGCTCCCAACAAGGGATCCCACTAGGCTGCGTCAATGTTGCCACCCAATATTACTGACCGAGGAGCATGTAAGCCATGTACCTGCACCACCGGCTCCGGTCTGTCTAACCTGACACCAGCGTCGGGCGCAAGCCGAAGAGGACGTCTTCCAAGGGGCGTCAACATTAGCGGCTACTATGGACTGAGCCACCGCTGACACATATCACCAGCTCCCTATATACACTGAGTAGGTAAATTCATATGCTTGACTTGGATCGAGGCCCCAACCACCCCATGGGCAGGCTGAGTTGACTCTCTTGGTTGCCGGCACAGGCAGAGGCCGCCGCAGACTAACCCACCACGATTCCACCTAATACGGAGGTCCTCCCTGTACCACTACCATGGAGAATGCAGGCCTTCCCCGCTTCTAGTATCAGCATGGAGGTCCACCCCATGCCACCTTCAATCCAAATGAGGGTCCTCCCCACGGCAGTGATGCTCGGTACGGAAGTCTCTCCCGTGACCACCACATAGAATATGGAGTCATTCCTCCCACCACAGACTGTTGGTATGGGGACGTTGCACATCATTCCACTCTCCAATGTGGGGACCCTACCCATGTCCTTGTAGCAGCTGAAGAAGGTCCTCCACACCCCAACAAATAGAGGAGTGAGGGCCAGCTTCACTTCACCAGCGCTCAGCACGGAGGTCCTACCTGTGTTCAGCTTGCCCAGTACGAGGACCCTCCTCATACTGATGTCACCAGGGGAAACAAGCATGGAGGTCCCCCCCATGCTTCTACCGGTTCCAGCGGAGGTCTTACCCACTTTAGCGCTACCCACGGAGGTCCTCCCCATGTTCCCTTTAATATCTTTCTCAGTGCTCCTCGCACCCCGACTTACTCAGGTGGAAACCCTATCCACCCCATCACCAGTGCGGTTGAAAGACCTCCTCGTGTTAGAAATCTACACAGTCCCGAAGATCCATCCAGGGGAAGGAAGGTGGGTCATCGCCTCCATAAGAATAATTCTGGGAAGTTCTGGATAGAGATCAAACCAGTCCACTTCTCAGACTTTGAAGCAGAGCACGACTCAACACTGGAACCCTCCCCTCACTCCTCCGAGTCAAGTACTAGGACAGGAACGAGGTGCATCGGCCTCGTACTCCCAAAATGTGAGGTCCACCGGATCCTTGACTCCCTCCGTATGTACATACAGGAGGAAGAAAACCTGGTGTTTCCCTAGGGACTGACCACGCAGTCGCCATAGTCATCACCAAAAGCACCCTCTACCTCGACTAGAGACCATAGAGAGCTGTTTTGGGGAGCAATGGAATAAGGGCCACAGTGTATTCTACCAGCGACCGATGATGTTGTTCTAGAAACCCTAGTCCCGAGCCCATCTTACCATGACATAGTGGCAAGGTCATTACACTCTTTAGGGGACAACCCAAGATTCGGCAGCTTGTCAGCCCATTCGCCGTATTCTCCACCAGCCAGCTTGTCATACCAGGGGTCTGCCTCAGTACCGTTGCTAGTTCCTCATACACCCCTGGTCGATGAATGGGGAAAACAAGGGCCAGACCCTAAATCTGAACCAAGGAGATTATGGAATATCCTCGCAGCCGACCACTTCCCCAAGATATTCTAGCCGGTTGTGGTGCCAAATTCCAGTGCTCCAGAATATCTTACCCAAGAGGAGTTTGAGTGTTTTCGTCAAACCCTCTAGGTGATGTACTTCTGCCTTCATCACCAGCAAGTGGCTTATCCCAGGATCCATGCGCATTTTGAGGACATCGGCGAGCAATGCTGTCTGGTTGACCTGGCTGAACTCCCTGTGGCCCAGCGCCCTGAGTCACCAGGCCGCCATAGGGCCCTCCAACATCAATGCGTTTAGAGTTTCAAGGTACTTCATAAGATTATCAAGAAGGCTTCCCCCACGTGCAAATTCATGACTGGGGGCAGTACGCCGCCCTCCTCTTCAGTCCTATCTCACGACAGCCTGACTCGCTAGGTGATATTGAGGACATTCTCCCAGGAAGGGTCACAGTCAACATGGCTAACATATTGAATGAGGAGAATGAGATGGAGCTTCTTTATGGGGAATTACCCCCTGAGAGCATTCCACCACTACCAGATCCATCAGGAAGAGTTACCCACCAGTAGAGGAATCTCCTAGGTCTCCCCGCGCCCACTGAGGTGTTAATACCCAGCTAAAATTTTGGTAAGGGTAAAGAGGACCTCAGAGTCAACAGACACTCTGACCCATCCACATCAGTTCAGAAGATAGAGGAGGACACTGAGAAGGTCTCATTGCGTCAAAAACTTGCCGAATAGAAAAATTTGGTCGACGAACTCCTGGACGAATGCACTGCGGAACAACGTCTAGATTACGAGGATCCACGACCAGTACAGTAGGGGAAGACACAACTTCCTCCAAGTGAGTTTCCTCTGGGTGACCCTGGACATCCTACCCATGAAGACAGGGTAGAGGCCGGACCTTATGACAAGAGGGCGCAATACGTATCACCAAATCCTCCTGAACGGCATGACAACCTGTGAGACTGAGCTCAGGTTCCCCCAGCTGCTCAGCAGGCTGCCCCACCAGCTGATCCAAGAGCTGCTAGGCTTGATTATCATGTTGAAGAACTTACCAACACACTTGTGGTTAGGTATTCCCATAAATATAGGGACCCTCTCATAGAGGATCCAATGGAGACACTCATCGCCCGCCTTGAGGCATTGGAAATGTGAGAGGTGGCGCTCCCACCTGATGGAAAGCCATATCCAACATGGGTGGATGATATTCCATCACCTCTGGGTTTTGGGAATCCCACCTTTTCCCCTTAAATGGGATAGAGGACCCACCACAACATCTGTACCACTTTACTTCAAGGTGTGGCCCCATGTTGGGAACTTCGGCGTAGTAGGAGGCCTCCAAGCTCCGATGTTTTCTGCAGATATTGGAGGGGCCTACATTTTTCTGGTACAACCAGCTCCATATCGGATCAGTAACCAGCTGGGAGGACCTCCGTAGGTAGTTCCTATACTAGTTCAGTTCCACCACGAGGAAGATGAGTATCACAGACCTCTTTAAGTGCAAGCCGAGTTCTGATGAGCGCGTCACCAACTTTGTTACCCTGTGGAAAGGACTCACTTATTCCCATTACATGCCACTAACTTAGGAGAAATTGCTGACAATGTGCAAAGGGAACATCAAGACAGAACTGGTTCTCTCTATGATCACCCAGAACTATCTTGGGGGATTTCGAGACTTCTCTGATAAGGCCCAACGCTTGGAAGAATCCCTACAACAGGCCATCCAGGCACGTTTGTTGCCTTCTGTAATTCCCACGAGGAGGGATGTCAGAACTGAGCCAACCGTGGTAGCCCAAATAGAGGCCCCCCAGACAGCTGTAATTATTACCAGTGGAGTCGCCTCCACAACCTTGCAGAGGCCTGCCACCACAGGCGCAGTCTCCAACCCGGCAGCGGCCGCCTCAAAATCGGTGGGTGCCCCCGCGTAATGCGCCGCCACCGCCTAGGCAAGACAATCGGGCCCCGCCTCCTCAAAAGGATCCTCCAGACCCTCGTCAGGGTCAAGCTCTAAGGACCCCCTATCCGGTCAGAAGAAACTAGACTTACTCATTCAATGAGGATCAGGTTCCTGGCTATTTCTGAAGTGCCTTGGAACAAGGGATTGTACTTTTTCCCGAGTGCAGAAGGCTAGAAGAGGCAAACCTCACTAGTCGCCCCAACTACTACCCCTATCATTGGATCCTGGGGCACACCCTCAAGCAATGATATGTGTTCAAATACTGGATCCAAGAACAGGTCAATAACAACATAGTCAGGTTGGGCCCAGCCCCAGCATAAGTGGCATGTGTCTTCATAAGGCTAGATAGAAATAGCAACAACGAAGGTGAGTGGAAGCAGGTTTCTAACTGCAGGTCCTAGAAGTATGATAACTGGATGGATCACAAAATGGTTTCCCATGCCCATGGTATCATCTGTGCATGCTTGAATTGATTGGAGCCTTCAGAAGCCACAACTACTACTTCTGCATCGTTGTCTCAGCTATCCCCTTCCTATAAGAGCAAGCATCGGTGGTGAAAGGGAAAGCAATGTGCCCCACCAATACCATTGTCGTCCCGTACTCTTAGTGACTTCATTCCCCCAGAGATGGTGATTCCTCCCAGAATCCTCCCAGTAGTGGATGGCTCTTTGAGTGATAGTCAAGGGTATGCTTCGGTTAACACTGTGGAGCTAGTAAACCCCTACATGACTCCTGACGATGGGGAGAACCAGAAGGATCTCTCCAATATCCCCAGTCGATGCCAACATTGGCAGAGTCATGACCATATGGGTCATCGAGGCACATCATTTTGCACTTCCAGCCAGTCCGTACACACCACTGAGCCCAGACAGCAGGCCCAGCGCAGAGCTTAGCACGCACAACCTCCTTATCTAGTGTCATCAGGACCACCTCCACTACTATTTGTGCTACTGGGCCAAGCATAGACACGTAGGCCTCGCCGTGATCAGCCACACTCCACCCTAGACTGATCCTAGTTATCTAGAACAAGTACGGAAGGTACTCTGCATGCTTCGAATAGTGAGTAGCAGGACATTCCCAGCACTAGTCAGCTGTCGGTCTAACCGGTGGGGGACACCATACCTCCTGTCATAGAGCAACCTCCTGCAAGAAGAAGCTCACACCTAGCACAGAAGTACGATGTTCTTAAGCATCTTTCCAGCATTCCATCAAGGATATCCATCCTTAAGGCCCTCCACCTATCGTCAGATATGTGTGAGGACCTCATTGAGTCTTTAAGAATCCCCCATACAGTTTGAGATGAAATTAGTAGCCACAGAATCCTTTCATGCTGAAGCATCCAAGAATGCTAAATTGCAGGCCATAATCTCATTCTCTGAATAAGATGAAGGCTCTCCCATATAGGGGCACATTCTCCCACTGTACATCACCATCCAGTTCAATGGTGTGGAGGTTCATCACTATCTTGTTGACACGGGATATGGAATTAATCTAATCCTGACTCGGACACTTAAAAAGTTGGGATTGTCTAAAGATGATCTGAGTCCCTCTGACCTAAAAATCCAAGGTTATGACAGGACAGAACAGACACCGGTTGGTAAGATCCGCTTGAAGACCCAGTTTGGTGGCCTAGTTTCCATCGCTGAATTTGTGGTAGTCTCTAAGGACACCACCTATAATGCATTGATGGGAAGACTATGGATCCACCTGAATTCGGCGGTTCCCTCATCATATCACCAATGCCTCAAGTACTCCCTCAATGGTCGAGTGGGAGTGTTCCAAGGTGATGCGTCTCCTTTTGCCTCTTGTGAAGTCCGGTACCTAGATGCTGACTATTACAAGAGCAAGGACAAGAAGATTTAGGCCAGTGAGGTTGAACCCGTTACGGTTGCAACTGATCCCTGGGTAGGTCTGGATGACGCCTAGATATTCCTGATCCATCAATTGGAGGCCATGACCCCTGAAATGGGGCAATTTTTTTTGTCTCTGGTACAAGGAGGAATCATATTCTCAAGTCCAAGCGATGTCAGGAGATCACTTTGTATTCTTAGACGAATCAAGCCCCGGTGATCCCTGAGCCCCCTACTCCCATAAGGTATTGAGATGTACGCCCCATGGCAATGACAATATGTCATACTTTCCTGTTTCACTAGGCTGGAATCAACCGACTCAAGCCAACATGCCACTATTGATTCGATATCATCAAGCATGGCCCCTTGGGCTGAAGACCATATGAAAATAGGATCGTCAACCTTAATTGAAATGGTTTTGGCAGTGCATGAATCTCCTGATGTGTTGTCCACTGCCGCTCATCCTGGTACCAACCTCTCACAGGGGGATGTTGACCCAGAGGAAGCTCCTCCTACCGGGGATCCATCTTCCACAAGAAAAGAAGAGTATTTAGAGGACGCTCCCCCCACCTTTAAGGAGGGCGTCTCTGCCACGATCGATGAACTGGTACATGTGAACCTTGGTGGAAAGGCAGATCCGAGATCCACATTGATTAGTGTTGCCATGACTCTCAACGAGCAGCAGAGGTATGTAGACTTCCTGAAACAACATTGTGATGTGTTCTCCTGGAGCTACGACGAGATTCCATGACTAGATCCTCAGGTAGCCGTACACCGCCTCGATCTCCTGAAAAATCATCGTGGGTTCAAGTAGCCTCTCAAGAATATTCACCCTTCTCACGACACCATGGTAGAGGCAGAAGTTGATAAGATCATCAGATCAAATTTCATTAAGAAAGTCCAGTACCCCAAATGGATAGCCAATATTGTGTCATTCGGAAAAAAGAACGGGTAGATCAGATTCTATATCGACTTCCGGGATCTCAACCGTTAGTGCCCAAAGGATGACTTTCCCCTTCCTGTGAAGGAATTGTTGATCGATGCTACGACTGGGTTCTAAGCCCTCTCCTTCATGGATGGTTACTCCGGATACAACCAGATCTGAATGGCCCCCTAAGGATGAGGAGTCCACAACTTTTAGGGTTCCACAAGGTATTTTCTGTTACCAAGTTATGCTCTTCGGCCTAAATAATGCAGGTGCCACCTATTAGCAGGCTATGCATCACATATTCAATCCAATTCTCAAAACATTGGTGGAATGCTATGTGGATGATCTGGTGGTCAAATCTCATCAGTTCCAGGACCATATCAAAGACCTTGTGAAAGTGTTTGGCTTCCTT
This sequence comes from Viscum album, assembly GCA_963277665.1. Classification (NCBI taxonomy): domain Eukaryota; kingdom Viridiplantae; phylum Streptophyta; class Magnoliopsida; order Santalales; family Viscaceae; genus Viscum; species Viscum album. Next base: position 1,309,565,248 of record OY728128.1, read on the forward strand.
CGTTCTCACCACTTGAAGATGAACCCATTTAAATGTGCCTTGGAGGTCACCTCCGACAAATTTATTGGCTTCGTTGTCAAATATAGGGGCATCGATATTGACCCAAAGAAGATCAAGGCCATCCGCCAGATGCCTCACCCGAGAAATATTCCGGATCTTCGAGGTTTTCAAATCCACTTAGCCTACATACAATGATTCATTGTGAATCTGGATGGCAAGTGTAAGCCCGTTTCTCAGCTCATGAATAAAGGCACCACTTACGAATGGGACGAAGTGTGCCATACCACATTCAAGGGAATCAAGCAGTATTTTCTCTAGCCTCCAGTATTAATACCACCTATCTCCGGAAGACCACTGGTCCTTTATGTGACTACCCTGGAATGATCTCTTGGTGCCCTTCTCACCCAGAAGAACAACGAGGGGATGAAGAATAGCCTTTACTACCTTAGATGCATGCTCCTCGGTACGGAGACCAGATACTCCCCCATCGAAAAGAGATGCCTTGCGCTAGAATTCGCAGTACAGAAATTGCGACATTACTTGCATCACCATGAGGTACAACTGGTGTCTTGAGTAGACCCATTGAAGTATATCCTGAACCGACCCATGTTGATAGGCCGTCTAACTTGGTGGGCAGTGATTCTCCACCAGTTCGATATCAGGTTTGTCCCTCAGAAGTCTATTAAGGGGAAAACATTGGCAGACTTCCTTGCTTCCCATCTGGCTCCTGCTGACCAGTCCTTGGATCTCGATTTCCCCGATGAGGCGATCCTCTCGGTAGACCAAGGCATGCCATTCTAGCAGATTCACTTTAATGGTGCTTCCCAAAGACCCACCGGTAGGAGGCTCAATGATCCCAAACTCAATAGAGTAGGCCTGGGTATAGTCTTTATTACCCCAGTGCAGGACATTCTGCCATACTCATTCCTATTGTCAGAAGGATGCACCAACAATGAAGCATAGTATCAGGCTCTCATCACTGGCCTCGAGCTGGCTCTCGACATTGATGTGCCCCATTTTCATGTGAAAGGGGATTCCAAACTAGTCATCAAGCCGATAAACAGTGACTACGTCATTAGAAATCCAGAGCTCATACCATTTTTTGAGCGCACTCTCTAGCTAATGGCCTAGTTTCCATATCGGCCAAAAGTCACTCATGTCCCTCAATCTCAAAACGGTTGAGATGATGCCCTGGTCGGATTGGATACATCACTTGCAGAGCCTGAGAAGGATGATCTGATTATCCATGTGGCACATTAGAGAGTCATTGCTCCCATCACCCCAAATGACGGCGACGGCCTGTAGGTGATCCATCTTACCATCGGAGCCTCCACGTCAGGACCCCTAGATGCAGTGGTTTAAGTGACTCCCAAATGGAGAGACTCCTTTGTCGAGTATCTCTAAAATGGTTACATCCTGGATGATCGAGCCAAGCGCGAGCGAATCCGATGCCGCGCGTTGCAGTTCACCCTCCAGGACGGCCCTGGCCATGAGAAGATCCTCTACAAGCGTGGATTTTATGGGGTTCTCCTCCATTGAATTCAAGCAATTGAGATTTCTCAGTTCATGCAAGAGGTTCATGCTAGTTCCTACAAGGCTCATCAGACTGAGCCAAAGCTATATCACCAGATCCAGAGATTAGGGTACTTTTGGCCCTCAATGATCCATGGCTACATCAAGTTCACCAAGAGATGCCATGCATTCCAAATTCATGCTAACTTTATGCATCAGCCGCCTAAGCCTTTCCACTCCACCAAGTACTCTTGGACATTTGTGGTGTGGGGACTCGATGTCATGGGACCATATCCACCGGGGATATCTCGCTAGTGCAGGTTCATCCTAATGGCTACAGATTTCTTCTCCAAGTGGGCAGAGGAAGTTCCACTCAAGGAGGTCAAGGCTCGTTCCATCACTGACTTTGTGATCTCCAATACCATCTATTGATTTGGATTTCTTCACGCCGTCCTTACCAATAACGGCACCAACTTTCGAGAAGCTGATCTGAAGAAATTGTACGCTAAGTAAAACATCTGTTCTAACTATACCTCCTGCTATCATGCACAAGAAAATGGAAAGATCAAGGCGTTCAACAAAACCCTCTCTAACATTCTGCAGAAAATGGTTGGTCAGAATAAGAAGAGTTGGCCGAACAAGCTCCCCAATTCCCTCTGGGCTTATCAGATGACAACTCGCAATTCCACTCAGGTGACCCCATATTCCCTGGTATATGGAATAGAAGCTGTCCTGCCCATCGAGATTCAGTTGCCTTCATTACGCATAGCGGTCTATGACCAGCAGGCTCCAGATAAGGTAGATGAAATCCGCCTGGCTGAGCTGGAAGTGCTCGACGAAAATAAGCTTCATGCCCTGCACAACCTAGAAAGACACTAGAACAAGATGGCTAGAGCTTTCAATAAGAAATTTCATCTCCGCTTCTTCTTGCAAGGAAACTTGGTATTGGCCCTCCGAACACCAATGATACCTGGCAGGAAACCACCCAAGTTGGAGCCCAAATGGGAAAGACCTTACATAATTCACAGGGTTTACCCCAATGGTGCATACTCACAGGTGACCATGGATGGTGAGCGTATAAATTCTCCCAACAATGCCAAATTTCTCAAGTAATACTTTTCCTGACCCAACTGGTCCTGCATGACCCTAAACTGCTGGGTCCCGTATAACCCTAAACTGCTTCATCCCACATGATGTTAAACTGTTCATCATCCCACATGACGTTAAACTGTTCATCGTACCGCATGATGTTAAGCTGTTCATAATCCTACAAGATGTTAAACTGTATAGATCTTATAGAACTACGTAAGGCTTGATTCCCATCCTTATGGGATATGTAGGAATACAGATGCTCAACCCTGAGTCCAGCACCCAGACTCTTCTCTTCGACTATCCCCCCTGGGTATAGTTCTCTCAGAGGGACCTTGAATGGTATAGTATAGGATTCTTTAGCCCCAATCATGTCAGGATTATGGAGGTTGCACCATGTTCCCCCTCCCCATTCTTCTATCCTCCCACATCCTCACCTCATGATGTTAAACTACATGGCCTTCAAGAACTACGTATGGCTTGATTCCCATCCTCATGGGATACATAGGAACTCCCATACATTTTGTCTATCGGTCCAGCCCCAAACTCCAAAATATGCCCTCGGGTCAAGAAATATGGTGTGGTGCATGATTTTTCCTCAATTCACATTGAGTTCATCATAACCCCTCTATGCGTTCCACTCCCCAGAGACTTCCACCTCTTTCACCATCCTTCTTGACGTTGAAATGCACAGGCATACTTATGCTTCACTCACGCTCCTTATTTGGGACTCCATCATCTTTCATGTCCAAAAGGGCCCCCAAATGGAATGGATGATCGGCCCAAGGGCCCTCCTACCATTATGGGCCAATGTCCTTGAGGATTTTGAACAACAAATTGACATGAGCCCTACGTTGAGAATATGGTCAACGAGCGATCCACATTTGTTGTTCCCATTCCAGGTCACACGATATGGATGCTGTGTTTCAAACATGGTCAACAACTATCTGTTGTCATTATCACCACTCCCATAGGTCCCACATATTGAGTGTAGTGGCTCATTCTGCCCTACTATATCTTCAAGTTGTGGTCTCCCTCGGGTGATGCCAGCTGTCTGACACTTATGTGATGGGGAGATCCTAATACTACTTTTTGTTTCCCACACCGAGCATTGCTCATGTGGGCTTAGGATCTATGATGAGGAAATACCCACATGAGAGGCCATATGGCTACAGTTGTCTGGGGCGCCCAGCCTCAGGTCCTTCAACCCATTCACCCCCCTGGCCCGAGTTCTCATTTAAGATTGTGTGGTAAGCTATGGAATCATGTCCTCATTTACGTCAGGCTATTTCGCCACACCACACATATCCCCTTGAGGAATCCATCCCTTCATTTATGGTCCATCCCGTGAGTACAGGCCCATCCATGCTTTGTGAGTCCCATCATTTGGGATTACTTCACCTTTTATATCCAAAAGGGCCCCTGAATGGCATGGATGCTTGGCCCAAGGGCCCTCCTACCATTACGGGCCAACATCCTCGAGTATTTTGAACAACAAATTGACACGAGTCCTGTGTTGCGAATATGGTCAATGGTTGAAACTCAATTGCTTTCCCCAAACTCCGATCACACAAGGGTGGATACTGTGTTGCGAACCTGGTCAACAATTTTCCTCTATCATCGTCGCCATTTTGTGCTCTTCCATAGGCACGATGATTCACCCTCCTTGTCCCATGCATATGACATTAAACTAGGCATATACGGTCTGAGATCTATGACCCTAAACTAAGATAACCTTCGTCCTCACTGCAAGACATTAAACTGCAAGTTGGACATGACATTCTGTCCATGGACCAGCCTCAGGCCCCTTGGTTTTTTTGGGCCCCTGGCCCATGTTCTCACTTAGGGTGGTACGGTGTGGTGCGGGATTATGTCCTCATTAATGTTGAGTTACTCTCCGTGCCATACACATCCCTTGTTGAGATACCTTTCCCCTATCCTCATCCTTACCACATGACGTTAAACTACATGACACCCCCAGAAATACGCGTGGCTTGATTCCCATCCTCATGGGACACGTAGGACCGCCTGAACATTTAAACTTCTAGTCTAACCCCATCTCTTAGAAACCTCCCTATCATGTTGGCCCCCTTGACCTGCGATCTTCCAGAAGAGGGGTATACAATGTGTTATGGGTTCATGTCCTCATTCACGTCGGGTTTATGACAACCACACTGCATACCTATCTCTCTCTCCTGAGTGACCTTCGCTCCCTTTCCCTGCTCTCATACCTCTTAGTTGGCTTCCCTTAAGTCGGGTCACTCTGCCCTCTTCAGTGATTCACCAATTATCCCATGAGTACTCTGGTCTAGAACTCGAAGTGTCAAATTCCACGTGGACATGCTTTCGCCCACTTTTCAGGCTTTGTACTCCTCTTAATTTGGGATTCCATTACCTTTCACACTCGAATGAACCCCCAAATGGCATGAATGCTAGGCCTAAGGAATCTCCTACCAATATGGGCCAATGTCCTCAAGGGTTTCAGAAAAAAAATCGATACAAGTCCCGCATTGCGAATATAGTCAGCGGTCGATGCTCATTTGTTGTTCCCATTTCAGACCACACGATACAGATGTTGTGTTTCGAACATGGTCAACAGTTATCCTCCATTAGCACGACATCCCCTTCAAGCCTCGAATGTTGGTTACACTATTCACATTATTTTCCACCTCATCAAGTCCAAATGGAATTTTGATACTCCTGGCATGTAGAGACCCAAAGCCTGACGTACATGGACATTACATTACTTTTTCAGAATACTTAATACATAAAAAAATAGACACAAAAGGACCGTAATAGTTTAGTGTCTTTGGAAACTCGGAAAAATAATCTTCTAATCATGGTGAAAGATCTTCAACATCTCCCATAAATATCTTCCCCTTTTGTTTTCTTACCTAAGACCATTCTTTATATCATGGGGAAAAGAAAACATAAAAAGGGTGAGCTTAAATGCTCAGTAAGGGTAAACATGGAGAAAATAAAACAATCCATAAAATTTGAATGCAAAAACATGAACATAAAATCTAAACATCAAAATCTTGAGCAATGACATAAATCTTAGAAGTACGTAAGGCATATATCATAATGGAACATCAATCCTGATAAAATAGTCTGGGAAGAAAACATGTAATTGTGGCAAACCATTAAGCACATGTTATGATTTCCATAGTAGCCAAGTCATTCCTGCCAAGACCATCTTAGTGGACAAAGTCTCTTTCTAAATCGAGTTCACTCCTCGTTTCAATCCTGTATCACTGAACCATATTAACCTGTCATTCCAGCCATGTCTATCTCATGAGATATAAATCATTACCCAATGCATTGGAGGGAGATATAGGTCCCAACCATCTCATAATGAAATAATTCTTACTTTTTACAGAACATAAACATAAATCATTCATCATAACCCAAAAAATAAAATGGGTTTCATAAACATCATTCCATCATAACATAATACATATAAAACAAATGGATATCATTTTATCATAAGAAAAGTGAAACCATGTAAATAATAGAGAAATTATACTTGAAACATACACATATGAAATAATGTCATCTTAGATGGAAAATGGTTTTGATAAAACACTTGAAATGAATTCTTGAGGAAAATATCCTTTCTTCTTCAAAATCATTTTCTTTTCACAAAATGTCTTGCAATTTTAAAAGGAAAGGATTTTTTTGAAAATATTCATGAAATATTTTGGAGGAAGATTAATGAAAATAAGGCTTTATAAAACCGTAAAAATCTATTCACGCTGTATAAGTTAAAAATAACAATCTCCTCGTACTTTTGTCGGAAAAGTCAAAACGTACCTCGTATGGTAAATAAAAAAAGATTCCTTACATACCATGTAGTAAAAGTAAAAAAATGGGTAAAAAGGACTTTAAACACACATGAAAATTTTTTTATAAAACTTGGACATGGATGATAAATATAACCCCAGTAAATACTTATGTATAAGCAATCTCGGATAGAAAACAATTGAGATTGCAACATTATCCCTTACCTTAGGCCCGATATGCTTCGTACATATCTGAACCTCCTGTATAATGATTTAAATAATGTAATTGAATTATTACAGAATCATATTCATTGTTATGATATCATATATGGTTCACTTATGACTTTATATTACCCGTTCTTTTGTAAATCCATGTTAAAGCAGCGTTTTGGGTAAAATCGTTTCATTTATCGTACGTGTTTCGACTTGTTGTTCTTGATATTATTACTTATATCCTGATTTCCATAATTTTAGAATGTAAAACATGATTTATATATAATAAATATTCAGCATATACATATATATGATAGATTGATAAATGGAATGAAATACACCGTTCATGGAGACGATAGGCCGTACGTACGCATAAACGCTGTTTTCGTTTCCTTATTGAATTGAATGGAATTAAGTAGATGACATACATATATATATACATAAATACAGTATCATTATTATGTCATATATATCATTATTATTCATTATATATACTTTAAAATCATTCATTAATGGTTAACATGGAGAATAAATCTCATCGCGTTGTGGAGACGGTAGTCCGTACGTACGCACGAACGATGATATCATTCCCATGATCGTGGAATTGTATTGAAGCGTATGTATAATATTTAAAAATAAATATAACTTTAAAATAATCATATATAGTTATTTATTTATACCATTATACCCATCCAAGTAAGGTGGTGTTCGAAAACAGATTACACCACGGCGTGGAGACGGTATTCCGTACGTACGCACGCGCAGTGATTTCGTTTTCTGTAGGATGGATAGAAGGTGAAATAGGGTTGTTTAATATTTATAATAACATATCAGTATATAAGTAATACTGATTTTATTACTTTATAATGAGACAACTAAATAAGAATAAGTATAAGAAGAAATAAACTTGATAGAATTGGAAGAAGAGATTACCTCTTCTTCGACGCACCTCCTTTAAGCCTTCTCTTAAGGAAGTAGAGTTGGTATTTTGATAAGACCAGAACCTACAGAATGTTTCTAGGGAAGTTTAAAAGAGAAATGGGCAGAGGTTGGCCGAGCTTCAAGGCTAAAAATGGTGTGAAGAGAAGTGGGAAGGGATTCCCTTTTTATAAGGGAGGAGAGGGGCACCTTTGGAAATCTTAAAAATATTAATTTATAATAAATATAACCCCACTTAAAAACCTCCAAAAATGACTCATATTAGATGATTAGATGATATAGGGTTGTAATATCATGAAAAAATAAAATTTAGACATGTTTTGATCTTATTTTAAACTTTATCATTTTGATTTATCCTTATTTAATCTATTTAATTTTATTTGTGGTAATAAAATTATAAATTTTAAATGGTTATAAATAATCACTTATGTGTTGTTAATTTTCCATAATTGGATACTTTATGAAATTTTAGACTATATAAATTTAAATTTATAATTTTTAAATATTTTTGTGATTTTTAAACAATTTAATAATATGTTATTTTTATAAAATAACAACAGTGCCAATTTTGACACTATTCATTTATTTGAATTTAAATAAAATTAAAACATAGTATATATTCTAAATAAAATATTTAATAGGTTCCCAAAATGTCATATTAATCTATAAAATTAGTGTAGCACATTAAATAGTTCATATAATATTTATGTTACTATTTTAAAAACCATTTATTTGATACTTCTCTTAATAAAATAATTTCTACAACATTTTTGTATAATTATTAAATATACTTATTTGTTGCATAAAAATTTAAAATAAAATACTAGGATGAAGATAAATCTTATATATTTCATAATAATACTTTTAGTCGGATTTATATTCTAAAACACCCAACTTTTAAAATGTTATATTTATTAAATTATGAAGGTGACAACTTTGACATCATTTAAAATAAAATAATATAAGTGTCATAATCAATTTTATAAGACTCCAAATAGTCATATATTAGGTCATTGGATGATTATGGTGTATATATACACTACCAATAAGGTTTGGTCAGGTTTTTGAGCCTTTTAATGGGTATTATTATTTCAATAAAAACTATATTACTTATTTTTCACTAAATAAATAATATCTGCATCATTAATTTATAAGATATTAAGGTAATTAAATATATGTTAAAAATTATAAATAAATTACCATGATAAATAAAAACATTTTATATTTCAAATGAGTATTTATAACCGAATTTATATTCTGTATAAACTTATATTAAAAATACTTTAATTATTAAAGTTGAGTGAGACATATTTCACTTTCTTTTAAATAAAATAAACTAAAGGTCTTAATCACCTCCAAGTGGGTTCCAATGGATTCAATTTCGACCCAAATATGCCTTAGGACGAAATATAAGAATCCAATCATATTAAGACAAGTGTTAGGATAATTTTATAATATTATATTTACCCTTAATTACCTGATTTACCTTTTACTATGGTAAATAAAATTTACCGTAGTTACTATTCATAATGCCTAAAAATAAAAAGTAGCCTATTAACATAATTTGGACCCACTGATTTCAAATATGGAATCCATTTTTCTAAATTCAATATAAAAAAGTTTCAGAAATTAATTTAAAATTAATCCCGTTGTTAAGAAAACGAGTTTTAAAAGTTAAAACATTGCAAAATATTGAAATGATTTTACCTATGAATTCAATGTAAAATCAATGATAATGACATACATTATATTAAATGGTAAAAATATATTCTATTTATACTTTAAAACCATTAAATATTATAATTTAACCATATAAATTATTACGATGAAAAAAGTTGTTTTTAATTAAAATATAGCGTGTTTTTACTATTCATTAAAATATGAAAGTTATCATAAAAATATAAAAAATTTATCCAATGTAAATTTTTATATCCTGATTCAAAAGAAGAAGTTTATTTTGTAAAATTTAACTTATAAACTTGTCAAAAATTATATTTAAAATGGGTGCACCATCAAAAGGCGGCAAAATTGCATTTTTTGAAAAATACTTATTTTACCCGAAAAATTTATTTTATTCTCATACCATGTTCTATAAAATGTGTAAGATGAATTATAATGTCATAAAATTAAAAATTTATTTACTACTATTCATAACGGCTAGTTTATAATAATATTATAACCACATATCATTGTTTAGTGAAACCCGGTATTGCGTACAACACACGTTATCGAGGAAGGTTGCGATTCCGTGTAATACAAGACAAGTCAGAGTTGCGTGTAGTGAAAGAATCCTTTGTTGTTGCGTATAACAAAATCCAACCATATTTCATTTATACATTGAATATATATATATATATATATACACTCAATGTTGCGTAGAATAACTACTATCAAACAAACTTGAAATTGTGTATAACACGATCCACAAATAGTATTGCGTATACTGCAAGCTAATATGGTGTTGCGTATAGCATAAGATAATCATAGTATAGCGTACAACAGAAGACATCAATGAAATTAAAAAGAATATTTTTCATAAAATCTTGGGGTGTTACATTCTACCCCCCTTAAAATTAATTTCACCCTCGAAATTCGTCGGGGTTATAAATGGTTTACTACTCGAAAGTTTCTTAAATAGAAACCCACATTATAAAAAGGAATACCAAAAATTATCTTTAAAAACTAAAGTATGAAACGTAAGGGTTACCCGAATTAACTAATCACTGGGTTTCCACATAGGAGAACATAGGTGAAAATATGGATATGAAAGAGAAATATAACCATCAAGTTCTGATGGAGAGTGGTAGAGGACATGGCTATGATAAATCCAACAGTCACAAAGCCATAAATTTGTGATGATATAAGGGACAATCTGATTCATCAGATATGAGGGAACTAGGACAACATTTTTGGTTTTCAAGATCATTTCTCTAAAGTTGATGAATTAAAAGAAATACTTACATGATTTTGGTACAATATCACTGTTGGTCGTTCCATGGACAATTTCCACTTCATATATTAAAGAAATGAAGTTGAATTTGTCATTCATGAAGTGTTAGCAGATCATGTGATAGAATGATGGTTCATTCCATCTATCTCAAACAAAAGGTTAGCAAAATTTATCAAATATACATAAGTCCATATATACTAAGATTAATCATATAAGATTCCTAAAATGGACTTATACTTCATATATAATACCACTTAACTAATTTATACTAACCAGAGACTTCCTGTAGGCCAGTGGTAGGCGATAAAGGCCTGTCGCACTTCAGTTGTGGGTTCGATTCCCACAGCCTTGTCCGACGCGACGGGTTGTCGTCCGTTCTGCAGGTTATCCTTTTTCTAAAACTATACTATCATAACATTTCAGAAATAAAAAGTTATATCCTTAGCCAATACTATATGATGTCCATTCTAACCTTTAGGATTATCGAAAATACATCTGTCCGATTACTAGAAATTTCATCTACCAAGCATGTTTATTCCTTCATTTGTCCCCCATATATCATAAGATATATCTTTTTGGTCACATTCCAAACATGTGAATACCTTAATCATGTATTCTTTTGAAACATGAATTACCATAGAACCTTAGCGAAAACATGAATTCTTTCAAAAGTTAACTCTTTCCACATACCAAAATCCCAAATAAAATCTATATACTCAAATCATGATATCACTTTGTCCTTTTATCAGCCATGAGCTCATGAATACTATCATACATACTATTTTGTCCTTATCCCTTCATTATGCACATATCATCTACTTTCCAAAAATATTCGAATAACCTTTCATGGTTACTGGTACCATTCAACATATACAGTCAAATACTTAGGAAAAACAATAGTTTAACAATCCTTAGATGTGTCTTTATTCCATAGTACCATTACCTATAAAACATAACTCTTGATAAACATAAATCATTCCACTACCTTCTTAAACCATTGACCGAGCTTCATCATTGTATACCTCAACACTTCTTTCATCTCATATACCATTTGTAGTCTCTTCTTCATCATCAACATAAATACTACCCATACGACCATGCTGGTTCTCTTCATGAGATTTTCCCTTAGGTAATTGGTTTGTATAATGCCCGTACATTCCACATTTAAAACATTTAACCATTGTTGATGTCTTAGCAATACCATAATCCTTGTCCATGGTGTTAACTGAACCTTTTCCTTTGTAATTACTGGCTTTGTTTCCTTCGTTTCCACACCCAAAGCATCTTCCAGTTACTTTGAAACATTCCCCTTGATGCCTCTTCCCACATGACTTACATGAGGGAAATTGAACTTTCTTTCCTCTATTATCATCATGAAACTCCATCTTTCTCTTATTAGCTGAGTCACGAATCTTACCAAAGTTGAGATTATTGATTCTATTATGAGATTGCTAATTAGGCATAATAACGATGTTTCGCCTTCCAAATTCTATTTCATTTGGTAGCTCATGAAGAATATCATTCCATTGACCATCATATCCTCCATTATCATGAATCCTCCTGTTTCCATCCATTTTCTAAAACCCAAAAAGAATAGTGTGAGAGGAAAAAATCAAGCTAAGAAAACAACATAATAAAGAGGGAGTACCTTCAATATCTAACATCTTAGTTTTAATTCTAATATGGTTTTCGTAATTCTAGGACTATAACCTATAATTATACTTAACCTTAGGGACATCCCTAGACGTACCTTAGAAATATCTCTAGGGATCTCACTAAAGTTTTTGCATCCTAGTTTCTAAAGGTTAACTAAACCTTTCCTCTGATACCAACTGTAGAGACCCAAATCTTGACGTACATGGACATTACATTAATTTTTTAGAATACTTAATACATAACAAAAATAGACACAAAAGGACCGTAATAGTTTAGTGTCTTTGGAAACTCGGAAAAATAATCTTCTAATCATGGTGAAAGATCTTCAACATCTCCCATAAAGATCTTACCCTTTTGTTTTCTTACCTAAGACCATTCTTTATATCCTGGGGAAAAGAAAACATAAAAAGGGTGAGCTCAAATGCTCAGTAAGGGTAAACATAGATAAAATAAAACAATCCATAACATTTGAATGCAAAAACTTGAACATAAAATCTAAACAACAAAATCTTGAGCAAAGACATAAATCTTGGAAATACATAAGACATATATCATAATGGAACATCAATCTTGATAAAATAGTCTGGTAAGAAAACATGTAATTGTGGTAAAACATTAAGCACATGTTATGATTTCCATAGTAGCCAAGACATTCTTACCAAGACCATCTTAGTGGACAAAGTCCCTTTCTGAATCGAGTTCACTCCTCGTTTCAGTCCTGTATCACTGAACCAGATTAACATGCCATTCCATCCATGTCTATATCCTGAGATATAAATCTTTAACCAATGCATTGGAGGGATATATAGGTCTCACCCATCTCATAATGAAATCATTCTTACTTGTTCCACAACATAAACATAAATCATTCACCATAACCCAAAGAATAAAATGGGTTTCATAAACATCATTCCATCATAACATAATCCATATAAAACAAATGGATATCATTTTATCATAAGAAAAGTGAAACCATGTAAATAATAGAGACATTATACTTGAAACATACTCATATGAAATAATGTCATCTTATATGGAAAATGGTTTTAATAAAACACTTGAAATGAATTCTTGAGGAAAATATTTTTTCTTCTTCAAAATCATTTTCTTTTCAAAAAATGTCATGCAATTTTAAAAGAAAAGGATTTTTTTGAAAATAGTCATGAAATATTTTGGAGGAAGCTTCATGAAAATAAGGCTTTATAAAACCATAAAAATCCTTTCACGCTGTATAAGTTAAAAATAACAATCTCCACGTACTTTTGTCGGAAAAGTCAAAAAGTACCTCATATGGTAAACAAAAAAAGATTCTTTACATACCATGTAGTAAAAGTCAAAAATAGGTAAAAAGGAATTTTAACATACATGAAAACATTTTTATAAAACTTATACGTGGATGATAAATATAACCCCAGTAAATACTTATGTATAAGCAATCTCGGATAGAAAACAATTGAGATTGCAACATTATCCCTTACCTTAGGTCCGATATGCTTCGTACGTATCCGAACCTCCTGTATAATGATTTAAATAATTTCATTGACTTATTACAGAATCATATTCATTGTTATTATATCATATATGGTTCACTTATGACTTTATATTACCCGTTCTTTTGTAAATCCATGTTAAAGCTGTGTTTTGGGTAAAATCGTTTCATTTATCGTACGTGTTTCGACTTGTTGTTCTTGATATTATTACTTATATCCTGATTTTCATAATATCAGAATGAAAAAAATTATTTATATATAATAAATATTCAGCATATACATATATATTATAGATTGATAAATGGAATGAAATATACCGTTCATGGAGACGGTAGGCCGTACGTACGCATGAACGCTGTTTTCATTTCCTTATTGAATTGAATGGAATTAAGTAGATGACATAAATATATATATACATAAATCCAGTATCATTATTATGTCATATATCTCATTATTATTCATTATATATACTTTATAATCATTCATTAATGGTTAACATGGATAATGAATCTCATCGCGTCGTGGAGACGGTAGTCCGTACGTACGCACAAGCGATGATATCATTCCCATGATCGTGGAATTGTATTGAAGCGCATGTATAATATTTCAAAATCAATATCACTTTACAATAATCATATATAGTTATTTATTTACACCATTATACCCATCCAAGTAAGGTGGTGGTCGAAAACAGATTACACCACAGCGTGGAGACGGTATTCCGTACGTACGCACGCGCGGTGATTTTGTTTTCCGTAGGATAGATAGAAGGTGAAATAGGGTTGTTTCATATTTATAATAACATATCAGTATATAAGTAATATTTATGTTATTACTTTATAATGATACAACTAAAGAAGAATAAGTAGAAGAAGAAAGAAACTTGAGAGAATCGGAAGAAGAGATTACCTCTTCTTCGACGCACCTCCTTTAAGCCATCTCTTAAGGAAGTAGAGTTGGTCTTTAGAGAAGACCAGAACCTCCATAATGTTTCTAGGGAAGTGTAGAAGAGAAATGGTCAGGGTTTTGACGAGATTCAAGGCTCAAAAGGGTGTGAAGAGAAGTGGGAATGGGTTCCCTTTTTATAAGGGAGGAGAGGGGCACCTTTGGAAATCTTAAAAATATTAATTTATAATAAATCTTACCCCACTTAAAAACCTCCAAAAATGACTCATATTCAAATATTAGATGAGATAGGGTTGTAATCGCATCAACCAATAAAATTTACACATGTTTTTATCTTATTTTAAACTTTATCATTTTGATTTATCCTTATTTAATCTATTTAATTTTATTTGTGGTAATAAAATTATAAATTATAAATGGTTATAAATAATCAATTATGTGTTGTTAATTTTCCATAATTGGATAATCTATGACATTATAGACTTTATCAATTTCAATTTATAATTTTTAAATATTTTTGTGATTTTTAAACAATTTAATAATATGTTATTTTTATAAAATAACAATAGTTTGAATTTTGACACTATTCATTTATTTGAATTTAAATAAAATCCACACAGAGGATATATTCAAAATAAAATATTTAATAGGTTTATAACATGTCATATTATTCTATAAAATTATTGGAGAACATTAAATAGTTAATATAATATTTATTTTACTATTTTTAAAACCATTTATTTGATACTTATCTTAATAAAATAATTTCTACAACATTTTTGTATAAATTTTAAATATAATTATTTGTTGCATAAAAATTTAAAATAAAATACTAGGATGATTATAAATCTTATAGATTTCATAATAATACTTTTAGTTGGATTTATATTCTAAAACACCCAACTTTTAAAATTTTATATTTATTAAATTATGAAGGTGACAACTTTGACATCATTTAAAATAAAATAATATAAGTGTCATAATCACTTTAATAAGACTCCAAACGGTCATATATTAGGTCATTGGATGCTTATGGTGTATATATACACTACCAATAAATTTTGGTCAGGTTTGTGAGCCTTTTAATGGGTATTATTATTTCAATAAAAACTATATTACTTATTTTTTACTAAATAAATAATTTCTGCATCATTAATGTATAATCTATTAAGGTAATTAAATATCTCTTAAAAATTATAAATAAATTACCATGATAAAGAAAAACATTTTATATTTCAAATAAGTATTGATAACCGAATTTATATTCTGTATAAACTTATATTAAAAATACTTTAATTATTAAAGTTGAGTGAGACATATTTCACTTTCCTTTAAATAAAATAAACTAAAGGTCTTAATCACCTCCAAGTGGGTTCCAATGGATTCCATTTCGACCCAAATATTCCTTATGACGAAATATAAGCATCCAATTATATTAAGAAAAGTGTTAGGGAAATTTTATAATATTATATTTACCCTTAATTACGCGATTTACTTTTTACTATGGTAAATAAAATTTACCGTAGTTACTATTCATAATGCCCAAAAATAAAAAGTAGCCTATTAACATAATTTGGACCCACTTATTCCAAATATGGAATCCATTTTTCTAAATTCAATACACAAAAGTTGCAGAAATTAATTTAAAATTAATCCCGTTGTTAAGAAAATGAGTTTTAAAAGTTAAAACATTGCAAAAGATTGAAATGATTTTACCTATGAATTCAATGTAAAATCAATGATAATGACATACATTATATTAAATATTAAAAATATATTCTATTTATACTTTTAAACCATTAAATATTATAATTTAACCATATAAATTATTACGATGAAAAAAGTTGTTTTTAATTAAAATATAGCGTGTTTTTACTATTCATTAAAATATTAAAGTTATCAGAAAAATATCAAAACTCTATCCAATGTAAATTTATATATCCTGATTCAAAAGAAGAAGTTTATTTTGTAAAATTTAACTTATAAATTTATCAATAATTATATTTAAAATGGGTGTGCCATCAAAGGGCGGCAAAATTGCATTTTTTGAAAAATACTTATTTTACCCGAAAAATTTATTTTGTTCTCATACCATGTTCTATAAAACGTGTAAGTTGAATTATAACATCATAAAATTAAAAATTTATTTACAACTATTCATAACGTCTAGTTTATAATAATATTATAACCATATATCATTGTTTAGTGAAACCCGGTATTGCGTACAACACACGCTATCGAGGAAGGTTGCGATTGCGTGTAATACAGGTCAAGTCAGGGTTGCGTGTAGTTCAAGACTCCTTTGTTGTTGCATATAACAAAATCCAACCATATTTAATTTATACATTTAATATATATATATACACTCAATTTTCCGTAGAATAACTACTATCAAACAAACTTGAAATTGTGTGTAACACGATCCACAAATAGTATTGCGTATACTGCAAGCTAATACGGTGTTGCATATAGCGCAAGTTAATCATGGTGTAGCGTACAACATAAGACATCAATGAAATTAAAAAGAATATTTTTCATAAAATCTCGGGGTGTTACATTCTACCCCCCTTAAAATGAATTTCGCCCTCGAAATTCGTCGGGGTTATAAATGGTTTACTACTCGAAAGTTTCTTAAATAGAAACCCACATAATAAAAAGGAATACCAAAACTTATCTTTAAAAACTAAAGTATGAAACGTAACGGTTACCCAAATTAACTAATCACTGGGTTTCCACATAGGATAACATAGGTGAAAATATGGATATGGAAGAGAAATCTAACCATCAAGTTCTAATGGAGAGTGGTAGAGGACATGGCTATGATAAATCCAACAGTCACAAAGCCATAAATTTGTGATGATATAAGGGACTATCTAATTCATCAGATATGAGGGAACTAGGAAAACATTTTTGGTTTTCAAGATCATTTCTCTAAAGTTGATGAATTAAAAGAAATACTTACATGATTTTGGTATAATCTCACTGTTGGTCAATCCTTGGAAAATTTCCACTTCATCTCTTAAAGAAATGAAGTTAAATTTGTTATTCATGAAGTGTTAGTAGATCATGTGATAGAATGATGGGTCATTCCATCTATCTCAAACAAAAGGTTAGCAAAAGTTATCACATATACATAAGTCCATCTATAGTGAGATTAATCATATAAGGTTCCTAAAATGGACTTATACTTCATATATCATACCACTTAACTAATTTATACTAACCAGGGACTTCCTGTAGGCCAGTGGTAGGCAATAAAGGCCTGTCGCACTTTAGTTGTGGGTTTGATTCCCACATCCTTGTCCAATGCGACGAGTTGTCGTCCGTTCTGTAGGTTATCCTTTTTCTAAAACTATACTATCATAACATTTCAGAAATAAAAAGTTATATCCTTAACCAATACTATATGATGTCCATTCCAACCTTTAGACTTATCGAAAATACTTCAGTCCGATTACTAGAAATTTCATCTACCGAGCATG
Source organism: Viscum album (assembly GCA_963277665.1). Lineage (NCBI taxonomy): Eukaryota > Viridiplantae > Streptophyta > Magnoliopsida > Santalales > Viscaceae > Viscum > Viscum album. The sequence continues at coordinate 1,309,583,267 of OY728128.1, forward strand.
TGAATTCCTTCATTTGTCCCCCATATATCATAAGATATATCTTTTTGGTCACATTCCAAACATGTGAATACCTTAATCATGTATTCTTTTAAAACATTAATTACCATAGAACCTTAGTGAAAACATGAATTCTATCAAAAGTTAACTCTTTCCACATACCAAAATCCAAAATAAAATCTATATACTCAAATCAAGATATCACTTTGTCCTTTTATCATCCATGAGCTCATGAATACTATCATACATATTATTTTCTCCTTATCCCTTCATTATGCGCATATCATCTACTTTCCAAAAATATTCGAATAACCTTTCATGGTTACTGGTACCATTCAACATATACAATCAAATACTTAGGAAAAACAATAGTGTAACAATCCTTAGATGTGTCTTTATTCCATAGTACCATTACCTATACCACATAACTCTTGATAAACATAAATCATTCCACTACCTTCTTAAACAATTGACCGAGCTTCATCATTGTATTCCTCAACACTTCTTTCATCTCAAATACCATTTGTAGTCTCTTCATCATTATCAACATAAATACAACCTATAAGACCATGCTGGTTCTCTTCATGAGATTTTCCCTTAGGGAATTGGTTTGCATAATGCCCGTACATTCCACATTTAAAACATTTAACCATTGTTGATGTCTTAGCAATACCATTATCCTTGTCCATGGTGTTAACTGAACCTTTTCCTTTGCAATTACTGGCTTTGTGTCCTTCTTTTCCACACCCAAAGCATATTCCAGTTCCTTTGAAACATTCTCCTTGATTCCTCTTCCCACATGACTTACATGAGGGAAATTGAACTTTCTTTTCTCTATGATCATCATGAAACTCCATCTTTCTCTTATTAGATGAGTCAGTAATCTTACCAAAGTTGAGATTATTGATCCTATTATGAGATTTCTGATTAAGAATAATAATGATGTTTCGCCTTCTAAATTCCATTTAATTTGGTAGCTCATGAAGAATATCATTCCATTTTCCATCATATCCTCCATTATCGTGAATCCTCCTGTTTCCAGCCATTTTCTAAAACCCAAAAAGAACAGTGTGAGAGGAAAAAATCAAGCTAAGAAAACAACATAATAAAGAGGGAGTACCTTCAATATCTAACATCTTAGGTTTAATTCTAATACGGTTTTCGTTATTCTAGGACTATAACCTATACTTATACTTAACCTTAGGGACATCCCTAGACGTACCTTAGAAATATCTCTAGGGATCTCACTAAAGTTTTCGCATCCTAGTTTCTAAAGGTTAACTAAACCTTTCCTCTGATACCAACTGTAGAGACCCAAATCTTGACGTACATGGACATTACATTACTTTTGAAGAATACTTAATACATAAAAAAAATAGACACAAAAGGACCGTAATAGTTTAGTGTCTTTGGAAACTCGGAAAAATAATCTTCTAATCATGGTGAAAGATCTTCAACATCTCCCATAAAGATCTTCCCCTTTTTTTTCTTACCTAAGACCATTCTTTATATCCTGGGGAAAAGAAAACATAAAAAGGGTGAGCTCAAATGCTTAGTAAGGGTAAACATAGAGAAAATAAAACAATCCATAGCATTTGAATGCAAAAACTTGAACATAAAATCTAAACATCAAAATCTTGAGCAAAGACATAAATCTTGGAAGTACGTATGGCATATATCATAATGGAACATAAATCCTGATAAAATAGCCTGGGAAGAAAACATGTAATTGTGGAAAACCATTAAGCACATGTTATGATTTCCATAGTAGCCAAGGCATTCTTGCCAATACCATCTTAGTGGACAAAGTCTCTTTCTGAATCGAGTTCACTCCTCATTTCAGTCCTGTATCACTGAACCGGATTAACCTTCCGTTTCAGCCATGTATATCTCATGAGATATAAATCTTTACCCAATGCATTGGTGGGAGATATAGGTCTCACATATCTCATAATGAAATCATTCTTACTTATGCCACAACATAAACATAAATCATTCATCATAACCTAAAGAATAAAATGGGTTTCATAAACATCATTCCATCATAACATAATCCATATAAAACAAATGGATATCATTTTATCATAAGAAAAGTGAAACCATGTAAATAAAATAGACATTATACTTGAAACATACACATATGAAATAATTTCATCTTAGATAGAAAATGGGTTTGATAAAACACTTGAAATGAATTTTTGAGGAAAATATCATTTCTTCTTCAAAATCATTTTCTTTTCACAAAATGTCATGCAATTTTAAAAGAAAAGGATTTTGTTGAAAATAGTCATGAAATATTTTGGAGTAAGCTTCATTAAAATAAGGCTTTATAAAACCGTAAAAATCCGTTCACGCCGTATAAGTTAAAAATAACAATCTCCTCGTACTTTTGTCAGAAAAGTCAAAAAGTACCTCGTATGGTAAATGAAAAAAGATTCTTTACATACCATGTAGTAAAAGTCAAAAATGGGTAAAAAGGACTTTAAACATACATGATTTTTTTTATAAAACTTAGACACTAATGATAAATATAACCCCAGTAAATACTTACGTATAAGAAATCTCAGATAGAAAACAATTGAGATTGCAACATTATCCCTTACCTTAGGTCTGATATGCTTCGTACGTATCCGAACCTCCTGTATAATGATTTAAATAATGTCATTGACTTATTACAGAATCATATTCATTGTTATGTTATCATATATGGTTCATTTATGACTTTATATTACCCGTTCTTTTGTAAATCCATGTTAAAGCTGCGTTTTGGGTAAAATCATTTCATTTATCGTACGTGTTTTGACTTGTTATTCTTGATATTATTACTTATATCCTGATTTCCATAATTTAAGAATTTAAAAAATGATTTATATATAATAAATATTCAGCATATACATATATATGATAGATTGATAAATGGAATGAAATACACCGTTCATGGAGACGGTAGGCCGTACGTACGCAAGAACGCTGTTTTCATTTCCTTATTGAATTGAATGGAATTAAGTAGATGAAATACATATATATATACATAAATATAGTATCATTTTTATTTCATATATCTCATTATTATTCATTATATATACTTTATAATCATTCATTAATGGTTAACATGGAGAATGAATCTCATAGCGTCGTGGAGACGGTAGTCCGTACGTACGCACGAGCGATGATATCATTCCCATGATTGTGGAATTGTATTGAAGCGTATGTATAATATTTCAAAATAAATATCACTTTACAATAATCATATATAGTTATTTATTTACACCATTATACCCATCCAAGTAAGGTGGTGGTCGAAAACAGATTACACCACGGCGTGGAGACGATATTCCGTACGTACGCACGCGCGGTGATTTTGTTTTCCGTAGGATAGATAGAAGGTGAAATAGGGTTGTTTAATATTTATAATAACATATCAGTATATAAGTAATACTGATGTTATTACTTTATAATGATACAAATAAAGAAGAAGAAGTATAAGAAGAAAGAAACTTGAGAGAATCGGAAGAAGAGATTACCTCTTCTTCGACGCACCTCCTTTAAACCTTCTCTTAAGGAAGTAGAGTTGGTCTTTTGAGAAGACCAGAACCTCCATAATGTTTCTAGGTAAGTGGATAAGAGAAATGGGCACAGGTTGGTCGAGCTTCAAGGCTCAAAAGGGTGTTAAGAGAAGTGGGAAGGGGTTCCCTTTTTATAAGGGAAGAGAGGGGCACCTTTATAAATATTAAAAATATTAATTTATAATAAATATAACCCCACTTAAAAACCTCCAAAAATGACTCATATTTGAATATTAGATGAGATAGGGTTGTGATATCATCAACCAATAAAATTTATACATGTTTTGATCTTATTTTAAACTTTATCATTTTGATTTATCCTTATTTAATCTATTTAATTTTATTTGTGGTAATAAAATTATAAATTATAAATGGTTATAAATAATCACTTATGTGTTGTTAATTTTCCATAATTGGATACTTTATGAAATTTTAGACTATATAAATTTCAATTTATATTTTTTAAATATTTTTTTGATTTTTAAACAATTTAATAATATGTTATTTTTATAAAATAACAATAGTGTCAATTTTGACACTATTCATTTATTTGAATTTAAATAAAATACACACAGAGGATATATTCAAACTAAAATATTTAATAGGTTCCTAAAATGTCATATTAATCTAGAAAATTAGTTTAGAACATTAAATAGTTCATATAATATTTATTTTACTATTTTTAAAACCATTTATTTGATACTTCTCTTAATAAAATAATTTCTACAACATTTTTGTATAATTATTAAATATACTTATTTGTTGCATAAAAATTTAAAATAAAATACTAGGATGAAGATAAATCTTATATATTTTATAAGAATACTTTTATTCGTATTTATATTCTAAAACACCCAACTTTTAAAATGTTATATTTATTAAATTATGAAGGTGACAACTTTGACATCATTTAAAATAAAATAATATAAGTGTCATAATCACTTTTATAAGACTCAAAACAGTCATATATTGGGTTATTGGATTATTATGGTGTATATATACACTACCAATAAGTTTTTTTCAGGTTTGTGATCCTTTTAATGGGTATTATTATTTCAATAAAAACTATATTACTTATTTTTCACTAAATAAATAATTTCTGCGTCATTAATGTATAAGCTATTAAGGTAATTAAATATCTATTAAAAATTATAAATAAATTTCCATGATAAATAAAAACATTTTATCTTTCAAATGAGTATTTATAACCAAATTTATATTCTGTATAAACTTATATTAAAAATACTTTAATTATTAAAGTTGAGTGAGACATATTTCACTTTCCTTTAAATAAAATAAACTAAAGGTCTTAATCACCTCCAAGTGGGTTCCAATGGATTCCATTTCGACCCAAATATGCCTTAGGATGAAATATAAGCATCCAATTATATTAAGACAAGTGTTAGGATAATTTTATAATATTATATTTACCCTTAATTACCCGATTTACCTTTTACTATGGTAAATAAAATTTACTGTAGTTACTATTCATAATGCCCAAAAATAAAAAGTAGCCTATTAACATAATTTGTACTCACTAATTCGAAATATGGAATCCATTTTTCTAAATTCAATACAAAAAAGTTTCAGAAATTAATTTAAAATTAACCATGTTGTTAAGAAAATGAGTTTTAAAAGTTAAAACATTGCAAAAGATTGAAATGATTTTACCTATGAATTAAATGTAAAATCAATGCTAATGACATACATTATATTAAATGGTAAAAATATATTCTATTTATACTTTAAAACCATTCAATATTATAATTTAACCATATAAATTATTACGATGAAAAAAGTTCTTTTTAATTAAAATATAGCGTGTTTTTACTATTCATTAAAATATGAAAGTTATCAGAAAAATATCAAAACTTTATCCAATGTAAATTTTTATATCCTGATTCAAAATAAGAAGTTTATTTTGTAAAATTTAACTGATAAACTTTTCAAAAATTATATTTAAAATGGGTGCGCCATCAAAAGGCGGCAAAACTGCATTTTTTGAAAAATACTTATTTTACCCAAAAAATTTATTTTGTTCTCATAACATGTTCTATAAAATGTGTAAGATGAATTATAATGTCATAAAATTCAAAATTTATTTACTAATATTCGTAACAGCTAGTTTATAATAATATTATAACCATATATCGTTGTTTAGTGAAACCCGGTATTGCGTACAACACACGCTATCGAGGAAGGTAGCGATTGCGTGTAATGCAAGCCAAGTCAGGGTTGCGTGTAGTGCAAGACTTCTTTGTTGTTGTGTATAAAAAAATCCAACCATATTTCATTTATACATTGAATATATATATATATATATATATATACACTCAATGTTGCGTAGAATAACTACTATCAAACAAACTTGAAATTGTGTGTAACACGATCCACAAATAGTATTGTGTATACTGCAAGCTAATACGATGTTGCGTATAGTGCAAGATAATTATGGTGTAGCGTACAATAGAATACATCAATGAAATTAAAAAGAATATTTTTCATAAAATCTCGGGGTGTTACATGGCACTATCCCTCAGTGCGTATTGGCACGTTAGGAGGACAAAAGCGACGATAAAGACATCATTCAGGGCTCCTCACCAACTTCCTTTTTTGCATGCATTCTAGGTATTGCAAAAACTTCTTCCACCCTTGTTTCTCACACCGAGCTTGACTCACCTGGGCTTAGGGATTGGGTTGAGGTCCACATTACTTGAAAGGTTTTTGCTTCTCTTTGGTCCAAGATCTAATACCTTAAACTAATATCTCTTTTAGAACTACGTGTAGCTTGATTCCCATCCTCTGGGATATGTAGGAACACCCAGACATATCGTCTTTGGGTTCAGATCGAGTTCCACCAATTTACTTCTTCTGTTCTGTCTTTTGGGCTCTGACTCTTATAGGACCGCATGGCGTGGTGCATGTGGGCTTATGCCCTCATTCACGTCAGGTTTGCAATACCTGCACCATGTATGCCCCTTTCTAGGAGTTAGCCCCCTTTACTTTCTATCCCACATGACATTAAACTATATGTTGTCCCGCACGACGTTAAAAGTCACCTTCAAGAACTACGTGTGGCTTGATTCCCATCCTCATGGGATATGTAGGAACACCCGAACATCTCGTCTTCGGTTCCATCTCAATAGGGGGCTATCCTCTCCTATCCTATATCCTTTAACCTTTTCCGGCCCCTTGGCCCAAGGTTTCATCCTTGGAATTGTGCACAGTATGATGTGTACCTTGTCCTCATTCATGTCGGGTATGATTTATCACGCTATGCAAATTCCCTCTAGAACCTCATCTCTCCCATATATGTCTGAGTCATATGACTTTAAACTATGATGCCTAGTCCCACATGAATTTAAACTATTATGTCTGTATCACACGACATTAAAATGTATGGTTGGTCCCCTCACATGACCTTAAACTATGACATTATCGTCCTGACTGCACGATGAAAAACGACACTGCACCATGATATCCTCACTCAAGGGGGCCTCATGTTTGGTATCGATCATACGCTGTACCATTTTCCAGCGCCTCATACGGATTGATTCCTGTTGCGATTCCTGGACTTTCTATCCTAGGTCCATCACTTCAAAAAAAACACACATTAATTCTAAAGGACAAACAAGATATATCAAATAATGCTTCTTTCAGTGCAAGGGCCAAACCTGCATGACCTTATTATCTCTGGCATTGGTATCTTACCGTACCATCCCAATAACTACGTATGGATTGATTCCCATCCTCATGGGATACGTAGAAACACCCTTTCACTTTTCATCGAGCCCAACCTAACTTTCATTTTTGGTCCCTCGACCTAAAACCTCCTCAAGGAGCACATGGTGATCTAGACTCCAAATCCTAATTCACTTCGGGTTACATAATTACCTCACCATGTGTCTCCCTCATTCTCTACCATCTGGTCCGAGCTCTATGACCATAAACTAAGATCACTCTCCATCCTTGCCGCATGACGTTAAACTGCACGACATCTTCCAAAACTACGTACGACTTGATTCACATCCTCATGGGATATGTAGGAACGCCCAAACATCTTGTATCCAGGTCCAGCCATAGGAATCATAAGTCCCGTCCCCCTCTTGTTTCGGTCCCATGGCCTGAACTCTTCTGAGAAACCATGAAATTGTAGCTCTACCCTGAACAAGTTCGGGATTCCCCACAACAACGTTGGGACGTGATAGATTCCTCACCAAAGAGGTCCTGTCTAGAAGTAGGAATGATCCATGATCAGACCGATGCACCCACATAATGTGTTTCCACCACGGTGGCGTAATATCAAGAGTATTGGGTTCTGTTCGAAAAAACCATCACTCCACTTTTCACTCTTTGCGTACCCCTTATTCAGACCCTCTTCCTCTTTCACATCTAAAAAAGGACCCCCTAACAGTATGGATGCTCGGCCTATGGCTTGCCTGCTGTCCTAGGCTAACATTCTGGAAGACTAATGGATGACATTCCAAGTCCGGCCTTGTGTTTCGAACATGGTCAGCGGTTGAACCTCATTTGTTATTCCCGTTTTGGGCTAATGCAATAAAAATACTATATTTTGAGCATGGTCAGTAGTTATCCTTTATTATCACGCCACCCCCATAGTGTTCTGAATCTGGGGTATCGTGATTCACACTTTTCACTCCCTTATGTTTGAATTGATTTCTAACGCCCCGACATTACCCCACTCGCGCACTAGAGAAAATTGGGAAAATGTTAATTCGATTGTTCTGAGGTCTTACTCCTCCAGTCAATCCTCTCCCCTTTTCTCCTAGGGATTCAGATCAGCTATTCAAGCCCCGGGATACTTGAAGCCTGATTTTCACTCCCACGTTTGAATGGAGTAATAAGGTGGTCATCCCTTGTTTCTCACATCGGGCCCAACCCACATGAGCTTAGGGAATGATCGCTGGATGCTCCACAAATGTCACAAGAATGAAATAAACCAACAAAAATAACAGAATTCATGCATACAGTTGGCATAAAATATCTAAGCGTGAAAGTACGTTCAGAGGTTGCATGCATTACAACACCCTAGGATCGACCCCTCCCATGGACGGGTTGACCCCATCAAAAGAGAGTTGTAGCTCCTCCACCCTCTGGCTTGTGGCGTCCAGGATTTGTTGCCGCCTGTTCAGCTCCCGCTCCTCCTCGACAGCAATAGGGCACAACTCGTTAGCCACAATCCAGGCCCACTCCATGCCGGACTAGATGACGGTAATTTCTTCAGAGGATCGCTTCATTCCCTCTTCGTCCTCTTCCATATGGGCCTTCAATCACAATATTATCTCAAATTGTGCATTTAGGGAGGTTGAGTGCCTGTCCGCCCAACTCTCCAGTCGTTGGACCTCATTTTCAGCCTCTTGGAGCCTCTTGATGTTCACTGCTTTTCTCTGCTGCCAGCCCACACCAAGGCTATAGTCATACTCCCAAATCTTCTCTGCCATAATATATCAGACGAGCATGTGGGGACTCTAGGCATCCACTTCCCCAACTCACAGTTCTCATAGTCGCGAGAAAAGTCTATCCATCTCATCCAGCCATAGTGCTTGGGGGGGTGTCATCGATGAAGCGCTTGATCAACTTCCACGATCGGTGATGGACTGTCTTTCTATCCTCTTCGTCAGAGGCTGTCTCATCCCAGTCGGTGTGATTGGTAGGCTCATATGCAGGGAACACCCCTAGGAAATCGTCAGCAGGGTCCGTGTCTGGTGTTTGATCGAGCATGGCGGGACTTGGGATGTCTTTTCTATCCTCATCATCAGACCCCATTTCAATAATCTCAGGATCAACCCCGCTGACAGCCCCACCAGTGATCAAGAGTGCCATAGCTCGGTCAGTCTGGATATCCGCCTCCACAATCACCGACATTCCCCTGGGAAAGACACTACCGAGAGTACCAAACGACCTCGCTAAGGCAACCAATGCCATCTGGAGGACTGTGCATACCAAAAGGGGGGAACGAATGTTAGTTAACATAGTCAAGGGGTTACAATCATTAATTTGATAATATACTTATAGAGATCGAATTTCTGGTCTCGTTCTTGGGTTGATGACGTCGGGGCCCCAAGGCGTGGCCCTCCGTATATTGTCAGAAGGTCTGAAAACTCTGGAGCCACCTTGGATGTCCTGGCCCCTCCAGACGTACTAATCTCCATAGTGGCGGGTGTGGATCCTGAAGGCCTTGCATCTACATCCATTGAGGGATGAGAATGAGTTCTATGTACGAGGTCCTCCTGCACAGTTCCGATGTTAGTAAGGATTCCAAAATGACCTGGAAGCATAACCTAAGGAAGGGGTTTGGAATTTTACCTCGAGGGCCTCTGAAAAATCTTCAAGATCCAAGTCTTGATAGATAACTTCACCCTCCTCCAATAGGCTCCCTCTACCAACTTCATCCCCCCAGGAGGACTCATCCGATTCTTCCGGCAGAGGGAAACACTCTCTCAATTCAGCAGCCAAAAATTGTGGAGGGACCGTACGATCTAGTAGCACCTTGAAGTGGTCTATCATTGGGTGTGGGGCACCCCAAGAATGCACAAAGTCCTCTAGCTCTTACAGGTATTGCTCTATCTCTGCCCGAGACACCGCAAAGCTGACCCTGATAGGGCCTATCCCTAGAAAATCCATCCCAAGACGATTCAAGTGTTTCCACATCTTAGACGGGCTGAGGAATTGCCGTTTGACTTCCCAGATGTCTCAGGCCTAAGGGAATACAAAATTCTCCAGCATATCTATATGGCGCAACCACTTCCCCAGAGCCTGGGTGGATATCCTACAGAATCATCTCGGTTGCCTCCCCTCTGGATAACCCTATTCTTCTAGGACCACCAGGTTCGCTACCGCTTCTAGATTTGTTGCCAATTTCACCACCTCAATTGGTGTAGGCCTTTCCACCACAGCAACCCCGCCACCGAGAGATGCCCTTTACACCTTCTGGCCCCGACCCCGAGGTTGGGAAGGCTCATCATCACGGACCTGACTGGTTGGATGTTTCAGCATCTCCCCCGGGTAGGCCACCTCCCAGCTTTGGAAATACTCCTTTACCAACCCGAAAATAGTGGTGGGTGGAGGCAGCTCATTCCACATCTTCCCATATTCTTGTGTGGACATGAGCCACATCTGTCTCATCACGCATGGGTGTTTCTTTTGGTGCACCCCTAGATAGATCTACGGGGTCAATCGCTTCAGACACCGAAATTGCCTGGAAAATCGGTGCGAGGTGTACGGCTCACAGAGGGGCTCACGGTCTATCCTTTCCACCAACACTCCACCTTGAAAGGACAGAATATAGGACTAGTACCATTCCGTTCCTTGTCCGTCATCAGTAAAATCACCCGTTGGAAACAAAAACGGGTGAAAGTTGAATTTCTCTACCTTCCACACCCGGTTCAGTACCAATGGTGTGGTCATCTTGGCCAGAACGATTCCTGTGGCGTTCAGTATTGACAAGCGGAAGTTTGACCCCGGAGGTGAGATGAGGTTCAAGTATTCATAAACCCCCCTAACATGCGCCTCTATCCACCCATACAAGAGGTGGAATGGCCCACATATCCTCTACGGCCTCTTCCCCTCACTAATGTGCCACAACATCTTGTATAGTTTGGAGAGAATTGGGATACCGAGGTTGACTCTCCCTACTATCACCAACATGGATGCCATGATGAATGTTCTTGGTCGCATGCCCATGTTTGTATCCCTCACCAGTAGGATCCAACCATAGATGAGAGCCGCAATGAATGTCGCCATCCTGATTATCGGATGCTGCTCGGTGCTGACGCTAAATCCCCAGGTTTTCCACTGGATTTCCTCCAAGAGCCGCCAGTATGAGTGCTCCTTGCCCCGTTGATCCCCCTTTGAGCAAGTCCGAGGCCTCACCAGAAACTGTGTCTCTTTTGGAAAATTCCGAAACTGCTTGAACCACCTCCTGAAATGGACATCCCTCACTTCTTCCTTGTCCTCTTCGAGCACCAACCTCATTAACGCCATCGCCAGCGGAAAAATATGCTCTGGATCCTCCCACATGCCCATGATAGGGAGTAATTCATCATACATCACCCCCATTATCGGGACCCTTGAGATATGGTGCACATCCCACAAGATGATGCCAACCTCCCCATGGTGCAAGTGGAAGGTATTGGTCCTCGATGACCACCTTCTCAACAATTCTGGTATTAGCTAATTCAGTTGGTAAATGTGGAATTGGGAGGCCCAAGATGCCTCATATAGACCCACTCTTCTCAACTCCACCCTGAAATCCTCACACGAGGCACCTACCCAGTAGGCCCAGGCCTAGTCATCTGTGAAGTTGCTTCCCTGGCGCAAGTCCCACTCTTCAGAACATCCCTTCCTCAGGTTCCTCAAGGTAACCTTCAAAATTGTCTGGTATAGAGGGGGGGACATCTCCAGCTGCAGTGCCTTACCATCCACATTGTTCAGGTGGTTATACAGGCAGTCAACATTCATGAGCGTAAAGTCTTCTCGAGTATGTCCATCAGCTACCCTGAACCATTGGCGCTAACACGACGTACTACTGAACCAGTAAAATAGCTCGTACCTAATTGATTCAGGAATAGGGACATCATCCCTCAGCCCGAAGGTATACAAAGGCAGCCTCTTGCACAGTGGATAGTTCCTATGGCTCTCTGATAGCAGTTCCACCAACAAACCATGGTCATAATGGCTCTGTATTAACTCCCTGAGGCCCAAGATATTTTCTATCTCCTCCATTCGAGCATTGTCTACAAGGACCCCCTGACAGCCTCTCCCTAAGCCATTCAGTTTTGAGTTTGGGTGATTTTTGGGTTTGATTCGCGTAGCTCGTTCATGGAGCACATTTGCAAAGACTGTTCATAGAACCCTACCCCGGCCTGGAAACACCCAGATGCAAAGCACTCCGATGCGAAGTCAAAGACTCGCTATTCGCTGTGAAGCAGAAGACCTGATTCACGGATAGAAATCATGGAGTACGTGGGAGCTTCACAAATCGATAGCACTAAAATCCAAATTCACGGAGGAAAGAAAGGACAAAAGAGAGGTCAACTCCCTTATTTATAGGAAATGACCTTCAGAGCTTCATGGAATGTCCATAACGCACCAAGATTCACAGCACGCTTAGCCCGCATGTCGCCTGTCCGCCTCACGAGCCCTCTTCACGAAACAGCTTCACGGATGGACAAGGGATTTTGGTGATTGACCCTCAGACTTTGACCCTTGATTTATCCTCGGATCCAAGTCTGAGGGGAGGAATTTGTTGACGCCAAAAGTTGGGAAGAATAGGAAAAAGAGGGAAGGCCCCAGGGCTGCCCTGTGAATACCTTTCGCGGAGCTCCATGGACCTACACCCTCCACGGAGCAAGGAGGTGGGATGCTCTGTGAACAGATTTAACATTCGTAAGCCCACCATGGAGCAAGGAGGCGGGATGCTCCGCGAGCAGATTTGACGTTAGAGAACCCATCGCGGAGCAAGGAGGTGGGATGCTCCACGAACGGATTTGATGTTCGCGAATCCACCATGAAGTAAGGAGGCGGGATGCTCCACAAATAGATTTGACGTTCACGAGCCCGCCACTGAGCAAGGAGGCGGGATGCTCCGTAAACAGATTTGACGTTCGTGAGCCCGCTGCAGAGCAACCTCCGTCTTTGCGCTGAGCGAGCTCTGTTTCGTGGCACCTCTTTCCTATAAATATGAGCTCCCCTTGATCCCAAAGGATGGATCATCCAACATTTCACCTTATGAGCTCTCAAATCGTGAAGCACTTCTTGCTCTGTGAACCATGAGCTTCTCAAGGTACTTTTCCATTGCGAAGTGCCTCCCCCTTTGCTTTAATTCAACTCCTCTTTTGAGAGGGATGCCTTTCGTGAAGCCCAAGGGCCATCGAGAAGGAAGGGGATCCCCACAGGGACTCTGGTCATCGCGAAGCATTTATGCTTCATGAAACACCCTCCATGCACAAGCGACCCACATTCTAAGGTAGGGTCACTGTGCTTCACAAAGCACATTTATTCACAACACCTTACTTCACAAGGTACCCTTGCTTCGTAAGGCATTGCTTCATGAATGCCTTTCCACTTCGCAAAGATCCTCCTATATGCACTTGTGCCCTATGCCTAGGCTAGGACACTTTGCTTCGTGAATCATACCCCTTCATGAATCCCCTTTGCTACATGGAGCACCAGAGCTCTACAAGGCTTCTACCTACGAACTCCTTTTCCCTGTAACTCCTTTTCCTGTGCAACCCTCCAGGTTTACATGAAGTAACTTCAAAGTCCCTTGGGTGGTGCTTCACATTATGTTGCTTCACCTCATGCTTCTTCACATAGGCACACTAACAATTATTGCTTCTTCACATAGCCATGCTAACGTGGACCCCCAATGGGATCACCTCTCGACACCCCCCATTCACGGCATTGCCGATGCATTCCTTCCCTCAAGGGCGGAAGAGTATTGGTTATGTAAGTACTAGGGGTGCGTAGTGAACCCGCCTCATCTGACCTTGAGGACGTTAAACTTCCAAGCACCTTCGTCCTCAGCACATGACGTTAAACTGTGACCACGCCCCATGTGTTGGACGCAGGGTTCCCCCACCTTGGACATTCTTCACACCCACTGGTCCCCACGGGAGTGAGATCATTACTCACATGTAATGAGATCCTCTTTATCGGAGCAACGCCTGTCCGTGGGGAAAAGGGCAACCACCCTGGTGTAAGCCCCTAACTTTCCTTGCAGGGGGTAACATCCCTACTCATCCTCTCTTCCTGGGTGCCAAATCCCCCTTCCACTGAGCTTTATCACCACCCAGGCCTCCATCCTAGAGAAAGTTTCAATTTTCATCACCTCGGGCTGCTAACCAGATGTAATCCCCTGTTTTCTCTTTGGGCCGCTAACCACACGCATGCCCCCATTCCACTTCCCACAGACGCACCTTCCAAAACGTGATCGTCAGGTCTTCGCTGCCTCTTGTTTCTCACACCGAGCATGACTCACGTGGGCTTAGAGTAAGCATCGACCATGAAATCCTCTCTGGGAAGCTTAGAGTGTAAGCCCCAAAAACCATCCTGAACTACGAGGTCTTTGATTCTTGCCAAGGCAAGGTACGTAGGAAGCCTCCCTAAGGTTCAAGCCCAACTACCACTGGTTCCGACTCCCCCTTCACGTCGGACCAACTTCCTCCCACATGACGTTAAACTGCACACCCCCTTTTTTGTCCTGCAAGATGTTAAACTGCATCCACCACAAATCCAACCTAAACTATGAGGTCTTTGATCCTTTCCAAGGCAAGGTACGTAGGAAGCCTCCCTGAGGTTCAATCCCACCATCCATTGGTTTCAACAATCTTCATGCCGGTTCACCAAACACCATCCTAAACTACATGGACTTTGATCCTTGCCAAGGCAAGGTACGTAGAAAACCTCCCTGAAGTTCAAGCCCAATATCCATTGGTCACTCCGACCCCCTTCACATCGGTCTGCCAAACCCTACCTGAACTACGAGGTCTTTGATCCTTGCCAAGGCAAGGTACGTAGGAAGCCTCCATTAGGTTCAAGCCCACCACCCATTGGTTCTAACCCCCTTCACATCGGTCCACCCCATCCTCCATGACGTTAAAATGTATGCCCCTTTTGTTCCGCATGACACTGAACTGTCACCCTATCCAGCGGTAAGCCGTTGTGACCCCATCCAGTGGTAAGCCATTGTGACCCCATATAGTGGTAAGCCGTTGTCAACCCCATCCAGTAGTAAGCCGTTGTGACCCCATCCAGCGGTAAGCCCCATATAGTGGTAAGCCATTGTCAACCCCATCTAGTGGTAAACCATTGTCAGGTGAACTACGAGTACTTTGATTCCCTACCACAGGGATATATAGGAGGTCTCTTCGAGACTCAATCCCCACACCACCATCATCCTCGAGTCGATTCCATCTCATTATCCACCCACTTCACTTAACCATACATCATCCATTTTGGTTCCTACCCGGGCCGCCACATCCTGGTGGGATCATGCCACCCCATTCCCCATTCACTTCAACAATGATCAGGTAGCTAACCACGCGTTATCCCCAACATCGGTGTTCCCTCCAGGGGTTGCACTCACTTGATATACTCTAGTCAGTGTTCCGATCAGTCCGATCCATCTCCACTATACGTTAAACTTGCGACATACCCTGTGTTAAACATAGAAAGATGAGGAAAACCTTAGATACATTCCTATGGCATAAAATTCCCCGCATCTGACATGGGATGCCTTAGGCTTCCGCACCCTCGAGAAGCCCTATAACAAGGGGAAAAAACTCAGACGTGCTATTGTTCCAGCATCCAGACATGCCAGTGATGTCCAATGTGACTACTCCTTTGACCGAAGGTTGGTGCCCTGATCAGACCCCTTGGAATGTCCCGAAAAAAGCTGAGTAATTAACTGGTGTCCATGAAGGTATGGAACTGGGAAGAGTTTCATGAACAACGTCTCAAGTCTATGAGGGAGACCCGGACTAGGTGATGAGTTCCGAGGAGGAATCCATGGAAGGAAGAACCGACATCCCATCATCCCATTTCAATCAAGGAGAAAACATCCCTAACCAGGGAATGGATGCCGTCCGCCTTTGGAAAACGGGAATGCGGGGCAACAAACAGTGTCGCCGTCCTCGAACAGACGGACACGCGCGCCCCGATGAAAGCGTCAAAAACAATAGGCTTCCTTTTTTGGATGTGGGCATGTCTTTGTTTACCTCGTTTGTTTTCTTTCCTCTAGTGTCTTTACTTTTCTAATAATTTTTTTAGGAGTGGACTCACCCGCCTCCTAAACCTTTTGATTAAATAATTATGAAATTATAAAAAATATATCTAATTAATATATTTATTTTAATTTCATAAGTATTTAAATATATATATATTTATATATTTACATTTATGACTAAAATAAATATATAATTATTTATAATTATAATTATAAATATAATCAATATATTTATTATAATTTTATAATTATTCACACACACACATATTATTTATAATTATAATTATAAATATTTGTATATATGTATAAATATTTTTATATATTTATAAATATATTTCTATAATTATATATATTTATAAAATTATAATTATTATAAATATAATTATTATAATTTTATAATTATTTAAATATAAATATAAATATAAATATATTTATATGTATATATATATGTATATTAATATATAAACATATATATTTATAAAATTATAATAAAATTATTTATTTTAATTTTATAAAAAGTGTATATATAATTATAAATATAATAAATATATTTATCATTTAAAAAAATTACAATATATATTTATATTTATAATTATAATTATAAATAAATATATTTAAAAGGTATTTATATATAATTATAAATATAATAAATATATTTATCATTGAAAAAAATTATTGTAATATATAGTTATTTAAATATACATATATTTAATTATATAGAATTATAATTATAAATATATTTTAAAAAGTAATTATATATAACTAAATATTTATAATTATAAATATAATAAATATATTTATTATTAAAATATATTTATCATGATTTTAAGTATTTATGAGAACATAATAGCTTCATGGGAGCATGAATAAATCATATACACCGAGTAAAGTACAAATATCATAAAAAACAAGTCATCATATATATAAACAATATGAATATTAATGAAGGTGTATGTATAAATGAACATTCATGATGAATACATAACATATGAACATTAATTATATTCACACATCAATTGACCGAATTCATTAGAAACATATATTTATTTATATATATATATATATATTAATTTATATATATAATTATAAATATACATATTTTAAAAGTATTTATATATAATTATAAATATATATATTTAAAAAGTATAAATATATAATTATAAATATATAATTATAAATATATAATTATAAATATATAAATATAATAAATATAATAAATATAATAAATATAATAAATATAATAAATATAATAAACATAATAAATATAATAAATATATTAATTATTTAATGAAATTTATTATATATATTTTAATTATTAAAAAATATATATTAATCATAAACATGCATTTTTATTCAATGTATACAAATAAACATTATTTTTTAATATAAATATAATAATTTTATATAAATTAATAATATTTTTTATTAAAAATTTTTATCGGTGCTAAAAATTTCCCTGATAAACCCCCTTTTATCAGTGCTAAAAAAACGATGATAAAGGGTAAACCTTTATCAATGCTGATAAAGCCCCCCCTTTTATCAGCACTTTCTATTTAGTGCTGATAAAAGTTGGTGCATCCCTTGCCCGGATCTGTAGTAGTGAGTGCTGCTGAAATAACCTACGCTCAATGGGTTCTTCAATACGTGATAAAATTTAAGTACTTCACAGTCTATTTTTTATGAGTCATTATTTATAGTTAAAAATGGATAACATAATATAAAAAATTCACAATCACTATAAATAATGATTGTAGATGTAAAAATGTACTTTGAATCACTTGTTGCATATTTATAAAAGTAGAAATATTTTTAATAGTAAAAAGAAACTTTGTATCATTCCAAACAAATCACACTTTGACTTAACGTGCAATTTTTCCCTATAAGTCACAAATGAATCAACAACCACTGTCCAAAAATCCTATGACATTTTGATGTCATTTTCTCAATTTTTATTATTTGAGAAACACTTAATAGAACTTAAAAATACACATTTAATACTTTTGGTCACATTACACATTAGATTTATGTGCAGGTTTTTTTATAGTTAAAAAATGAATCAAAGATCATTACCCTAAAGTTTCATAATAATCTGGGGTTTCGAGGGGATTTCAAACATCCTAGACACAGTGGAGGAACTAATCTAAAACCCAATTACACCCATAACACTACTGGAATTCAAGCCTATACCAATGGTTCTCCAAACTATTGGGTATATTCCTATTGCGAAAGGCTTGTACCAATGATTTCCAGTAAACCATTGGTATAGGGTTAGTAGAATTTTGGTTTAACCAATAGTTTACATGGAACCATTGGGATATGTCTATACCAATGGTTTTGAATTATTATCATAGGTCTATACTAATGGTTCCATGTAAACTGTTGGTATAGGTCTATACCAACAATTATGAAACTATTTGTATAACCCCCCCAATTCCCCAACCTTGACCACCCCCCAACACAAGAAACCCATTAATACATTCAACCAACAATAACACGCATTCAAAACATCACATATATTCATTTAGAACAAATAATAAAACATCAAATGTCATAAATACCAATAAAAATTGTAAAGGATCAATATGTCCCTCATCACCATCATTATTATCACCATCATCCTTATCCTCATCCTCATCCTCACCCTCATCCTCATCCTCGTCCTCATCCTCACCATCATCCTCACCCTATTCCTCATCGTCATCCTCATCATCACCATTTCCAAGAATGTCATCGTCCCAACCACCACTAAGACCACTACCCGATGCACTATACAACGTACACATCATCGACATATATGCATCACGATCCATGGTGTAATTTGGTAGAAGTGATGGACATAAGACTGACATAAATTTCATAAATTCATTATTGGCCCTTTGATTCATTTCACGCTATTTTATGACCATTTTTGTGTCCTCTTATACCTGGGCCTGAGCTGGTGCTACCCATGGATTAGATTTTTCCAACTTGGTTCTACCAGAATTGGCACATGAAGTGGGAAAATATCTCATCGGGACAATACTCTTCCCTGATCGACAATGTACTCTATCATGATGCTCATCTCCCAAAACCTGATGTAAGTGACTGTTTGGCCCAAAGTTGTCAACTTCCTACTCATCAAGGGCCTCCAAAGCATACTTCTACAAATATAAATGGACTATTAAGTTAAAAAATAAATATTAAAATTTGAAATCAATAAATCAAAACTTACAATTTTCTTCCATGTTGGTTCGTTTACCTCACTTCCATATTTTGTATTTCTGCTCGAGGAAAACAATTTTTCTCGAGCTACACATCATTTAATATTAAAAATCTCCCTCTATAATGAAATTGAATGTAAAAAACCATAATTAAAAATAGGTTATTAATAATTAATTTCATAATTGGAATCAAATGGATACTAATTCTAAATGAAGTTTAAAAGAAAAACATATGCTAGATGAATTATATTGACAATTTAAAACTTATTTTTTTCCTTATGAAACTCAACAATGTATCATTATCAAACTATAAAAACATAAATATATATAATGTCTCAAACAATACTAGTGGAAAAAATCCACGTTCCTCAATTACCAATGCATACCATTTACAACTGAAGTGTTCCTATAGACTCACCATATTCCCTTATATGTTTAGTTATCTTGAAAAGGTGTGAATTAAATGTTATATATCAAGGAATAGATAATTTTTGAAAGCTTTTATACCAAAAAATATGAAAGAATATCCATCATAGAGAATATTTCAATTAGAATCTCGGTGTATCCTTATAACACATTGCCTAATAATTTTCAATTGGTATCGATCATCAAATGGTACCAAGAA
Organism: Viscum album; assembly: GCA_963277665.1. Lineage (NCBI taxonomy): Eukaryota > Viridiplantae > Streptophyta > Magnoliopsida > Santalales > Viscaceae > Viscum > Viscum album. Next base: position 1,309,603,403 of record OY728128.1, read on the forward strand.
TTATTTGAGATTATTTCTGGAAGAAAATTTTCATGGTGATGATATTGGAAGAGAATACCTTGAGGGTTAGCTTTCAATGAATTAATGTTTCCAAATATTTATCTATTTTTGATAAATAGGAAATTATGGATAGCCTTTAGAGAAGCAAATGGTGAGGTATGACATTCACTTTGTGATCATTATTTTCATATATATATATTTAATATGGTTATCAAGGGGTAGTGATTGTAAAAAAATGGGGGAAAAAATTTAATTACACTTGATTTTTTTTGATATATTTATTCATGTGCAGTGTAGGTTTTTAAATATTCTTGAAAATATGGTTTTACAATACATAAAATGTTTGGAAAGAGTTGTTATAAAATCGTGATTTTTAATGAGTATAATTATTTTCATATTTTTTTCTACATTGGATTAGAACATGTCAGCTTAGAGTTATTTGATTGATGTAACTTTGATATGATTAATGTGGTATCACCCTTCCCTCATGGAATTACAAGATCACAATGAAAGTGTAAGAACAAAAGGGGAGAATATGGGTTTTAAAATTAGAATATTATAGGGGAGAATAATTTTCCACTGGAGTACCTTCCCTTATATTCATGACATCTCAATAAGGGATATAAGGCCTCGTATGGATGTTTTTTTCAATAATTGGTAGTAGTGAGACCTTGAATTATGATTAAAATTAGTAATGATAACAAATCCCATGAGTATATTGAAGTAACAATAATTATTTTAGAAGATGATGTTGTATATTTTTCAATGTGAATGTCAATATATGATTGATAATGTTGGGATATAGAGTGTGAATTCACCCAATAAAGAACATGAAAATTTTACAATATAATATATGGGGAAATTAAAGTGGATCTTGCTACAACATGAGCAGTCCTTACATAATATGACTTTAGATATGATTTTCATGGAGATATGACAAGTGCTAATTGGATAATAAGGATCATTTTATATAACATGTGTAGTGAAGGATGAATGGAGAATATAACTGCTGATCTTATCTTGAAACAACTTGTACAAATGTATTTAAATGTTGTATAAAATATATGAGAACTATAGAGAAACCATCCCTATGTAATTAAACACTAAGGCTACTGAATATTGTGTTTAGAATTAGATGTATTAATGATAGAGATGATTTGAAGAAGTATTAGAGTCAATTGAGGAATTATATGATATTTGGGTTTGATGTTGAAAAACAATCCTGTCATGAAATATCATAAGACTTGAAATTTCAAATAACTTCAGGGCAGTGCATTTCAATTTATACCCTACACATAAGATTTTTCAAGTCCCAACTTCAAACATTTAAGTAGACATAAGACATAATTGTTTTCTAAATTTGAGAAGTGTCAAAAAACTTATAGGAAGGCTATAAGACTTCAAGATAGGTTATAAAAATTTTAAATCAGTACATCACTTCAAGATATCACACATATGAATACGATTAGAACATTGTATTATTTATCAGAATGTATCATAAAATGTTTCTTCACAAATGAATTTTATGCATGGGAGTAAGAATTTGATGTACTGTGTATGTTGTTGATTTTTTTGATAAATGTAGGACTTTTATCTCTATGTGTAGAATTACCCTAAAGTCCACTTATAAAATTTATGTCTATGTAAGGAATTATACTTAGTAACATTTTGAGAATTCCGATGGATTAAATTTGAGTCTTAGAATTTATATTCTCAATAGGAAATTAACTAGGATAATTACAAAGCTGTTCTATCTTCATAAAATCATGATGCTATGAGAATACATGATCCAAGATTGTTTTGAGAAATATTAGATGAAAAAAGGAAAAAATGGATCACTATTTAATATCTAGAAAATTCAAATAATTCATAATTTTTGATCAAAATAATGAAAAAATAAAATGATGTTGATCCTAATCTTATATGTCATAAGTATCAAAAAGTGAATTCATATTCAAGGTGAATGATTTTTGTTAAACAAGTAAAAAAGATATATAAAACTATATGAGTATAATATTAAAACTATATGAGGATACTTTTCAAGCTATATGAGGATACTTTTAAAAACTATATGAGGATACTTTGAAAAATATATTCAAACTATATGAGGATACTTTTCAAACTATAAATTGATTGATGATGAAAAGGTATTGAATAAATTAAGATTCAAATTCAAAGATCATGTTGTGGAAATGGAAGTCTCATTGAGAAGGGAATGAAATGTGTTGAGATAAAGAAACCTTTAGGCGTTCCTATTTTATATTTTAATTCTTTTCATGTATTTTAATATAATCCTAGTGTTTGTTTTCTCTTTAATCTTTAATTTAAATTATGTTTTCATCCACTATTATTATTTATCTCCCTTCATGGAGAACTAATTTGTGTGTTGATCCAATAGGGAATAAACCAGTGCTTTTTGATTGAATTTTTAATATATTTATTTACTTTTTTTGTTCTTATTTTAAGTTACAGTAGTGTGTAGTTAAACTGGTTAGATGTGATGATGATACTATTTCCCCTATACTCTATTCTTCTTCTCACCTATCACGTTATTTCAATGCTTACCTTCACTGTATGTTCATCATATGATATAATGAATTCCAAGTATACTTCACATAGGTATGATACCTCTATATAAGTCTACATGATCTCAAAAAATACATATGATTATTCACTCAACCGTAATGGTCACATTACTTATTAAAAGTATGGACATTTAATAAAATGATTAGTGGTTGTATAGGTTCATGACATTCTCACAAATATAAAAATACTAATCCTGAAATTTCAAATTAAATAAAGAATACATGATCATTTATCTATCCCAATTATAAATGGAATGAAATATGGATGAAACAAAAGAAAGTGAAAGTCCTAAAGGAAAATTATAAATGAGTTTCACACCTTCTTCCTCTCATGTCCCAATATCATAGTCCACCCCAAAGTGTGGAGGTATTTCATAGCATCCTTGTTTTTTTATTTCTTCATAATACTTCCTAAAAATTATTTTTCAATAATACAAAACAAAGTAGTAATGAAAATCATGTAAATTTTCATTAAAAAATCTCAAATTTGATTAATACCTTGAAATTGGTACTCTTACAATGAGAAATAATTTCCCGATAATATTCCACTAGACATTCATTCATGACAGGTGTATCCTCTAAATCCATACCAACTCTGGTACGCTATCCACTATACAACTCATGCTTATATTCTCTTCACAACTCACCTAATTCTATAAGACATGCCATCCTCACAACCTCACTATCTGTAAAATTATAATGAAGTTGGCACCAAAATATTAATTCATATAAATACAATAATAATATAATATTAAATCTAATGAATTTCTTTACCAATATTTGCACCCAAGCATTATCCTTTACTTTATTTGGAAGGAATTTCCAGGAGAATGACTTGACGGGAATGATGTCATAGTATTTGAAAATCATCACCATAAAACTTTTACATTCTCACTCTATTTTTTCAATCATTAAATTTTCCTCATTATAATCTACCAGAAGCTATGTGTGGCGGTTCCACACTACACGTATGTGTGTATGCCCATGACACCTCTCAAAAGATTCAACTGTTAAATAAAAAAACAAATATTATATCAATACATCTTACAATGAAAATAAATTATGGTAAAAAATTTACTGGGGTTCTATAAATATAGCTGATTCCGCTTGATCAGTGAGTGTCATTAGATCCCTAGGCTCTAAAGAAACGTCTATCTATACAAAAGGAGTGGGACCTAATGTCTGCTCTGGAGGATCAAAATGTGTCTTAGTAGAATTAATAGGATCATGAATATATAATCTTGTAGTGAAGGAAGTATAAGGAAAATAATATGGCATATAATTATGTGTAAATTCATAATATTGATGAGGACTATAATCCATCATTGGATAAGGTAAAGATAAGCGAGAATCATGTGAAAATAGTGGAGAAATCATAGGCGGACTAAATATCTCGGGTGCCTCTAATGACACTATGAGATCAAAAGGTGTGCTAGATGGTATGTTAGAGAAAGGGATAGGGTGTGATCGGGTATGTTGAGTGGTGCACGTAGCTCTAGTACCACCCCTCATATCATCTAGATGATTAGTGGTACCACTATGTTGGTTGGAGAATAATTGTCTCCTAGGTTTTGAATCTTGATTAAAAGTTAAAAACAAAATTAATCACATGACATTATATGTTATTGATATATATATTTGAAATAAAATAACCACAACAAGCACCAAAGGAGGGGCTCTCATCTCTTTAATTCAATGATTATTGTCTATAACGAACCGACCTAAGTTACCCTCAAACCTGACACCTGAACCATTCCGTCACATACCTAAAGGGATTTCCTGATCCCCATAGGCCAACAAAAAGCACCCTAGCATCGAACAACAAACCAAAAGGAAAGATTTATCCCAAATTGAATGAAACATAAGGCATATATATACACAAAGCAAAAGGAAACAACAAAAGAATAAGGAATACATGCCATAACTGTAAAAAGATAGCGGAAACAAAACAACTGAAAAAGTAGCCAAACTCCAAGAGACACATCCAACTAAAAAGGACCAAAACTAAATAGATACTCCAAATGATGGTGTAGATAAACTCCCACAATCTCTCCTACACCTACCCAATCTAGATGAGATGAAACCTCTTTGCCTCACTGTGACGCCTTTCCTTTCCTTGAAATGGAAGACACAAAAAGGTCTATGCACCACTAAAGAGGTGTGCAGGGTGTGAGATAACATGCTAAATAGGATCCCACCCAGGTGTTCTAGGATAAATATATGTATAACAATTCATGTATTCTCAATTTAAATAAAACATGGCATGATAATCAGTAAAGCAGTTTTATAGAAAACATGGTAAACATTTCCCTTTTTATCACAATTCTAAATAAAAGAAGGTATATCAATTTCAAAGCACATTTTCCATATTATATATCATAAGAATAAACATGCATATCAAGGATAAAATAGTCCAAATCCAAGCAATACTAAAACAACAACAACAACACAAGCATCACAATACAATGGAATACAATAGGTCAGACAAAAAACTACTAATACCCATTAATCTATGAAATAGTGCACTATGGTACCTGAAGCAAATGATCTACACTCCAAGACCAAGGAGACACCCAAAAAAGTGAAACCCCAATACCACATACATTCCTAGAGATAATAATCTACACTCTAGGATAAGAGGAACAACCCAAAAAGTGAACCCCCACAATGAATGATGACCTCAAACTAAACCTTCCACCTAGTACCCAAGGTAATCCATGTGATCATTTTCAAAATAATTTCAATTTTTTTAAAACCATATCAAAACCATTTCATAAAACTATTTTAAATGCTTTGAAAATACCTCATTTTCTTTCCATTTTGTCAAAAACCAATGAAAAACACTTTCATCCTTCCAACACACACAAAAAATCATTCCAATTTCACACCAATTTATTTGTAAACCAATTTATAAGAATAAAAAAATATATTTTATCAAACAAAATCTAGAGATAGAACCACCTACCTCAAAAACTGGGTCTCACATTCTCACAATGGGATCTACCAACAATGAAAACTCAATGATGTCAACAAAGGAACTAGAATAAAATACACACATCTTAGTATTGATTCAATTGAGAAAGAGGGTTGGCGGAGGAAAGGAAATATCACATACCTCGACAATGAACACCCACTGCACCATGACCAACAAAGGAATGACCTTCGAAACAAATCACACAATGGATCTTGGAAGAAGACAAGAAGAAACACTAACTTAGACTAGAGGATCTGATAACACAACCCAAGGATGATACCATGATCAAGGACAATGAAGAATAGAAAAGATAAATTACCCAGAGAGACGCACTGAAACCACAATGAAGATGAAATGCCGAGCGAATCGATCCGGAAGGAATGGTGTCTCCAAAAATCACCGGAGAGGAGTTTCAATTCGATATAAAAGGAAAACAGGCGATTGAATGGGAACCAAAAAGCTTGATTGGTGGCCTAAAACATCCATGCTAAAAGAATTACACGATTTGTAATTACATTACATTCCATGAAATCCATATTGTTTAAGTATGCTAAGAAATCCACTGCCTAATATTTAAAATCTGTTATTTAAAACATTCATGACGTGTAACTCCTCTTCATGACATGTAACCCCTCATAGCATGAATCCTTTCAGGACTTATACTCATCAACACTTACATGTCATGTAACCTAGTTACACGACGTGAAATACTCCTGCATCCTATAGAAAAAGTCAGTTAAAGATAAGAGTCTAAAAAATATATGACTTCACCATTATAGGTATCCTCCAAATTCCTTCTTAGTCCTCTACAGACAATGGGAAAAAGGAGAACCATGAAGAGGTCAAGGATATACTTGATAGATCGGTAACAAGATGTTACAAAATCCCCACCATAAATACTTTCCATCCCTGAGAATTCATGTAGAAGATGTAATCCTTGTAAAAATATGAGGCCACTACTCCCTCATCAATGAATCACATTCCCAAGTCTCATGAGAATCCAATCTATGTTTCTATATAATTATAACCAATGGAATCAACTTCCCATGAAAGGGTTTCACTTGAGAGTCAAAGATCTCAATTGGTTTCTCCACAACAGAAACATCTGGCTCTAATTCTTCCCAAATTAGAATGTGAGTGGGATCAGGGTGATACTTTGTAAGTTGAGACATGTGGAAAATATCATGAATACCTATCAATTGAACTAGAAATTCTAACCGATAAGAAACATGTCCAAGCTGATCAATGACCTTAAATGGTCCAATATATCTCGGAGCTAACTTTCCATGTTTTCCAAGATGACGGTGACCCAACTGAGAGGAAACTTTCAAGAAAACCCTATCACCAATGGAAAACTCTATAGGATGACATCTTTGATCCGCATATGATTTCTATTGACTCTAAGCAATAACCAGACATCAATTTAAATCCCGAATCTTCGTAGATTTCTCTTGAACCAAATCTGGTCTAACCAAAGCTACTTCGCCCACCTCATCCCAACAAAGAGGTGATCTGCATGGGTGACCATACAATGCCCCAAAGGGAGACATTATTATCGACAAATGATAATTATTGTTTTAAACAAACTCAAATAGTCCCAGATGGTTATCCTATGATCTAATGAATTCAAGAACACTGGCACAAATCATATCTTCTAGGATCTAAATTACTCACCCCGTCTGACCGTCTATCTGTGGATGGTGAGCTATGATCAACTTGAACTGAGTTCCCATTTCCCATTGGAGACTCCTCCAGAACTTCGAGGTAAACCTAGGATCCCTATCCAAAATAATGAAATAAGGACTCTTATGTAACCTCACAATCTATTTCACATATAGCCTACCCAGATCTTCAACCTTAGTGGTATCCTTGATCGAAATGAAATGAGAAGACTTCGTTAATTGGTCAATGACTACCCAGATAGCATTCTTCTCTTGGGGAGTCCTTGGTAATCCAACAATAAAATTCATGGATACCTCTTCCCATTTCTAGATTGGCATTGAAAGAGGCTGAAGAAAACTAGAGGGTTTCAAGTGCTCTACCTTTATCCGTTGGTAGGTGTAACAATGGGACACCTAATATGCAATGTAATGCTTCATACCTAGCCACCAGAATCATTGTATCATGTCATAATAAATATTCATAGTTCCTAGATGAACAACACATGAAGAGATGTGACAATTAAACAAGACTAAACCCCTCACGGATGTTGTGATGAAAACCTAATCCCTATAGTGGATCATACCATCTAGAGAAAGACCAACTAGGAACAATCTCCCCACTATAAAGGCATTATAAAACTATAATAAAATCATCATCCTGCTGCTGAATCAACAAAATAGACTTTAGGAGAGATGATGATAACTTAAAATTGGTCATAACCACACCTAAAACATCCTCCTGATCATTTAGGTGCAACTGAGAAAAAATACCCATAAGATTCCACTCCTTTGATTCTAGAATAGCCTACGATGGTAATTTCCTACTAACGAGGCATAGTAATATTCTAAAAAAACACTCTAAATGACCAACACATCCACATTTGTTTCACATCTTTGTGGGCATATGATAATTTTTTTTGGTATGTCTGACCTTACCACACTAATATCAAGTTAGAGGCAAACTACTAGTCATAACAGATGGTGTGAAGGAGGCTCGTTGCTGAGAACCACCACCACCACTTCTGTTATGATCCTATCACTTCCTCTTCTTCCCATGTACGCTACTAAAGTTTCCACTAGATGGAAGAGAAGGTTTGGGAATGTAACGACCCAATATTTTTTAAAGGAAATTACTTTCTTATAAATATGTCATAATCACATAAACTACTAAGTTCTATGGGACCCTTAAAACATATGTTTTTCAGTTTTGTGATGTGAATTTCAAAAATCCAATATACACAGTCGCGATCAGTAAGTAATTTAGAGTCCAATAAGAAAAACTTAATTTTTGGTGAATAGTAACCTACCCTTATGAATAGTAACACACCCTTATGAATAGTGATATACCATAATGAATAGTAACATTACCTATGATAATATATAAATAATATTCAAGTTGAAAGTACGATATACCTATATTTTAGAATAAGTTAATGAATGTTTTAAAACTGGTTTTTGATAATAAATTATGATTTTAATTAAATATTAAATTAATAATATTGAGAAAATTATTTTTGAAAAATGGACATCATTTTTGGATTCTACACGTTGAAAAATGGTTAGGGTTAATTTTTGGTGTTTTTTTGAAATACTTGATTTTTTGATGAATAGTAAAATACGATAATTTACTGTATATATACATTATAAGATAAATAGACTAAACCTAGCATCATGGCTGATGTCACCACCCTTAATCCTAATTCACATGATAAAATTACTATTCTTGGTTATAGAATACTTACTCTTACTTGTCTTGTGAAGAAATAATAAATTAATGAGTTTTATATTAAGAAATCCCCTCTCTCCTCCACTATAAAAACCCCCTCTCACCCCTCTTCCAATCACTCCTCTCAAGCCTTGTGACTTCTCCAAATTCTGGCCAAATACCCTCCCAACCTCCTCTACCACGTACAACAAGCTTTGGTCTCATTAAAAGACCAAAACCTCTCCCTTAAAGAGGTTCTCAAGGAAGTTTGGTTCAAGAGGTAAATTCCTCTTTTCAATTCTTTGTCTTTCCTTTCAAGTTCATTTGTTTTCTTTTTCTATTACCTATATTTATCCAAATTTTTTGATGAATATAGTACCTTATATGTACTGGAATGTTTTCATGATAGTGGAATAAGTTATCATCATCTCCCCCTTTTTACCTTCTTTTATACTAGTAGCAAGAACACCATCCGAGATGTGTCAATTTTACACATTCAAGGACGATGGACTTTCGATTTCTTTTATCATTCTAAATTATGGTCATGAAACCATTATTGTTATGGTTGAAAAATATTATGATATATAATATAACCTATTTAAGATTCTGTAATCCCTTTGTTCAAATGGTGTTAGGTTATAAAGAAAAATGAGTTCGTTGTAATCAAAACCCACAAATTAACCGAAACAATTATCATTAAAGTTATATATGATAATTCATCCTCATTCCATGTAACCAAGTTATATAAAAGAAAAATAACACCTATTTATGTTCATAAATAATATATAATTTCAATTCTGGATATTTTCATCCATTCCACTTCATTACTTAAAAACAAGTGAACCGAATATGAAAATAAGAGAAACAAACACTCCAGAACGACGAAATTCAATACAATAACTTGTCAATAAAGACATAAATGAACTAACCATAATTATGGTAAACTAAATACATGTCTAATTGGTTCTTAAATAAGTTATTAAAAAGTATAATTTCATATTCCAGGAGCTTGAGTACAAGAGAGGAACACGTTTGGAGTTAAGGTAAGAGTTTCTTTATCTCACTTCCATTTTCGTGAGATTTTCCATATTCACTACTAATACTTTTGTATGGTGTATGTATACTGACCATTGATTCCAAATATCATTAATATCTTTATCTTCATGGTATTAAATCTATAATTTTTATGTTATTAATTTTTGGGGCATACAGATCGTTTGATTACAAAGTGGTAAGGGTTTTTCCACCCGAACTTCCATTTTCATTCGAGATACTTTCATTGTATAATTACCTCAATGAAATTATCATGTATTATTATGTACTCATCATATATTCTGTGTGAGTATCATATATATGTTTACAAATGATAACCCTTCCTTATTTTATGGATAGTTACACGTTTTTAAAGGAACTTTCAAAACTGTTTCCAAAATACAAGCCCGATTTAAGGGAATTTCTCAAATTCTTATCTATTTTCAAGGGAACTCTATAATATTTTTTTGAGAACCATTATCCTTATAAAATCAATCATTTTATTATGAAAATACTATCTTAATTCAATTATGGTTTTATACAAATATTTTTCCAAAAGAACTCTTCTTTTAAAAATAAAAGAGTATTTATCTCAAGAATTGATTAATGATTTTATAAGAGTGTTTTCGTCTAATTCAACAATCTTGTTGATTCCATGGTATTATTGGGTTTAATAATTTATGAATTCATATACCATATTTGATTTAATGGTTTATTACTAACTCTATTTTGGATGATCTATCCTAAAACCATTCACCATATTACTCGGAATGGTTAGTGTTTTATGTTTAATGATTGGGGAAAGTTAGTTACATTTCATATGATAGTTTCAATATGAATGTATATGTTGTTTATGTTGATCCCCACTCATATGAGGAATGCATTGGACTTGTTATGTGATGGTTGGGGCCCACTATAGCCCCTCGATGCATCGGTAGGTCTCATGAGACAAATAGACGTGGAATTGACCGAGGCCTTTCCCAATGTGATATAGATTTTGGCCGATGCCTTAACCATTAGACGTCTTGGACGAGGCCTTGACAAAATGTTTCAGAATGTCCGGAATTATGCATTCCATAATTATGAGTTAAGCTATTGATATTTCATGTGGTTATTCGATTAGTAGAATACCCATGATTATGTTTTATTATGGCATTATTTACACAGTTCATTTTCTTGCCATAATGTGTTCAAGTTTATTATTAAAGGCATGTGTTTTCAATTATGCACCATGTATTATGTTTATACTATCTTCCGCTGTATTGCTTGCTCTTACTGAGTGTTTGAGCTCACCCCTTTCTTATGTGTCATTTTTTTTCAGGACATGAAGAAGTTTATTATGAATGACATGCTGAAATAACCTAGGAGTTATGGGTGTTTTCTAAGGAGTTTCCATGTTGTATTTCTCTTCAAGTTGTAATATTGAACTTATGTATGTATCTTGTTTCCAATAATACTAAACTACCCAGTCCTTCGGGATTCGTATTCCTTGTATGTATGCCAACGAAATCAAACAAGGCATCGGCTCCGGGAAATTGGGGTCGAGTCCTTACAGGGAAAACAAACCTTACCTTCCATATCCATCTCTACCATCATAGATCTATCTACAATCTCTGCATAGGTAGACAATTTCAACATAAACACCTATGATGTAATATCCAGTCTCAAACCCTATACGTATTTTTTAGCCTTCAAGTGGTTATTCTTCACTGTGTTTGGAGAAAAATAGAATATATTAGTAAACTGGTTGGTGTATTCCAAAACTAAATGCTCTCTCTATTGTAAAGATAGGAACTCCATAAAATTATCCAGTATCAGAAAATCTAGAAAAAACTACTAGAAGAACAGGGTTTTGAAACCCTTCTAATCCAAGTCCACGTGTCTATCTACCTGGACCATAGAATCCCACCATCGCTTGCTAGAACCCTCAAGCTTGAATGCTACACACTTCACCTTAATATTCTCAGGTGTCTCTAGGAAGTAGAATATTTGATCGATCCTATCTATTCAGTCCTCTGCCTCTTGAGGATCAGTCATTCCTTTAAAGGACAGTGGATTCTCAAGCAAGAATTCCCATTATTGATCTCTCTCTCCTCCATCTCTTGGCTGTACCTCAACAACTACATTATGAACTCATGGAACATCCCGATCAACAACAAATATTACTCATATGATAGTCTCAATGAGATTCTGATATATAGACAAATTACCTTGTGAAGCATCAGCTACACCCTCCTGAGGAACTTGTGGAAGACGTCTCAAAGGTATACTACTGCATACTGAAACATAAGAACAATCAGATAATAGAACAAATCTCAGTTCAAACCAGAAAACCCATAAGTAGAAACTGAAATTTAAAACCAAACCGAACACTAGATACATGTATCCCAACTTCCCATGGAAACTTGAGTGTCATTATAGAAAGAACTGAGCAGACACTCATCACAACATACCTATAAAGTTTCAACAATCCTATCTCCAGTCTAACAGACTTCCCAAGATAAGGAATCTTGGGGACAAATCTTCCCTTTGATACCAAATTATAATGAACTGACTCGGTTTACCCTGAAACCTGGAACCCAACCCATTCCATCACATACCCAAAGGGAATTCCCGATCCCCACAGGCTGGTGATAAGCACCCAGACATCGAACAACAAACCAAAGGGAATGATTTCAAACAACCTAAACGAAACACAAGGAATATATATACAAAAATCAAAAGGAAACAGTGGAGTACTGATGAATATATTCCATAACTATAAAAATAAAGTGGAAACAAAATAACTGCAAAGGTATCTAAACTCCAAGGACAAGTCCAACTGAAAAGGACCAAAACTAAACAACTACTCCAAATGATGGCATGAACGAAATCCCACCATCTCAACTCCAACTACCCAACCCAGCTGACACGAAACCTCACTACCTCACCATGGCGCCTTGACTTTCCCTGAAATGGAAGACATACAAAGGTCTACATACCACTGAAGAGGTGTGAAGGGTGTGATCTAACAAGATCAATAGGATCCCACCCAGGTGTTCTGTGACAAGTATCTGTATAATAATTCCTATATGCTCAATTTAAATAAAACATGTCATGATAAGAAGTAAAGTAGTTTTATTGAAAACATGGTAAACATTTACCTTTTTATCACAGTTCCAAAACAAATACAGGTTTATCAATTTCAAAGCACATTTTCCATATTATCTATCACAAGAATCAACATGCATATCAAGGCTAAAATAATACAAATCTAAGTAACATGAAAACAACAACAACACAAGCATCTCAATACCAAGGAATAAAATAGATCAGACAACAAACTACTCATACCCATTAATCTATGAAACAATTCATTGTGGTATATGAATCCAATGATCTACACTCCAGGACTAGGGAGACACCCCAAAAAGTGAAACACCAATATCACATACATTCCTAGAGCCAATAATATACACTCTTGGAAAAGAGGAACACCCTAGAAAGTGAACCCCAATAATGGACAATGGAATTAAGATAAACCTTCCACCTAGTACCCAAGGTAACCCATGTGAACATTTTCACAATCATTTCAATGTTTCAAAAACCATTTCAAAAACATTTCACAAAACCATTTTCAATGATTTGAAAAAATACCTATATTTATTTCTATTTTTCAAAAACCAAGGAAAACCACTTTCATTAAAAATATCTTTCCAACATACACAAAAAATCATGCCAATTTTATACCAATTTATTTGTAAACTAGTTCAAAAGAATGGAACAATATAGTTGATCAAACACAGGCTAGAGATAGAACCTCTTACCTCAAAACTCAGGTCACACACAATCACAATGGGATCCACCAAAAAAGAAAACCCAATGGAAACAAAGAAGGCCCTAGAATCAAATCCACACATCTTAAGATTGATTAAATTGATAAAGAGGGTTGGTGAAGGAGAGGAAATATCACATACATCAAAAATGAACACCCTCCTCACCATGAACAATAAAGGAATGGACTCTAGAATGAGATCAGACAATGAATCTTAGAAGAAGACAAGAAGAAACACCAACTTAGACCCATAGACCCAATAACACAACCCAAGGGTGATACCATGATCAAGGAAAATGAATAGGAGAAAATATAACTTACCTAGAGAGATGCACTGCAATTGAAATGAAGATGAAATACCGAGAGTATCAATCTAAAAGGAATGGTGTCTCAAAAAATCACTAGAGAGGAGTTTTAGTTCAAGAGAAAAGAAAAATAGGTGATCGAATGGGCACAAAAAAACCTGATTGGCACACTAAAACATCCCTTCTTGGAGAATTACATGACATGTAGTTCCTTTACATTCCATAAAATCCATGATGTTTAAGTACATTGATAAATCTATCACCTTAGATTTACAATCCATTATTTAAAACATTCATGATGTGTAACTCCTCTTAATGATGTGTAACCCCTCATAGTCTGAAGCCTTTCACAATTTTTACTCAGTAACACTTACACATTGTTTAACCTAGTTACATAGTGTGAAATCCTCCTATATCCTATAGAAAAAGTTTGTTAAATCTAGGATTCCAACGAATATATAACTTTACCATTATAGGTATCCTCCCAATTCATTCTCGGTCCTCTACAGACAATAAGAAAAGGATAACCATGAAGAGGTCAAGGACGTACCTGATATATCAGTAATGGGATGTTACATTGTCTATCATCCTTTTCCTTCATATCTTTCAATGTTTTTCACTTCCTGCATTTGAAAAAAAAATATGGAATTAATTATAAATCTATAACTAATGCTTAATTAAAACAATAAATAATATGAGATATGACTTAATTAAGGAATACCGATTGTCAAACCAAATAAATTATATATAGTGATATAACAATATCATTTTATATCTAGTGGGAAGAATATCAAAACATAAAATACATGTCATAGAAAAATAAATACATTCAAATTAATATTTTTAACATGGGTATGATATAGTTTTATTCTATTTTCAATTCTATCCAATTCAATTTTGGTTAGGTCATTTGGTTCATTTTGTTCAATTGATTAGGTTATTTTTTTATTTTTATTTGTCATAGGCCATTTGGTTCATATTTTAGGTTAGGTTATTTTTCCATTTTTTGGTTAGGTTATTATTTTCATTGATTTTGATTTTCATTTTAATTAGTTTAATATTTTTCAATTAAATTCATCTTGTTTCTTATTCCAATTTAATTGTTTCTGTTTTTTTGGTTTGATAGGTTCTAATATAGTTCAATTAAATATTAGAAAATGAAACTCAAAGAAAACCACAACCATTATATATTGAAAATTCACATGAATGTAAAGTTGGGTATAAAATATTTGTAATAAATAGTAAATTAATTTTAATAGTACCAACCTTAAAAACCCAAGCCAAGCTAAAACTAAAGAACTGAGAACACAAATGGATGATTCTATATATTTCCCACCACAAATTCAGGTTCCCAATTAACTCTAATAATTGAACTATTGATGTCATCATAAGTAATAAATTGATTAGGGATAATGGGACCCGAGATGGTGTCAATTCCATCATTGCCATCATCAAAAATATGTATTGGGATTACTTTAATAATGAAACCAAATTTAGATCATGAATTATATTTCAAATAAAAAACTTGTTTTCCTATTGATGCCAATATATATGGATCATCAGTATAAAGAGTTTGAGTCATGTCAATAACTCAAAATACAAAATCATTAATAAATGTGCCATGCCTCATCATTTAATAAAAAAACTTTAATTTCATCATAGTGACTCAACCATGATAATAATAATACAATATTAGTATTTTATCAAAAAAAGCATAATAAGATATATTTTCAAATCGAGGTC
The DNA here is from genome assembly GCA_963277665.1 of Viscum album. Taxonomy (NCBI): domain Eukaryota; kingdom Viridiplantae; phylum Streptophyta; class Magnoliopsida; order Santalales; family Viscaceae; genus Viscum; species Viscum album. Next base: position 1,309,619,222 of record OY728128.1, read on the forward strand.
TACTATCTAATGAATTAGCATAACAATATATTGTGTCAGTTACCATAAATCCATCATATTGTGTTCTCATGTTCAATTCTCATTCAGTGATAATAAATATGCACCCATTGATCACAATTGATTAGCATTCATGAACCACAAAATTAGGACTAAAACCCAAAGTTCTTATTTCCTCAGAGATAGAGTCATCGGGAAAACTCAATACTTTAAATATAAATGAATATTAAAATTAATTAAATATCAATTTTATTAATTTATTATAGTAATAATTTTATTCAATTTCAACCAAGTAGAAAACTCTTTTCTACAAAAAGTCTCTATCCTTCTTAAAGATAAATAATGATTATTTATATTTATCATTTGTTTATATTACCTATAAAAAATAGAAATAGTTTAATAGATATGTACAATTACATGATAAGAGATAAGATATACATATTCAATTTACTTACTTGATGTAGTCATCAAATAAATCACAATTAAACAAAACTGTGCGATGTTCCATCTCTCACTCTTCAAGACTTAATGTGGTCAATGTATATGATCTAGAAATTCCCCCTGTTTGGGAAATTAATGTAAAACTTGTTGATTCATAAGTATTACTTCTTAATTTTCCATTTCTTTAGTTTTAGAAATCATAAACACTCTCTTAAAACTTTGTTTAATAATTTTTTATGTCCCAAGTATTTTATTATGTTTTTGTAGAAAGCATTAATTTATACCATACATAGAAATGTTCTAATGTATTAAAAATATAAAATTTACATTACTCAATATGATATATCACACTAAAGGTGCATCTTATTATTAGAATGACTTTTGACCAATGACTATGATTTTTTTCCTACCTGATTTAAAAAAGAAATGACCATTATACTGACCTTTGAACTGATAAATCAAACTAATCCTTATTCAGTTCATCATATTGATAATCAATAAGGAAGTCCATCATACTAACTAAATTTTATAATCAGAAGCATATTATAGTTGTTTCTATCGTAAATAATACTTTTAGCATTGTAATAGTGCTAAAACAAAATGTTGTCGGACATTTAGTTATGCCAGAATTTGTGATCTGTTAAGCGCCAGCTGTCCGAGGCCATTACAACTAACTCAAAATATGAACGTTGAAGCTTTTCCTATAAATAGTTGATCATTTTAAGAGTGTGGAAATGAACACATTCAAAATTCAAGTTTTTAAAGTTTTCTCCATGTGAACATGTCATTCTTAGTCATTGTAATACTTTATAGAGTTGTAGTTTTAAGGAATCCTTGTTAGGATTGTTTCCTTAAGAACAATTGATTTTGTAATCGTGTTTGATCATTATTACGATTGAGGGATTCTGAGGATAGGAAGATGGTGAATCTGATCTGTTGGATCAAGGGATTCTAGGGATTGAAATATAGATACCGATCATTATATCGAGGGATTCCAAGTATAGGAAGACAAATCTTATTCTGATCATCATATCAAGGGATTTCTTAGTAAGGATAGATAGAATTTATAGTAAGTATAAAACCATGGATGAAATTATTCAAGGTTATTTACTACCTTACTATTAAGTTTAAAAGAGTTAAATCTTTTAATATATCTTATAAGTCATTATTACTTTTACCAGCTACCATATTACTTGTTTTTTAATACTATTATGCAGTGTTTGTAATATAAAGTTATTCATAATACTTATCTTTTTATAATATTTGTTTTATCATTATAACTCTAAATATGATAAAAACATACTTTAATATAATCATATTAAATGTGATTTTGATTCTTCACTCGGATCATCAAACAAAGTCTGAGTCTGATAAATTTACTTTAAGAGGTTCCATGTTTGGACTAGTTTAAAAAATTTAAAATACAATTCACCCCCTCTCGTAAGTATATCCATCTAAGATACTCTTACTATCCTAAAAACTGGGTTCAATTTTCTTATACTATTATTCTTCATTTCTCATTGGTCTGTTCCATCTCATAGTCACATCATACAAATACATTGAACATAATTCCATACATTATTGAGACAAGTAGCCTTTCGTGATAGAACCTTTAGGATGATTCCTATTTCATACACAAGACTTAAATTTGTACATATTTCTTTCATCTTGATACATCCAATGAAAATAAAAAAGTTATCTAAGAAGTATTTAGGTTGGAATATAGACAGTTATATGAAACATGCATGTGAAAAATTATAGAGGAAATATTTTCTATAACTCACACAAAATTAATGGCACCTATCCTAACATTTTTTTCAAGAAATACTTGGAAAACTTCTTAGCACAAAGATATATATAAAAATGGAATAACTGAATAATTGACACCATCACATTATTGGACAGTATATGTAATATTTCTATTGGAATCAAATCATGATGAAGGATGTGATAATGATGAGTCTTCAAAGATTTCATCTTTAACTATCTTCTATTAACCCATTTTGATATGTTTTTTGAATATACATCAGGAAATTTAATAGTCTCTAGTATTTTTAGAAATTGATTTTTTTCTGCATGTATAATCACATAAGAAGCACACAAAACTTTCCATTTATTTTCACTGATACACACAAGATAAAATTCTGGTCTAATACCCCAATCCACCAAGTCACACTGAGATTGTAAATAATATTTTTTTTCATTCCCTTGACATTTAGAAGAATTAAAATCAACATTTCATATATATTCTTTTCAATGTGCATTATGTCTAAGCAATGATTTAATAAATTGGTTAACCAATATGGCAACTCAAAGAAGATTTTTTTTATTCTAATTGTAATTGGTTTTAGTGGAAACATTCTTCCTATTTTTAGATTTCATCTAAATCTTCTCAAATGAAAAAATAAAATCTTTAAATTCATTAAGCACATCAGTTCTAGACATATGCTGATATGGATTTTCGGTCTCTATGGTATTGTTAAACCTTCGATGAATATTCCTATATGGATGTTCCATCGGCAAGAATTGTCAATGTCCCATAATATTGAAACTATGGTGATATTTAAGTATTATTTATTGTGTATTATTCATACAAATAGAACATGATAGTTTTCCCTTTGTTCTCCATCTATACATCATTTTATAAGAAGGAAAATCATCTATCATCCACATAATCACAACATTCATCTGAAATATGTCTTTCGAACATGCATAATATGTGCACACACCCACATTCCAAAGAAGTTTTAAATCTTTTATTAATGGTTGAATGTATACATATATATCATTTTCAAGATAAGAAGGTCTAGATATGATTATACTCATGAAAGTGAAAGGTTTTTTCATACACATCCATGGAGGAAGGTTATAAATGTTTATGAAAACTAGCTATGTGTTGTGTGAAGTAAGTATCTACCAAAATAGATTAAAACCATCACATGAAAGACCCGATGTCACATTATGCATGTCAACTATGAAATTAGGATATCAAGCATCAAATGTCTTCCATGAAAATCTATCTCTAGGATGAACCAATTCATTATTATCATTCTTTCTCTTGGTATCATTCCATCAAATTTTTATTGATATTTCATCAGACATGAAAAGATTATGGAGTCCGAGGATTAATGGAAAGTACCACATTAATTTTTTGTGGAACACAATATGGTGTTCTATCAACATTTAGATTCCATCAGGATATGCCAAATTTTATACATTCATTTCATTCAGGAGTTTCCTCCAAGAATAAGTTATAATATTTCAATCAAGCATGAATTTTGTTATTTGAAAATCAATGTTCATCAACTAATTTCCTTTCCATATAATGGTTTGAGGTAATATCTGTATCATTTAGAATTAATTACTTCAAAAAGGTAAGAATATAATCGATGATAGTATTAGAAATCTCATACATGATTTTCCCACAAAATGGTCAGATTAAAAATTCCATCTTTTTTATTTTACCACATTGTAAATATACTGGAGTCATGGCATCATAATTCAATTTATTCACCCTTTCAACATCATAATTTTCATTAAATGAATCATGTGTTCTTATATCAAAGTCTTATTGGGTCAACATCCCTTCCTTATCATGATGATGAATAAATGGAAATCAAACATCTAATAAATTATCTAGTCTATTCCTCTCATTTGGATCATGAATATTTTGAGATTTCATTATTCCCCATTGTGATACCACACATAGTAGTTTTTTTTAAAACCGTATTTGGTTATATGTTAGATAACTTCTTAATGACTCAACCAAGGTCTTACAACACAATTATAACATGGGTAGTGTATGTGACCACTATTTGCATCATTGTTAAATAAAAAATCTAAAAATCTCTCCAATTTGTTTATGAAAATCGCTTGAGATATGATCAGTTTCATACATCCAACTTCTATCTATTCTATAAAAAATGTTATATTTCATGTTGTAAAAGCAATGAAATAAGATTTAAGTCAAATTAAATATATTTAAGTAAATGATAATTGTTCACTTTATATGAAACCATAACTGACACACTATTCTAAATGAGAATAATAATATAAAAGACACCAAAATACTATATATATAACAAAATAATATAAATATAAAACCATGATATTGAATTCAATTATATCAATGAGTAATAATGTAAAAAATCCATTAAGCATTAATGATTTAACTATGATAATGTTTCTTATGGAATATAAATACCCAAGGATGTTATTTAAATGAGATGTAATTGATTGAATAAATTAATGAGGCACAAAGGACCTTTAGATAGGTGCCTTAGTGACTTTAAAATTCAATTTGGTCTGGTTAGGGTTCATTTGATTCAATTTAGTTTTGTTTTGGTTAATTTAATTTAATTAGGTTCATTTAAATTCAGTTTTAATTAGGTTAGGTTAGGTTAATTTTTATTGATTTGTTATAGTTTGATTCAGTTGGGGTTGTGTATCTTTAGTTCAAGTGCATGTAGTTTTGTTCAATTTCATTTGATTAAATTCGGGATAGTTTGATTCAAAGTGGGTTAGTTTGGTTCAAATATTTTCTATTTAATTTAGTTCAAATCAATTCTATTTGGTTTGGTTTATTTTGGTGTTGTCTGATATGGTTCGATTCAATTTAGTACAACTTGGCTCTGTTCAAGTTGGGTCATTTTGGATTGGTTTAGTTCAAATATTTTCCTTTCTAGTATTGTTGATCAGGTTGGTTTAGTTTAAATATATAATATATAATTTAGGTCAATTAGGTTTGGTTTAGATAAATTCAATTAAATTTTATTCACTTTGTATTTCTTCAATTAAACTTTTTTATGTTATAGTCAGTTGATTTTTTTTGGTTTGATTTGGGTTTGTTTGGTTTATTTTGGGTTGGGTCAAGATAATTAGATACATTTATTCTATTTGGTTCTATATTTTCTATTTTATTTGGATTAGTTTTGGTCAGTTCTGTTTGTTCATGATTAGTTTAGTTCTAGACAATTTAGTTTGGTTGGGTTTTGTTTTTTTATTTGGTTTGGGTCTGTGCATGCCTATTAGTGTTTTATTTAAGATTGTTCAAGTCAGTTCATTTTGTATCATTACTATAGAATTTCTTTTAGTTAGGTTCAATTTAGTTCAATTATTTTTATTTTAGTTCAGTTTGATGCATTTTAGTGTAGTTTTGGTCTACTCAAGTATACTTGGGTCAGATCAAGTCATTTCTATTCAATTCAGTTGGTTTAGTCGAGTTGGTTTGGATATGTTATAGATCATATTTTTTTAGTTCAGTTAGGTTTCAGTGTGTAAAGGTTTGATTGGTTTGGTTCATTTATTTTCAAGCCTAGTTAGGGTAGTTTGGTAGAATTTAGTTTTCTTAAGGTCTGATCAATTCATTTAAATTTAGTTTATTTAGTGTTGAATTAGGTCTTCATGGTACATTTCACTTTTGTTTAGTTTGGTTCTGTTCCATTTTTTTGTTTATGTCAGTTCATCTCAAGTAAATTATGTTCTATTTGGTTAAGAGTTAATTTTGATCAATATTGGCCCATTCGAGTTAGGTTGATTTGGGTAATTTTAACTTAGTTTAGTTTGGATTGGGTTGGTCTAAATCATTTCCTTTCAAGTAGGTTTGGTTCCCATTTGTTTATTTTGGTTTAGTTTAATGTAGTTTGTGTCAGGTCTGTTCAATGTGGTTTTATATTATAGTTTGAGTGATAAGTTATGTAATGAGTATTTATTTACAATAAGGTGAGGTGGTAGTACATAGAACTGTTAATGGTTATGTTAGATCATTATTTCTATTTTATTTATAAATTAATGTGTGGGTTTAGTAGGGAATTTAATTTATTATTCACCTTTTTGAACTATTCTCAAAATTGGATCTAAATGAGAGATGGATTATATTATGGAACATCATCTTAAGATAGAATAATTCATAAAATATTCTATGTGTTAGATATAAAAATGAAATCTAGATTCATTTTAAGGGGTTTCATGAAACAATATGCATTCTATGGAGAATTCAATTCTAATGGAGTTATGAGTAGGGATTTAGAACTATTAGTATCAAATATTAGTGAAATTGTGGTAGATATTTATACTATAAGTATTCTTGGGGGTTGATGTATCATTTTTATTGAATGTAATAGATTCATGAAGGTTTATAGTAGATAACATAGGATAACAAGTGATTTACATCTATCACATCTACCCTAGGGTTAGGTTATTATTCAAAAACTAATTCAACTATATATCTTGATCCAAGACTCACTAGGATATATTTTTTTCATTCAATCGACCACAATCAAATTCATAAAGTTGAGATAAGAAATCCAATAAATACCATTTTTAAATGATCTCAAGTCAAATCATATATCATGTAACCTTTATGTAATTCACAAGGTGATACCATTATTTAATCTCCTCTCACAAATTATACTCAGATTAATGATTCCTCAAAATAATTTTACTCAACTAACCATGAAAATAGAACAACCTAGCATCAAAATTTATGATCTATACCTATAAAATAATGTATCATAAATCATAGTGTAAGTAATATATACATCATATAAATCAAGAACCAACTTTGTTCGAAATAATATGGGATATCATCTCGAGGTTAAGACACTCCTCCCCAAATTATAGATAATAATTTTATAGAATTTACAATTAACCTATGAAATTAACTCATTGTAGAAAAAATAACATATCTAAAAAATCATTAGAATGTAACATATCACACCCATAATCTCACTACTCACCAAAATCAAATCTCAATATATTATTGGAAATCACTATCATAACAAGAATATAAAAAGGGGTTATCAAGGTGGGATGAAGAATAAAACTATAAATTTCGCTACAATAATGACTAAAATTATCCATTAAAGAAGACCAAAAAAATAAAATAATGAAACAAATACAACCCCTTAATCAAATTAGAAAATGGGAAGTCAAAGAGGACCCAAAATTCAAACAAAAAAAATGAATGTCAATAATCCCTCACACACAGGTTCCCAAACTCTACTCATATAATCTCACTAACACAATATATATTAGACTATATTAATCTGAATCCTCAATATGGAAGTAGTATTAAGACCATTTCATGATAAATCTTGGACAAATTTCATGTCATCACCATTCTACACACATCGAGCTCTTTTTTTAAAGAAACCAAAAATCAAATATGGTGAAACTACATGAGGGGAATACTAAATTATATATATTGAACTCACCAATTTGATGTTGAAGAAAAACTGGATGAAAATAGAAACTAAGGATGGGACACTACAGTTGGAAAAGAATATGGAAGGCACTCGTAGGGATCACTATCGGCAAGAATTAGATCCGAGGAGGTGTAGGTTGCAACTTAAATTTAGGGGGAATTATATACCAATGTTTTTTTTAAAATCATTGGTATAAAAATACTGAGAACTCTATACCAAAAGTTCATTGGAACTATTGATATTGCCTTAAATATTTCATCCTATACTAATGGTTTTAAAAAACCATTGGTATAGAGTTCACCTATGCCAATAGTTACTGTAAATTCATTGCAAAATGGTATTTTTCAGGCTTTTATACCAACAGTTTTTCAAAACTATTGGCATAGATTCTATGTAAACAACATATACCAATGTTTTTTTATAAAATTATTGGGTTATGATAATTTATAAATCCTATACCAATGGTTTTTTAAATCCATGGGTATAGCCCTGTTGGTATAGGTATTATTTCCAGTAGTGTAATCTAACCATACATTTGGAATAAAAGATAAAACAAAGAATATAATAGTGTACCTTAAAAATTATTCATTCGGTCTTCCCAATATCTACATGAGATTTATTGAGATCACCAAGGAGCATCTGAAGGGATCCTCCCTCCTAGGATATCCATAGATAATGAGAATAAGCTAACTCTCAAGAATGATCTCCCTCAAAATCATAGTATAAGATCATGGTTTTTTATGAGGTATAGATATTTTAATTTTTATTAAACCCTCACGGATTTTGTTTTACTTTAAAGATTATCCCCAGTAACCATGCCTTTGGGCTGGTCAGGTTATTTATTTTGGGGAAGAAGGCTAGAAGGTGGCCTATAGATGGATTTAGACAAAATACACGACATGAAGTAAATACATGTCATGAATTGTCTGTCTAGGAACCCCTGACCTAAGGAATACATGAGGTGTATTATCTACATGTTGTGTATATGTATTTACCTTTTTTTAAGGGGAAACCCCTTTTCTTCCTCCTCATTTTTTTTTCTTTTTCTCTTCCACACAGAAGCCCTTCATTTGAGAGATCCCCCTTTAGCCTAAAGCCAGGCTTCTTGATTTCTTCTCCATTTAGATATTGATCGAACTGCCTTATATCTTGTTGGATATCCATCGTTAAGATCTCCATTATTTTATCCCCTTCCATTTTTTTCTTTCTTTAGACAAAGTTATTTTGGAGCGAACTAATATTCTATATTTTTAGGGCATTTGTATGTTTCTCCATTTTCTTCAAATATAGAACAAAACAAAGGATGAAACTGGATGGAGAGAGCACTACACGTTTAAGGTAAGTGGTTTATGAATCTTCCCTCAAATTATCTCATTTTATAAACTTTTGTTGTCGTGCACATGCTGGATTCACCGAGCATTGCTTATAAAATTCTTATGCCTTTAATTTAAATTATTTCAAGTATATTATAGGGCCCTAATGATATTTTTTATACTGTTGGAGGTTGATAACTCAACATCAACCACCCATTTAAGGTGTGTACCATATTATTCCCTTTTGACCCATTTTGTGATTACTTGGAACACTGTCACTACTAGAAATTTGGGCTATAGCCACAGTTCTAAACCGTGGCTATAAGCTCAAAAATCATGGCTATAGGTTATAGCCATGATTTCATGAACCGTGGATGGTATTAGTGTGGATATAGGTTAGAGTATATAGCCACAGTTTGAAACCATGGCTATATACCTATAGTCACGGTTCGAACCGTGGCTATATCCCTAAATCCACGGTTCGAACCGTGGCTATAGGGTCAACCCTATAGCCATGCTAATAAAGGCCATGGTTCATAGAACATTGGATAAAGTTCTATATCCATGATTTAAAACCATGGCTATTGGTTTATAGCCACGGTTCAAATCGTGGCTATAGGGGTTTATCAACAGTTTAAAACCGTGGCTATAGGCCTTTCCACTGCATAAAAAAAACCAGCACAGTTCACCGTGATGGTTGTTGGGAGGACACTACCAACTCCCCCTCCCCCCACCCACAACCCCCCCAACCTGCATGAGCACCCCCACCCCCTGCTCCTGCACACCTCCCCTTCCCCACCCCCTACACCTTTCACCCCACCCCCTGCCCCCTCCTCACTGCACACCCCCTCCCCACCCTGCACCAGCACCCCCACCCTCTGCTCCTACACACCTTCCCTGCCCCACCCCCTGAACCTTACACCCCACCCCCACCCCCACCCCCTGCACCTTACACCCCACCCCTGCACCTTGAACCCCCCTGCCCCCTCCTCACTACACACCCCCTCCCCCCTCCCCACCCTGCACCAGCACCCCCACCCCCTGCTCCTGCACACCTCCCCTGCCCCACCCCCCTGCACCTTGCACCCCACACCCTGCCCCTCCTCACTGCACACCCCCACCCCCCCATTCCTACACACCCCCTCCTCAATAGACCCCCCTCGGACAGCCCCCCACCCTAGACCCCCCCAACCTGCCCAACACACCAGTCAATTGAATTGAGAAAACCAAAAACATGCTAATATGGATATGATACAAAAATTTCCAGTCAAATGAACTACACTAATAAAAACATGCTAATATGATTATAACTAAATCAAACATCATCAAGACAAATTTAGTAGAGTGGAACCAAACTAAATGGTTTTGAAAAAGACGAAACTGAACCAAACTGAAAATAATGTAACCAAACTAACTCAAACCAGTCAAAACTGACTTCAATAAAGCATAATTAAGCAAGAAAAAAAATGAAACTAATGAAACATACCTGGTTGAATCTAAAATTAATTTAATTGAATTGAATAGCCCTAAATAGAAAAAATTAACCTATTACAATTGACATAAACCAAAAAAAATGAACCCAATAAAAAATAACCTAGCAAACCTAACTTGACCCAAACTGTACCAAGGAACCGGGCCTTGGGATGAACTTTTATAAGGCCTCATCCCCGCAGGTTGAGAGGATATCCCAGTCATGTGGTTCTTCACTGTCCTCAAAGAGATCCAAAATGCACTGCAAAAATATAGGTAACCCAAAAACCACAAAAACCCTAATTAAAATTGAGTCAAAGAATAAAAATATAAGAAACCTCACCTGAATCCGATAGTGAACTGCATAGCTTGCACCCTGTACTCCACGACACCCTGCAGCTGGTTAATCATACATCCCTCATCCATAATTTAAACATTCTCAAAGTACATGATATTATGTACCTCATAGTTGGAACACATGAACATAAAAAAAACTACATGAACGAAAACTAAATCATGCAATGTCTAACACCCTACAAAACACCCTACACAACACCCTACACTGCACCCTGCACTTCCTACACTGCACCCTGCACTGCCTGTACTCCACTGCCTACACTGCACCCTCCACTACCTGCACCCTGCACTGCCTGCACCATGCACCCCCCTGTCAGTCCCCCCTGCCCATTTCCCCCTCCCCTGCCTCCCCCCTGCCAGCCCCCCCACCCCACCCCACCCCCTACCACCCCCTTCCCATTACCCCCTCCAGTCCCCCACTGCCACCCCCCTGTCAGTCCCCCCATGCATATTCTTGATTCTTTATTTATCCATATATGATTTATTTACATGTTGATTCTAAGAAAATAGGAATAAAAGGATGAAGTAGAACTATAATTAACCAGGTTAATATGCAGTGATGCAACTTTTGGCCTTCATGGTTATCCTCATGAGTGAATGGCCTACAATGTATGCACAGTCTGACAAGGAAAAATGGGATTTATAGAAGAAAACTAATGATTGTACTCTTCTTTGACTTTGAACTGAATCTCTTTCCTAGGAGCGCGCACATTGATAGGACCTATAAACTTCATCAAAAAGAAACCTACAGTTCAAATGAAGAAATGGAATTGATAACACATGAGAATCCCCATCCAACCACATTAGTATTCCAAAGAAGTGGGAAAAGGATATAAATTAGAAAATTCAATGGTACTAGTAAGGGAAATTTGGAAAAATAATGGACCCAAAATTAGTACCTTGAGAATTTACAGGGAGAAAGGAAGCTCCCACGCCATCGGCCATGATTCATTTTACTTTGTGCAGTTTTTCATAGACCTGCAATAAAGTAAAAGCATAATGTATTTAGAGATTAAAACACTAGAATAATATATCACTCCAGTAACATAAATTTGGGTGGAGACACCCCTTCTGTCAAATTGAGGCCTACAACAGAACTAATCGATTATTAATAAGAAGAAAACGGACAAGATAAATCAAAATATAAGGTTTAAATCATATTAGTTAAGGAATTCCAACCTTATCAGCTAAAGAAGAATCCAAGTCTTTATTATCAATAAGTGACCCTGTTAAAGAGCGCATCCTTTTGATTATAGAGTCAAGAGAAATAGCACACTGAAAAAGAGCCTTTTCCTTGATTGATGCCTTTGAAATAAATGATGCAGCTAAATCCTATAATTCCTTCACTTGTTCCAATACCTTAGATACTTATTCCTATACATTTATTCGTGATTCCTCTAATGTTGTGGTATCACCCATTGAACTAAGTAAAATTCAGTGCACACACACAAAATACTACTACTACTTCCTCCCTGTGACCAAGTAAACATAACAAGTTCTAGTGAACTTAAGATGAGACTTGTGCTTGCAAAAATATAAAGAAGTTAAAAGCTCATCTCTCGGTCACTCTAAAATTCTAGTGTTTCCATAAAACACATGAATTTATGATGCAATAGTTTTATAACCCCCAGGGATGAAAATTTCATCAACCACCAGCCCCCCACCACACACACCCCCTGCACCAGCTCCCCCCCACATCCCCCTGCACCAACACCCCCCAACCCCTGCACCAACTCCCCCCACCTCCCCCCTGCACCAGCACCCCCCATGCCCTGCATTATCCCCCCCTCCCCGCACCAGCCCCCCAACTTTAACTGCAGGAAAAATAAAAAAACATAATCACATCCATGAACAACACTAAGAAAATAGAATTTTCCATTAATATACATATATACCTATAAGGTTAAGAGATTAATAGACATTACAAGTAGTTAAGAAGAAGAAAAAGGGGATGGTTATATAGAATATATTCTAAGAGATTATTTTATTTCTTACTTTGACCATAATTCCATATATTAAAAGAAAGTAAAACTATTGTAAAAGAAGTGTAAATGTGAAGTAGAATGATCTCATAGAAGAGATAAAAATGTCTATGATGAAATGTGTATAATAAGACAGGATACCAGAATCTCTTAATACAAAAATGGTTGCTAAATAAAATGAACTTCATGAGGCACAATCTAGGTATCTTAACTCTGGAAACGCCTTAAAGAATATGATATAAGTCTATGAAAATGCGGTGGATATTCAAGCTGAACCATCCAAGGATGATGAGAAAACCAACCCCATGAAAAGGGTACAAAATTTTTCTAAATTCTCATGTGATACTACATCTGTTTCCTTTCATTATAAAGATTATGAAATATAATTTGAATATTTTTAGGATGATGAATGGTGAAAAAATTTTCCTCCTATGGATGAACTGAGAATGGGAAAACCCCAAGGAAATGGGAAAATAAAGGATGGAGGATGCTTGGAAAACAAGAATAATTTTATAAAAAAAATCATCATTATAAAGGAAGATCAAGTTTCAAGGGATATTAATATTGTTGTAGAAGTTTTCGGTATAAATCTTTTGAGTACTGGTACAACATGTCATTTCACTAGAACTGGGATGAAAAAAGGGGGAGCATACCTGAGAAGAATAGAAGTAGTTTTAATAGAAGTAGGAATACTCTTAGTAAAAAAAATCCCAGCCTGAAAAAACTAATAGAAAGGTATCGCCTCTTTATTCCCATTCATTTTATGTATACTTTCTTATATGGAATTAAATAAAACAATTGGGGAGATGGATGAATGCTGTATTATTTGGGTATAAAAAGAATGAAGTATTCTTCCTATAATACCATTGAAGTTAGATTTTCCATGATGAAGAAATTGAGACCATCCCTCAAGGGGTGAAAAGCATAAATTAACATTTTCAATAATGACAAACTATATGGAATCTCAAAATCTGGACAACCTAATTCTAATTAGTCATTAAGGTTATGTTGAACAACCCCAATATTAATTTTTATATTGACATCACATACTCAATGATTTATGTACTGCATTGATTACTTGTTTATAAACTCTTGTTTCTATAAAGGTTTTTGCCTCATAGACTTATAGTTGAATATCTCAATTCTGTTTTCCATGAATATCATGTGATTCTATCTTTCTCTCAAAAGTGGATAAGTTTGAAACTTCAAATATATGGAGGAGAAGAAGATTTCATAATGGGAGTGCTCGGCATCCAGGACCACTATAAGTGAGTTCTAAAAATCCTACCCGACAACAGCCCCCCCGGACAGCAGCCCCCCCTGGACAGAAACCCCCCCTTCTAGACCCCCATGGACAACATCCCCCCTAGACAGAACCCCCCTACTGGACAACAGCCCCCCCGGACAGCATCCCCCCCGGACAGAACCCCCCTGCTGGACCCCCCTGAACAGCTGCCCCCCTACTAGACTCCCCTGAACAGCTTCCCCCCTGCTGGACCCCCCTAAACAGCTGCCCCCCCTACTGGACCCCCCTGGACTGCAGCCCCCCCTTACTTTGGATGATTCTTAAGGTTGAAGCTGGGAGATGCTAGGTTTATCCAAGAGAGACTTACAGAGATTCTCATAGTGGGGTTATAGGTTTCTTATGGAGGATTTAGGAGGTAAGGTTGTGAGTTTCATGTTGCTGTTTGGAATTATAGGACCTTTGAAGATGGGTTTCATCTGGGGGTGTTGCTGTTTGGATTTTTCTACATGGTGTAGTACAAGATACACTTACATGGTACATGGTGTTGGTTGGTTTGTGATTTCTACTATGGTTGGTAACATGTTTTGGGTGCATAGGGGTTGGCTTTCTGGTGTTTCTTCTTTGTTTTGGATTAGTATTGTAGGCTTCTGGTTCTCTCGATTGTCTAGTGTGGTGGATATAGTTTGGGGTGGGTCTTCAGGTGGTGGTTTGGAGTAAGTTCAGTTGGATTGTGCTCAGTTTCCCCATCTTGTGTATTCTGGTTGTTGATGGTGTAGGGATTTCTATGGCGGATGTTCTAAAATTCCCTTGAGATGCTGGATGCTGCAGGTTGGGAGGCATGTTTCTGGTAGATGGGTGGTTCTCTTTCTAGGGTGGGTGCATTTTGACTACTTGGTGGGTCTAGAGGTGTTGGATTCAGGTTGGGTATTAGCTCACATTTGGATCAGGGACTGCTTGGGGACTCTTTAGGTTTTATGATGGGTTAGGCATGGGTGATGTGGGGCACTTCAGATGGATGGTACTAGTTGACTACTGGTTTTTTAGACTTTCTTATGGTGGGGTGGTCCATTTTGATGCAAGGTGTTCAGATGGTGATGGATGGGGAAAGATGGTGGTCTGAGGATGATTTGGTTTCTAGCTAATATTTTGGGTGTTGTGTCTACTATATGTGCTTATTGTGGTTGGATCTGGTGTGGTTTAGGGTTCTTGTGCAAGTAGGTGTTGATGTAGTGGCCATTATTTGTCATGGTTGTCTAGAGGTATTTCACTCTAGGATTTGTTTGGACAGATTCCCCTCCCCCTAGATAGATTCTCCCCAGACCCTAGACAGATTCCCCTCCCCCTGCTAGTCCTGCCCCCCCAGACCCTGGATAGATCCCCCCCTAGAACCTGGACACCCCCCTCCCCCAGACCCTGAACAGATCCCCCTGGACAGATTCCCCTCCCTCTGCCAGTCCTGCCCCCCCAGACCCTGGACATCTCATACCTATCTTAAAGGGTGTTTTCTATTTTAAGTATTTTTCTCTTGTGATAGGTGGATACCTTTCTATTTGGAATCATTTAATCCTCAAAATGATGGGTTTTGATGTAATCAACAGGATTGATTGACTAATTCCCTATTGATCCCATATTAACTACTGTCATTGGAGGGTGATGATTAAATCCCCATAGGGAAGTAGGTATGTGAATAAGATATAATGGGATATCTGTGTGACTCAAGATAGGTATGAGCTATAAAGAATGGGTAGTGTGATAGATCAGATCACTAGAATTTTCCTTGAGTACTAGGGGTTACAAACCTTTGTTTTCCACTGGTAGTGGGAAAATTCAGTGAAGACTATCCTAACAACATCTATGGTCTACTAATAGTATGGGAGGTATAATACAATATCGAAATTGTTCCAGGATCAGTACCAATAACCATTACTCCTTATAGGATGGCACATATGGAGATTCTGGATCTCAAGAAGATATTCGAAGACCTAGAGGCTAAAGGCTTCATATGCCCCAGTACATACCATGGGGTTTCACTAGTTCTTTTTTTACAAGAATACAGATGGCACCCTCAGACTTTTCATGGATTACTACCAATTGAACCACCTCACATTAAATAATTGGTTTCCACTACATAGAATAGACGACATATTTGACCAACTATGAAGATCTAGAGTTTTTTCAAAGATATATTTAAGGTCAGGATATCATCATGTTTGTTTCAGGACTTCATAGATACCTCACATAGTTTTCAAGATCATGTTTGGTCTGCACAAGTGCCTTTTCTTTCCATTTGGACTGACAAATTCATCTACAGTCTTTATATATCTTATAAACTGATTTTTACACCCATATATAGATTCATTCATGGTAGTATTTATTGATGAAATATTATTGTATTCATACTTGATACATGACCATGAAACCCATCTTGATATCATGCTGAATACACATAGAGAGCATCGTATCTATCCTAAGATCAGAGAATGACACTTTTGGATCAACAAAGTACACATCCTGGGTAATATCATCTCTGATTTAGGAGTCTCAGTAGGCCTAGGGAAAGTAATGGTTGTAGTTTCATGGAAATATTCCAATAATGTATTTGAAATCATGTGTTTCTTTGGGAAATTCAGATATTAACGATGCCTCATCCCATATTTCTCTTGTAATACAGCTCCACATACTAGCTTAAAAAAGAAAGTTGTGAAATTCATATGGTTATAATATTGTGAAGTAGCATATCCAGAGTTGATGCGTCAATTCAATTCATCACTAATACCGATTCTTTAATAGCTAGGTAGAAGTTATACTTCATACTATGACACATCAGGTATTGGGCTTGGAATTGTTCTAATGTAGGATAATTGAGTTTTCACTTACGGGTTTCAGAAATTGAGGCCACATGAGCATAATTTTCAAACACACGATCTCATGCTAGCTATTGTAGTTCATTATCTACGCTGTTGGAGACACTATCTACTTGGAGGTAGTTTTGTTTTATATATTGACCAAAAACCCTGAAGTATATCTTTAAATAGTGTGATATGAATCTCAGGAAGTTCAGGTGGGTGGAATACCAAAAGTCATTTGATTTTGAGCTTGCATTGACGCCAGGTAAAGGAAATGCTATAACTGATTTTCTACGAAGAAAGACTTAGACTCAGGTGGTTAATGAGGATACTAGTGAATGAAAAATCATGGGTTATTCTCATATATTCTTTTTGTGGTTTAAGAGGAACATTTTAAGACTATCCTCTCAACCATAGTAGTGACCTCTACTCTTTTGGAATGGGTAAGAATGAGGAAACTATTTTATTATGAGGGTATTTTCCTAAGGGAAAGTTTCTCCAATGACGATACATCATTATGTTGGACCACATATATGTTTTATACTTTAGTATTCCATGGGAATTATTGTGTCCTAAATGACATTAGGTAAGAGATGATGTGGGAATTCCATGCTTAGGAATGGGAAGTTCACCCAAGTGTCACCAAAATGTATTGAGATCAATGTTGAAATCATTAGAGGATTGGTATGAAATGAAATATTAATTGTTTCATCACTCAATATTACACCATTCAGCTGGTGAATTTGGAGCATCCGTTCTTAGTAAGTCTTTTGCAGATATTTCCCATTCTTGAGTGGAAATGGGACGATGTTTCGATGGATTTCATGACTGGTTTTCCCAGATCAACTCATGGAAATGATGCAGCATGGGTTTTCATTGATCATTTGATGAAGTTCACACACTTCTTACCTATACAATATAACTTATCAGTAGATGAGCTATGAAGCATGTATGTCAGGGAGGTTATATCTCTTCATGGAGCTCCACCTTATATTATTTACAACAGAGACACCCATTTTTTACATCACGGTTATGGAAGTGGTTATGAAGGCCTTGGGTATATATGTAATTATGAGCACATAGTTTCACCCAAATTATAATGGAAGGAGGGAGCCTGTGTTTTTTGGTTCTAGAGGGCATGATCTGTGCATGTGTCCTTGACTATGGGGGGGGGGGGGGTTGAGAGAAACATATTCCTCTCATTGAGTTCGCTTATAATATTATATTTTTGTCTACCATAGAGATGGATCCTTATGAATTCTTATATGGAATTCATTTCCGCTCAACTCTGTGTTGGATAGAGGTAAGGGAGGTGGCTATTCATTGATCACGTATTGTGTAGGAGACTATAGAGTAGGTCCAGTTGTTCAGAAGGAGCATGATGAGAGCATTATCTAGACATTAGTCATATGCCAACCAACACTGATGAACTCTCAAGTTAGAGGTTGGAGATCATGTTTTCTTTAGAGACTCACCCAGGTTGGTCTATAGACATATTCAGAGGTAGGATAAGCTCTTACTGAGGTTCTTTGGACCCTTGGATGTTCTAAAATAGATCAGACTAGTGGAATACAAGTTAGCACTCCCTCAAAAGTACCAGTCAAAGCATGATGTACTTCAAGTGTCTTGGATGCACTAATACTCTCTGGAAACAACACATGTATTTTGTCCTGATGAGTATTAGTAGGATGCAGATGCTTCATTAGAGAAGTATCTCATTCATATTGTCGATTAGAGCATGAAGACACTCCAAGTTAAATCATTTTTCCTGGTACAGGTGCTATAACAACATAGTCAAGTACAGGAAGAGACCTAGGAAAAGGAAGATGATATATGGGTGACGATCCCTCATTGATATACACACCCTTGGTCGAGATATTAGTATTAGTATAGTTATTGTACTTTTTAAACCATTAGAGTGTAAGGTAATCTTTTAGCTTCAGGATGATCACATCATTCAGGATCATATGGCCATATAGTGGAAGATAATAACTCTTAGGAGATAAAATACTTCTAATAATCCAGCTGAATCGTTTTAATAATTTATAAAAAATAGGAAGAATAATTTTCATTAAAAAACTAACCTTCTAGGTATCCATTGCAAATTTGCAATAATATATCAAGATTTTTATAGGAGATAAAATCTTGTTTTTTGGAAAAAATTATAAATTCAAAAATTTGGCATAGGTGTGATGTGGTGTAGATCACTCGCTAATACAACCTCACACAGGTCACTCACCCACCCAAGGGACCCCGCACAGGACATTCACCCAATTGACCTCATGCAGGTCACTCACCCAAATGACCTCACACAGGTCACCCCAACTAGGTACATGTGTCATGAAGATAAGGGAATACCATGTGTATGTGAGAAAAGCATTAGGAGGAATCTTTCACAGAAAACTAGCATGATGAAACATCTATGTAGAAGAAAAGAACTGGGATAGCTGAAGGGTGGCTAAAAATATGATAAGGTGATAAGAAGAGACTTCAATCCATCGATTCTATTTATAAATTCATGAACACCTACATTGGTGGCATGTGCACCTAACCTTCATGGACTAACTGCATGAACCACCAATGAAAGACACCAGTGCGACATACTTTTGAGGCCCAACCTTCCCCATTTATCTCTTGCATGGTACTCAAGATGTTATTTTGTTCAAGACCAATCAAGAATGTAAATGGGAATCCAGAGACCAAAAAACAAAGAATATTTCAATGTCTGTATTTCATTACTTAAATATTAGACCCTCTTCTTCCAATCAGATCAAATCATGAGGGTTTTGTTTTACACTCCCATTTCCATATGAGGATGACTACATTCAAAAGAGAATACCTCAAGTAATTGGGAAGTTAAGAACAAAAAATATTAAAATTGATTGCCCAATAAATCCCAACAAAAGACCCAAACAACGCCATCACGCAGGGCCAGGTTGTGCAACCCCAGACTTGTGAAAGTCATCATAGAAAAATAGATCTGTGCCAACACCCAGTGAAATAACCTATGATAGAACCCTATGCAAGACATATCCTTCTCCCAGGGTCCCAAAATTTTATATAAATAGGACCATGGGCTCTATATTTATGAAATATGGAAGATCAGAATAAGTCATAAAGATCTACTTGCCCTATTCCATTTCTTGGTCCATTAAAACCATCCAGGTATCTCTCCAAAACCTGATCGAAGAGGTAATTAAGGGTAATAATTATTTTATTGTTCCTAAAGTGTTTTAAGAATTATTCACTCTCACGAGTAACCACTCACCCTCAGTCCATAAGTATTAGCTTTAAGGTATCCTCCCAAACTAAGTACCTGCACAAAACCCTTCCATAGACACCTGAGGTAACCCTACTATCCTAGAGAAAGGCCTCACCTAAGTGTTATTACCAAGGATTTCTATTTTCTAAATTCACATCTAGCTTACATAGGTACATCTTGCACAAATCAATCTCATGTCGTCCAGGTCTATCCTACAA
Organism: Viscum album; assembly: GCA_963277665.1. Classification (NCBI taxonomy): domain Eukaryota; kingdom Viridiplantae; phylum Streptophyta; class Magnoliopsida; order Santalales; family Viscaceae; genus Viscum; species Viscum album. The sequence goes on from OY728128.1 coordinate 1,309,639,559, forward strand.
GAGACATTCCAGTCTATCTAGTTCAATCTTGTGTATGCCTTCCAGTCCACCCAAGTCTACCCTACACGAGACCCTTATATCCACCTATGCCCCAACTAGGTGTACCATCCTTTGGGATGCATTTTCATGTCACCAATGGTAGGTCACCTGTTCCCTTAGACACCTCACCCAAAAGAGATGAAGATGAGGCCTTCCCTGAATCCTCCAGATATGTGTAGTCAGACCATAGGGAACACTAGAATGTCCTCTATATTATACATTATAATAGTAATTAAGGTACTAAATTTATAATATCTAATATGTTGGATCCTTGGAGTGTTTTTAATTATAATTTTTTTTGGTAATAAGTACCACACCCTTATTGGAAATGCTAGAAACCTCCCCATTTAGATAGTGAGGGGATAAATTTTCTTATCCTTTGATGATGTCTAGTGCCTTAACCTTCTCTCATATTCTATGAAATAAGGACAAGGGAATCCCTACCATATTAATCACCTAGTATTTCTTGCATAGTGCACTTATACAGTGCATAAGTACTAACTTCTTGCATAGTGCACTTATACGTGGGGTGTCGTCCTTGAGCAGGGCCAAATCACGGCACTACCGCAGCGCGATCGCGGTGTGACCGCGGCGTGACCACGGCGTGTTGGCCCGGTCCAGGGACATCTACAGGGAAACATCTTCCAGTCAGGAGTGAAGGGAGAAGAAGGAGGTGGGGAAACATTACGGTTGTCACCCCACTGACAGAAATTGTGATTAGTCAGTCTCAACATTGATCACAAGACTCATGGAATACTATCACTGCGAACCACCACGGGGTGTCATCTTGGAGTAGGGCCAAATCACGGAGTGACTGTGGCGTGACCGTGGTGTGACTGTGCTTATGTTTAAAGGATTTTTTTATACAACAGTTTTGAATCCTACTAAAAGGGAATCATTCACTTACTTAGAGCTGTTTGGAGAGAGTAAAGGATTTTTTATACCTTCTGAAGGTTTTCGTAAGTTTACATCCTTCTGGTAGAGAATAATTCAGAATGTTTTGTGAATAAAATCATATTTTTCTATGGTTGTTTTTGCTTCTAAACAAGCACGCTGAGACCCACCGATGACTGTGCTTATGATTAAAGCTTCCAAAATTTGGTATGAAGAGAAAAATATTGATTCTCAGCCTGTGTTTTTGGTACAAAAGGAGCTATTTTAAGTTCTTATTCGGGGGAATGAATCTCTATTATTTAAACTGGGCTTTCCATGTGTTTGGTTTATTTGTGATGGGATACTAAAAATGGCCCAACAAAGTAAGGCCAGTGAGCTTCAAAAGACTTATGCTCTTAGTAAAAGACTAGAAAAAGTTACATTAATGCTTAGGATGCCCCCAAAGCTGCATCTAGGGGTTTCCGTTACAGTGCTTGAGAATAGGTTGTCATTCTAGTACTTAAGAAATCGAGCAAAGATATTCGTAGTCCACCTAGAGGATAATATTAGTTTTTAATGGGTATGAAATGTTAGTAATATATGGGGGTTAGTTTTTTGTGGGGATGGATGGGGCATGTATGGGAAGTAGTGAATAATTAGGGGCGATGTTGTCTTTCTTGATACTTTTATATTTTGGCCAACTATAGTAGTCAGGGAGTTGTTGTATGGGTTGTTAGCATTTGTTTTAGATATTGAATAGGGGAGAGAATAGCGGGAAGGGGGTACAAATTAATTGGCTTGGTTCAGCTAGTTGATGATGAGTATTTTGATTTTTTCTGAAGTAGAACCCATAGAACCAGAAGTGATTGATGTTGGAACTACCATGGAAAATGTAATGGAGGCTAGTAGAGTTTCTATGATACAACAATGTATTGCCTCTGTAGATACTCGGATTGGCTGTGAGCATTGTTTTTCTGCTAGTGGTAGAAAGAGTCAAGATAGTCTAGTGACAACTGCAACAACCAATGTGGAGGATTCTTACACACTAGTTCAAAGATTTCTAAAGGAGAAAAAGGCCAACCAAGAAAGGTCGGGGCCTTTTCCTCAGGCTAAGAGGGTTCTAGATGGGAATTCATTGGTTACTGTAAAGGATTCAGAAGGCTACTGTAAGGGATACTTTTCACAAGGATTTTCAAAGTAGTATAGATTACCTATTGGATTATTTTTCAATATGCACAACCACTGTAATAATTTTATAAACATGGCATAATATTCCCCAAGATCTAATTCTTGGCCTAAGAGGTCATTGTTTTCTAGTAAGGGGGCTGGTGTGGGATAGATGTGGTTATAGTAGGGCCAAATCACGACATTACCGTGGTGTGACCGCGGCGTGACCGCAACATGACCGCGGCGTGACCGCGGTGTGACCGCGGCGTGACCGCGGCGTGACCGCGACGTGTTGGCCTGATCCAGCAACATCCACGGGGCAACATCTTCTGGCCAGGAGCGAAGGGAGCGGGAGGAGGCATGGAAACATTCTAGCCATTTCCCCACCGGTAGAAATTGTGATTAGTCAGTCTCAACATTGGTCACAATACTCATGGAATACTATCCCGGTGAACCACCGTAGGGTGTCGTCCTGGAGTAGGGCCAAATCATGGCATTACCGTGGCGTGACCGCGGCGTGGCCGTGGCATGACCGCGGAGTGACCGCGGCATGACCGCGGCGTGACCGCGGCGTGACCGCGGCGTGACCGCGGCGTGACCGCGGCGTGACCGCGGCGTGACCGCGGCGTGACCGCGGCGTGACCGCGGCGTGACCGCGGCGTGACCGCGGCGTGACCGCGGCGTGACCGCGGCGTGACCGCGGCGTGACCGCGGCGTGACCGCGGCGTGACCGCGGCGTGACCGCGGCGTGACCGCGGCGTGACCGCGGCGTGACCGCGGCGTGACCGCGGCGTGACCGCGGCGTGACCGCGGCGTGACCGCGGAGTGACCGCGGAGTGACCGCGGAGTGACCGCGGAGTGACCGCGGCGTGACCGCGGTGTGACCGCGGCGTGACCGCGGCGTGACCGCGACATGACCGCAGCATGTCGGCCCAGTCCAGCGATATCCGCAGGGCAACATCTTCTATCCAGGAGAAAAGGGAGTGGGAGGAGGCATGGAAACATTTTGATCATCGCCCCGCCGACAGAAATTGTGATTAGTCAGTCTCAATATTGATCACAAGACTCATGGAATACTATCACTGAGAACCATCACAAGGTGTCATCTTGGAGCAGGGCCAAATAATGGCATTATCACGGCGTGACCACGGCATGACCACGGTGTGACCGTGACATGACCGCAGAATGACCGCGATGTGACCGCAGCGTGACTGCGGCATGTTGGCCCGGTCCAGCGACATCTGCAGGGCAGTATCTTCCGACCAGGAGCGAAGGGAGTGGGAGGAGGCGGGGCAACATTCTGATCATCTCCCCACCGACAGATGATAAAACAGATCAACTATTTAATATGATATAACAAGGGATCTCCAGAGAAGGTTGTAGCGAGCGACACAATGATGCAACATCTAAAGGGAAACAAAACGACGGAAAAAAATCATACACTATACACAAACCATTTACAAATTCATTCACTTTTCCTAAACATGGAAATTTTATTTATAATATTCAAATTGTGAAAAGGAAAGTGTCATGGTCAAGGCATATTCCTACTCAGGCATTGTCATTTGAGTTAAACGAGTATGATAAGACAATTTATATTATTCAAAGAAAACAAAAAATAACTAGCCACAAAACAAACACCAACAAGAGGCATATGAAAGACTCAAACCAAATCTAAACATGATACAAATATCTATCACTACTATTTGGTTTAGAAGATAGCACACCTCCGTTGGAGATGTTTTATTATAAAATAATGACATTGCTTTATTTCAACACAAATCAACCATATAGAGAAATTATGAGGGGTTAATTTTATCATTTATTTCAACAAAAATCAACCATATACTTAACAATTCAATTTTTCATGTTTAGGAATGTTGGTTCACCCCATGGGTGGCCTTGAACTGGTAAAACAATCCTCAATGCATCACACAAAAATTATGAGGGGTTAATTTTATCATTTATCCAACCAATTTACCAAACCCTAAAAAAGAAATAAAATTCCAAACAAGAGACAAATAAAAACACAACCTCACATTCAAAAATCAATAATAAAACAATTATATATAACTTATAGACCACATACCTCTATTCTAAAGAATACTGCTTGCTTAACCATTCCCCTTAACTCGGAATCAAACACCATTCAAAACCGCAACATACGACCTGAAAAGAAAAAATGTTGTTATATCATTGGAAGAACATGAGAAACTACACATTCCATAATATGAAAAAGTGAAGAAATATAAGGATTAGACTCACCCAGAGATTTGATTCGAAACCAACGGTGCTTCAAATGGAATAGAATAAAAGGAGATCAACCCATGTAGAGATATGAGAATTTTGGATCATATCTATGGTTTCAAGGTGAATAAATGATGATAAAATTGAGTGAGGTTTGATAAATAAAAGGGGAAAATTGTAAAATTTCACTTTTTAAGGGGCACACAGTTTGGCTACATGGTTTTCCAAAACATACCCAAACCGTGCACCAATATCTGTCCAAGAGGGGTCTAAGTCACACTGTGAACCGGGGATCTCACACAGTTTATAAAAATATGTGCCATCAGTTTGAAATTCATCTTTCCAAGGTCATGTGGTTTACTCTAACTATGTTCCAACCATGTAACATGCACATAATGGCCACTTTTCTCCTTTTATTCATTTTTTGAACCCCCTTAACACCCTACAGAAACCATAGGTTTCTTACATGTAGCATGGGTATGAGGAATCATGTGAGGATTCTAAAACCTCCTTACCAGTGTAAGGCACAATAGATACCATGTGAATTAAATGAAAAAATAAACAATAACTGGACACATAAATTACAAACTGTTTCCCCAAGAGGGTATGGACTATAACCAACCAATAATACATCATGTCAAGATAACATTGTCAATTGAGAAAGAAACCCAATAATTAATTGAAACCTTGGAATCCCCAAAATGGGTCTAGAATCTAATTCTTGATCCCCATTCATGCTCTTCCCAAAGACAACTAAACTCCCCAGAAGAGGGCCTTTGCCCTTGTTCAGACATACAATGATGAAATAATCTCAGGTACCCAATGATGGTCTGGTCAAGGTGTGGGTAATACTCAGTAGGACATCACTAATGATGTCTATAAATTATCCCATCTAAACAGATAGTGTATTTAGGTTCAATGTAAATAAGATAGAAAACAAAAGAAAACTCAGGTATTATCAGTTAACTATATACACATTAACCATTTCCTTCTTTATTTCCATTTTTATCACTTATAACATCTTAATAACTTATTTCATTTTCATCCCATGTTCAAATAGATTAGGCATTTATATATTTTAAACAATGGCCTCATATGGTAAAATACTATGCATAAGTGAATAAGTCATGTTCCCTATCTCGCTAGGGATAAACATATCATAACCAAATAATTACACTTACCATGGAGCCTCAGTACATGTAGTAATATCCAACAAACTATTAAGGGAATATATCCTCAGTCCGACTCCCTAAATCATGTATTAAAGGGGTGGGGTTTAGAGCCTCTATCCAACCCGACCCGTGTGTATTGAAACTGAAGTCAATTCCCTCTATACAGCCAGACCATGATCACATTATTATGTATTGATTAACCACATATAAAATATTGCATCCATACATATTCCATGCACACAAACATCAAAATTCATATTTATTTTCATATGACACAATATCAATACATAACCCATTAACACATTTTCCATTTATATCGCTTAGCCCATTTGACCCATTTCCCTTTTCATACCTTAACCCATTTAGAATATTAATCAACACCAATAACTTAACCCATATAACCATTTACTCAATTTAGGTGCATTATCCCATTTATCACGTTCCTATATTCTTATGAATTAACCTATTTACACATGTACATCACAAATTCATAATCCATTGACCAGATTCACATTAATCCATTGAACTTTTTTTCACATCATTCCAAATAATACCATTTTCCATTTTCAATAACTTCAAAAAACAACCATTGGTGACTCTTATATTTTATCTAAAATTTCAACATATTTATCATGGTCTTTACTTCAACACAAATCAACCCTATTCTTAATATTTCAATTTTCCATGTTGGGAAATGTTGAAGCACCCCATGGGTGGCACTAAACAGGTGAAATAATCCTCCACACATCACATGGGGATCATGAGGTGCTCATTTTATCATTTATACAACCATTTTACCAAACCCTAACAAAGTAATCAAATTAAAAACAATATAGAACCATGAACATAACTGAACATGAACAAATTAACAATAAAACTTTTGGATATAACTTGTAGATGACGTACTTCGATTCAGAAGAAAACAACATGCACAAACTTGGAGAATCACTCAGATTCGAACACCCTTCCAAACCCCAACCTAATATACACTAGAAAAAAATCATTTAAGGGATTCAGAAGAAGATATCAATGTAAACAAACCCAAATCTAAAAAATTGAAGAAAGAGGAGTATTAGAGAAACACAAAGCATCGATTTGAAACCAAGGGCACTCCGAACAGTGTAGAATCAAAGGAGATCCACCCTTGGAATGATTTGGGCATTTTTTTCATAACCATGGATGAAAGGGGAAGAAATGAGGAGAATATTTGCCGAGGCATGATAAATATCGATGGGGGGAAATGGGGAAATCACACTTTTTAAGGGCTGTATGGTTTGACATAATGGTTTTCCAAACCGTTCACCAACCATGTGCTTGCCTCTATCCAAGAGGGGTATAAGTCACAAAATAACCCGAGGATCTTATAAATTTTACAAAATAATGTGCCAACTTTGTTAAATTATCTTATCCAAGGTGGAATGGTTTCGCATCACAATATCACAATTTACATTAACATACCGCCAATCATGCAACATAAATAGAATGTATAGCAACCTAGGGTTAACATAAAAATATATTAAATAATATTAGGTGAATATAAATTACATTAAAATAATACATGCCTAAGGACTATAATAGTTTTGTGTCTTTGTAATCATAAAAAATATTCAATCGTAATGAAATATCATAAAAATATCCCATAATGATGTCAACCATTAATACTTATACCTAAAACATATCTTCATAACCTAGGAAACCAAAATATTAGAACGGTGTTCATTTATATTACCATTAAGTTAAATAATGTAAATGTGTAAGATACTAGTAAGATAATTTTATGTTGCGTATCAAAAATAGTTATGGTGATTTTTCTGGTAAAATGAATTGTGTTCTTACAAGGTCAATGGATTCACCAAACCTATAAATATTAAGTATGGATAGAATTATGTATATATAATATAATATATTTTTTTATGAATCCATATCCTTTAATGTGGCCTATTTTCCATTCCCAATGAACATGAAAAGGGGCCATGAGTTAGTGGGAACACATTACCATTATTATACACCCCTAAAATGATAAATTGTTTCCAGTACCAGGATCACAATATTAATTCACCTCCCTATGGCCAATTGGTACACTATAAAAAAGTTTGTAACTCTGACTCTGGTGTTGGATTCATGCACTAGTAATAGAAAACAATTATGAAACATTATTAAGAAGGATACATTTTGAACCAATCAGTTGACATCTAGGGAAAAATTTCATCCCCACTAACTCAATTGTCCTTATTCGAGTGTTGTAAAGTAAGCATGAATTCATCCCTAGTTTGAATGTGTAGGAAAAATCCAGGGCCTACCCACATAAGGATTGTGATAATTTGGTGTGGAAACATACTAAATCCATTCAGAAAAAAATACATCTTTCTTGGGGAGGGCTTAACCTCCTGAAGATTCTGTGCTATCTTGAGAAATTCCCTCAAAGCAGAGGAGTTCATTTAGGATCATTTCAAATGAAGGGATAAACATATGAAGGTATGTCATAACTTTTGTTTTAAAAAACGCAAGGGAACAAGATAAATCAAATAAATTTCAAAACCTGTTATCAATACCCAAAAACAATTGAGCAAGATGAGTCAACTTAGCTTGGGAACTCCTGTTCAAAATTTACCCTAAACTCTGAAGCTCAGCATTGAAATCCCTTTCAAATTTCCTGCAAATTTCACATATTCATGAGAAACCAAGCGTGCGAGAAAGAAAAAAAAACTAAAAGTCCAATAAACTTATAGGATAGAATCCATGACCATTCGGTCTCTAGAGGAATGGTGAGGGAGGAGGAACGGTGAGGGAGAATGAGTATTTTTCGGGGGAGAGGTTCAAGGGTGGGAGCAGAAAGTCGAGCATGAGGGTGGGGAGGCCTCCATGAAACACCGATGGCTGGGAAGTGTAGCAGCGACGTCGGGGAGGAGTGCACGGAGAGCAGGTCCAGGTTGAGGGTTCGAGGAGTCATGGATAGTGGGGAGGAGGAGCTCGCGGATCAGGGGAGGAGAGGAGGAGAGCATAACCGAGAGCATCACCGAGAGCATCGCGGACTGGGGAGGAGGAGCTCGCGGATCGGGGGAGGAGAGGAGTCACGAAATAGGGAGGACGAGCCCGATTGATAGTAAAAAAAACATTGCTACGAATTTTTTTAATCCGTGGATATAAATTATGATATAGACACAGTTTTAATAGAAATGTGGGTATAAACTAAGCTATATCTATGAACTTATAAAACCGTGGCTATAGGTCCGTGGCTATAGCCTTGTTTTCTAGTAGTGTGTTCGGGCATGATCAATTTACCTTTAACAAAGTAATTTCTTTAATTTAATAAATGAAACTTAAATTTATAAATTTAAATTGTATATGAATATGTATAGATATCACTTGGCCCATATCCTTTATAATTAATTTGATAATTGGTTGCATGTCCTTATTTCACCTTATCATATATGATTAATGGTAATGGAATAAACCTAATGAAATTGTAATTGGCATGAGTATTGCATAACCTTAAATGAATTATGACATATATTAAATGTATAATGTGTCTATTTCATATGGAAATTCTTCTTCTTTATTGGAATGGTTAGACTTGATCCAGCCTTAGATTCCTGAGGGAATTCCTTGAGCACTTAGAGGAATCCATTTTAATTCATTGAGTCAGTTTACAAGGGAGATACCTACCTTGGAACATGGTCTATGTATACTATTAGATTCCCAATATGATGTCATAGGATCCCTTCAATTTCTCTACAGAAATTATAATTCCTTGGATACACTCCTTGGATTCATCTTGGCATCTAAAGACACGCGACACCTTAGATTATTCTCCTTGGGTCCGATCATGCTTAGATCGAGATTTACTGTGGATGTGCTCTATAGATTTGATTAGAAAATATTCTAATGAAATTATTTAGGGTTATCTCTTAGATTACACTTAGTCCCTTACGCTAGGCTGTTTGGTTGTATACTGTGAGCTTGATCGACCTTCTAAGGTCAAGGATACCTTAGTTTCACCTCAGATCCTATGTTATTATCATTATCTTTTATAGTACTATTGACACATTTATATGATCTTATTATTAAAAAACTAAATCATAATTAATTAAATGAATTCATGTTCAAAGACACCAGCTAAGGCTGAAGCAAGTATGAGTTTTTTACATTCACACTGCTTTACTTTTGATATACATGCATACCGTATAACATATATCCATAGATTGGAATTGTTATAGACATTATTGGTGGTGGAATACTAAGATTTATCTCACACCCTATCTGGGATAGCATTGGAACCTAGACATATTATATGATTTTAGGTGTGTACAAAGGGATGGATCCCACTTTGGACATCCAACTTCTTGGTTTAGGATGAGAGCTTGGTGGCAGATGACTAAGCCAGTGCTCATGATGCTTGGATAATTTTTCCCTTTTTGATTCTTTTTTATATCATGTATTGTGTTGTATTCCTGATTCCATGTATGTTTGTTTTTCTTTTTTATATGAATTCCATCATCTTTTTTATATGATACAATTTTCATTTTCGATGATTATTTATTTCTTTGATTATTATGCTTGTTTTTTATGCCTTATTCATTATTATTATGCTTATATTATTTATTCATATTTTTCATGGTAGTGATCCACTATAAACATAGGGGATATTTTACCCACTGACACACCCTAATCCATCATTACTAGTTGGCAGCCTTTGGCATATAGGAAGGTGCACTTGAGGCAATGTGGCTAACCAGGTTTGGTTACTCAGGAGTGAATCGGGTCTGGGATGTCACAAAGTGGTAAAAAAGTCCATTTATTTTCTTATATTATTGTTTGGGAAATTTATATAGGAGATTAGAAATGTGTCATAACTTGATCATAAGCCGTTCTTGGGATTAACTAACCCATGTTTGAGGTAAACACAAAGTTTCTTGGGAATGTGAAATTATTGTTTTATATTCCGCCTATTATAGTTGATATATTTTCACTGTTGAGTGATGCACATGGATTATGGTATTTTGTTATGATTTATGAATATTCTACCTTAGCATAGTATGGAAAGGATCATTGCTACATGCATAATCATAGGCACATATGGATTCACATTCCATGCATATGTCATGCCATATAGGTGCATTTTTTTTCTTACATTTCTTATGTTTCCTGTGATTGTTGAGTGTGACTTGGTGTTGATATATTCTTATTCCATTGAAATATCTTATAGGAAAGGGAAATTGGTTGTTAAAAATTTAAACATCAACCTAAATGGTGTTTCCCCATATGACTTGATGGTGACATCTTAAATAGATAATTTCAATCCATGTAAGTTATGTACCCCTAATTGCATGAGATGAGATTTGGATGCAATTATATGAGTACTAATTGTAATTTATAAAGTGTACAAGACTTTATAAGGTAGGTATATTAATCCATTTAATTGAAACTTTTATTATTTATATACACACATATAGACATAAAATGTAATTTTTGAATTATAAATAAAATGGTTTCTAGTAAATGGGAAGGGAAAGTGCAACTTAAGTAGTGTTTTCCTCCTTAACCTGAAATTGAACCCTCCCGTATATTAGAACCCATATGGTTGAAAACTTAAATAATTACCGATACCCTGACCTTAGACCTAGTAATTTGGAATAATATTCCTTGGGTAGTGAGCCCCTATGTTTATCTTGCTGCTATAAGTGAAAGTTGGTTATTGGGACTTGAGTATTTTCTAATTCTAATTGAGATCTCTCTCACTCTAATTTTATCAAATATTATTTTGAGGTGTGTGATTGTAATTTGTAGAGATATTCCACCAAGACATCCTCTGGTCATGCACTAGAAGGGTGGAAATGATCATTATCTGAAGATGGTGGGCCCTGAGCCACCAATATTACCTCTAGGAGTTCCACCTGTGACATCACCTACTATTCCCAAACTGGGAACTAACACTCAACTTCAAGAGAGTTTACTATGCTTGATATAGTTTATACATGATTCTCTATGACTTGCACCTATGATTTTTATGTTAGAAATAAACTGATAAAGGAAATTATCATATTCAGGTGTTATCTTTTTTTGTCAATGAATTATCAAAGATGAAGAAATAAACTCACTTTATTTTTGGAGAAAATTAGACTGACCATCATATTTAGAAGTTCAGATTCACAAAGCTTAAGAAATTCAATCATATTGAGAATGATTTTTTTAGAATAAAAGGTTTATCAGACTCACCCTGAGCCCAGAATGAAAGGAAAATCATAATGAGTAAAAGAATCAGATTAAACATGGATCTGATAGAAATATGAGGATGATTTGCTATTTTTTAATTCTTATAAATAACAATTTTTCTGGAAAACTTATAATGCAAGCTTGATTAAATAAATGGGGAGAAAAAGTGATGCCAATTTTATTTAGGACAATCATATTCAGACTTGGTAGGAAAGGAAGATTTTTCTAGAGGAATGGGAAGCTATAATACTTTCCATTATATGTCATAGGATGCTAAATTAGATTTTAAATGTTTTCAAAGTCATGAATAATTAATTCTTACAAGTAAGAAGTTGAATAAGAATAAAGTTTGTGCAAAAAAACCTTTCTAGTCTCAATTCATCAGTATGAGATTACCGAATGCATATTTATTAAAATATAAGAAGGTTTTCTTGATCATAATAAGAGAAACCAAAGGTTTTGGTTTCCAGTTAGACCAAAATCCAAAAGATTTAAATATTCAAAGAATGAAGTTGATAAGTATCATGGTCATAAAAGAGAAATAAGTTTAGTTCTAAAATATATATGACATCATATTCAGAAAAGAATAAGTAGAACCGGTTGAAGAATTTTGAAAGAATATGTTATCTCAATCATAATGAAGAAATAAAAATGAAAATTGGTTTCAAGAATCTTAATGAGAAGAAATATGTTTTCCTTATCACATTTGGTGCTGAGCAACATAATGAAGAAACTATTGTTGAACATATGCTTCCACCATAATGAGGAAATCAGAATGGAAAGATAATCTTTTAGGTGGTGTAGAGTAATGTAATGAAATATATTTAGTTTTTATTTGTTTGTAAGTGGGTCATGAAAATTGGAGTGACCAAATGCCTTTATCATAATGAAGAAATTTTATCAGGGAATCAAGAATCAGATTCAGATTGAAGAATTTTTATAAAGTCTGAATCTTTGAAGAAGTAAAAGAGGGATCCAAAAATTAATGAGATTTGAATATTAGAAAAGGTGTTGAAAAAGTCAAAAAGATATCTAAGATTTAAGGAAGATTAAAGATTTAGGAAATTTGGTGAAGCAGGAAAACCTTTTCAGAATCCCACTTAAACCATTTTGGCATGTCTATAAAAGGAGGAGGATACTTTATGTATTCAAAGTCTTGCATCACTTGTGAAAAGTGGATAGAGAAGCTATAAAATTATAGGAAGAAGAGGTTTCCAAATTGTATTTTCTTGAAGAAGTTAGCTGGTTAAAATAATAAGATGGAAGAATATTGTATTTAGAGTTTCCTGACCGGATTGAGAAATCAAATCGGGATTTCCAGAATGAGAAAGAATAAGTTTAGGATTGTTTTAGTGGTATTCTGATAGATTATTATTTTATTATTGAGTGACCAGACTTGGGAATCTGACTGATAAATTAAAGTGAGTATCATTACGAAGTCCAATAAGTTCTTACTAGCTTCTGGGTAAGAAAGTGAAGAATTATTTTGAAAGATCATAATTGTGAAAGTTGATCAAGAAGCATTGTAACATGTTTGTTACAAAGACTATATTACATCATTTCATGCTACTTGAAGCACATAACATATTTTATTGAACATAGTGCTACACGAGTGTAAGGGCATATCCTACTCACTGTATTACACACAAAAGGATTATTTTCTAGTGGATTGTGTGGTATTGGATTATTTCCAAACCATAGCATGGAATAACTACTATTATTGAGTAGTGAACCTTATAAATTATTGTGTTCCTATGGTTGTGTGTTTGATTTGTTTTTAGTAGATAAAGAAATATTTAACAAGAGGTGAAGGTTCATTCTAAAGTAAGGAAACTTACAAGAAAAAGATATCATTGATTCACCCTTCTCCTCTCAGTGATACTTGAATCCTAAATTGGTAATATTAATTGGTATCAAAGCCAAAGGTTCCCTTCATTTATTATTTGATGAAGTTTTGAAGAGAAGCTGGGATAGAGAATCTGAATTGTATGAACAGTAATGGGATTTTTAACTTCAATGGAAAAAACTATCATATTTGGAAAGATAGAATGATGCCTTATATTATGACTCTTGGGTATGATGTTCTTGAAGATATAATAGATGGATTTAATACCATTTATGATAAGGTTACTCTTACACCTTTCGATAAGAAGAATCTTGAGAATTATGGAAGTGCTAAAAATGATTTACTCTCATTACTTTCTAAAAGTGAGTTTTTAATAGTGAAAGATTTTTCCACTGCCAAAGGTATATGGGACAAGTTAAATTTTTTTATGAAGGAAATACAAAAGTAAACATGAATTTTTTTAAAATATAGAGATTGAAGTATGAAGATATCAATATGGGTGAATATGAATATGTTGGTGACTTATTTACTAGGGTGAATGACATTATCAACACTATTAGATTCCTTCGTGAAAATTTGGAAGATTCTACAGTTGTTGAAAATATCTTAAGAATCCTTCCTGAAAATTTTGATTCCAAAGTTTACTCATTGGAAGATAGATATCCTCAGAGTCCATCTCTAGATGATCTTCATAGTACTCTTGTTACTTATGAAATGAGAATGGAAAAATTTATGAATAGAAAATAAAAATCTGATAGAGAAATGTATTTAAAATCTTATAAGAAAGAAAAGTATAAGAAGGTTCTTGAGAACGATGATGTTGCTAACTCTAACTCCAAAAATTAGGTACGTAAAAACCTTGATTGTAACACCCCAAGCTTCTACGGTACGCTTCTCTTTGAATAATGCGATAGCGTGTGTTGTATGCAACATCGAGTTCTAACACACCACAACCAATCAAACTAGCCGTTATGAATAGTAATACCTACTTTTTGAAATTATATATATTTTATATTTCAAAATGGACTTCATTTTCGGATTCGGAATATCGAATTTAGCCTAAGGTGAAATTTTGGTACTTTTCAGATAACTTTAATATTTTGATGAATAGTGAAAATTACTAAATTTTAATTAAAAACAACTTTTTTAATCAAAATAATTAATAGTGATAAATTATAAATTTGAGTGGTTTTAAAGTATATTTAGAATATATTTTTACCATTTAATACAATGTTAGTCATTTGACATAATTTTACAATTAAACCGGATATAAACAAGTGTCAATCTTTTGATAGTTATTATCTCTTAAAAACACGGTTTTTGTTTTAACAACGGGAATTAATTTTAAATTAATTTCTGCCACTTCTATGTTTTGAATTTGAAAAAATGGATTCCATATTTGGAATCAGGATGTTCAAATTGTGTAAATAGGCAACTTTTATTTTTAGACATTTTGAATAATTATTTCGGTAAATATTTTATTTACCATGGTTAAGGGTAAATCCGGTAAATAAGGGTTAAAAAATAATATTATAATAATACTAAATTACCCTAAAACGTGTCCTATACTTATTTTTTGATACATGTTCGACCATAGGCATCTTTGGGTCGATTTTGGGACCCCATGGAGCCACTTGTAGTTGATAGGGACACTTAATTTTAATTAAGTTAAAATGAATACAAAAATAACACAAGCATATATCTTTTAGCAAAACAATTTTTAAATAGGGTTATATATGTTGGATGTTAGACTATAAATATTCATTAGAAAGATAAAAATATTTCCTAGATAATTATATTTTATTTATAATTTTTATAGATTAAATAATTTAACTTATTTATGACACAATGATGATGCAGTAATTACCATAATAGTGAAAATTTAAAATAATTGATATTATAAATACCCAAATAAATATAATTTGAGACTTTTAATGAATTTAAATAATTTTATAGGATAATATGACATATTAGGATTGATTTAATTAACTTTTTTCGAATTAATAATTCTGTTAGGATTTTCAAAAAAATCAACTATTGAATAGTGTCAAAATTGACATAAAAGAGTTTTTAAAACAAATATTATATTATTAATTGATATTAAATTCCTAAAAATCTAATGTTCGGACAAGAGACTTATATCATAATAGGTGTATTATTAATGGACCAATTGGGGGTCGATTGGATGTATATAGTAAGTTTATTAACCATATAATATAAAAATACAAAGAGACATTGTAAAAGTGAAACTAATTAACTTAGAGTTAATACTTAAAGATAAGGTTAATATAAGTACCCAAACCTGTCTAAATTATATTGGTTGAGTGGTTTTATACCTATAACCACCTTAAACTTTGAATAATAAACTTTGGAGCCATTATAAACCGAATATGAATTTATTATAAATTAATATTTCTAGCTTTTCCAAAGGTGCCCCTCACCCCTCTTATAAAAGGGCACTCCTCCTTCTCATTTATTCACAACTTAAAAGCCTTTTGGTTCGGCCAAAATCTGACCAAATACTCTCCCAACATCCCTCAATACAACCTAGAGGCCTTATTTTGATCAGAAAGCCAACCTAAGGAGCCCTTTTGATCAAATAAAAAGGAAGAACCTGAAGAAGAGGTAATGATTTCACCACCCTTTTGCAAGTTCCTTTCTTCTTCCACTTTTTCTTCCTTTGTTGTTACCATTCCAAAATAATAACTCCAGTATCATATATATATTGTAATGTTATTATTAATATGGTACAACCATATTCAGTATTCTATCCACCCTTTGAATAACATGTCACCATACGTGCGTACGTACGGCTTACCGTCTCCACGTCGTGGTGTAATTGTTATTCAATATATTATTATTTGGATGGGTATAATAATGATGTGTAACTCATGTAAATAATAAATATAACATGTTAATTATTCTGTATATATGATATACCATCCATTTATATATTATTTTAATCAAAAGAATGATATTTTCACTCGTGCGTACGTACGGACTACCGTCTCCACGAACGTGATGAGATTCATTCTCCATCGTATCCATTAAAGTATAATTATCATTTGATGATTTAAAAATGATGTTTAAGGACTTGATATCATTCTGTATATGAATAATATACAACCTATCCATGATAAACATGGCTTATGTAACAAAACATATAAAAGAAAACGAGTAAGTTAACACCCGAAACGATGATAATTCAAAGATATTATTAACAAATCAACGTTAAAAGATCATATATGATATCATATTAATATATATGATTCTTGTATAATTTAATAACAATTATTTAACCATTATACAGGAGGTTAACCTACCCCAACCAAAGAAAAGTACAAGGTAAGGGTTATTTCACAATCTCTTCATTATCCGAGGTTGTTTATACGTAATAATCTACTGGGATCTCTTTATCATCCACATCCATGTTTCTTAAAAATGTATTTCAATTTTTTTTTACTATTTACAAGAATATGGTTTAAAGTCATTTATACCATTGTTTGAATTTTTATAAGAGGTTTATAAAGGAATCTTTCCATTGTTTTCCAAACAAGGTGCTTTTTAACCTTTTTGACAAAATTAAGGTAAGAATGTTTTTTTAACTTATATGGAGGGTGCGACTATTTTCCGCCGTTATAAAATCATCGAAGCTTACCTTACAAGCTTATAAGAATATTTTCAAAGAAAATGTTTTATTTTATAAATATATGACTCTTAAATGATTTCAAAAATAGAAAGAGATATTTCTCTAAAAAGTGTTTTGATTTCATCTATGTCAACATCCTTTGATGGATTTTATGCTTATTTGTAGTTGATTTATTAAGATACAAAACTTCTATATTGTATTGAAGGTTTTTTGATATGTTTGACTGTGGATGTGCTATTTTATACCATTCATAGTTTATGATGAAAGTATTGACATTTCGTATGCTAGTTTTAATACGAATGTTTATGTTATGTTTAAACCTTTTCATATGGGAATGCATTGGACTTAATATGTGACGGGTGGAGCCCGTTATAGGTCCTAGATGCATCGGTAGGTCTCATGAGACAAACTAGTGTCTTGGCACAAGGCCTTGACAAAATCTTATTTGTAGTCTTGGCACAGGGCCTTGGCTATGTGGTTATGATAGTCTGGCATTATGCATTCCATCATTATGAAAGTGGTTATTGATATTGCATGTGATTATTCAATTAGTAGAATATCCATGTGAATAAGTAAATGGAAATATTTCATTTTTCTTTTTCCATACTATGTTGAATTTCAAGTTTAAAAGGCTTTTGTTTTAGTTATACATTGCCTTAAATGTTTATGCTTATTTTTGAAAGTTTCCGCTATATTGTTATCCTTACTGGGCATTTGAGCTCACCCCTTTTCTATGTTTTATTTTTCCCAGGATGTGAAGAAGTAAGTTATGAATGACCTACAGGGATAGTATGTGGGGATATGAGTGTGGAATATGGATACTATGTTGTTGTAGTAGTTTTTCACTTTGTGATTTAATGTAAAACATTATGAATATATCTAGTGTTTCAAAGGCTACTAAACCAATCGGTATTTCGAGATTTGATCTTTCTTGTGATCATTCCAATGTAATGTAATAATGCACCGACTCTAGGTAACTAGGGTTGGGGCGTTACATTGATGAATTTTTATCCTTGTATTCTAAAAATGTAAGAATAGGTATAAGTAAATATAAAGGGAAACTTACCTTGAAGTGTTTTGAATGTAGAGTTGTTGGGAATTTTTCAGCTAATTGTCTTCAAAGAAAGAAATAAGAGGATATTTATATAGAATAAATAATTCCAAGAAGATCCTGGAACAAATAGGGTGATAAGGATAAATCTTTTTCTATAGAGAAAGATAAAAAATTCTTCAAATACAAAAGAATAAGTTTCTTATCTAAAGATGATGAAGAAGAATAAAGTGAATCTAAATCCAATTTTTTTAAAAGGATGGAGAGAATACCTTTATTACAATAGTGAATAATTAAGAGTTTGGAAGTATAATTTATGAATAAGAAGAATAAATTTAATTATAATTTCATCTTAAATAACAATTAAAAGAGTGTCTGAGAAAGATTTAAAGTCAAGAGAAAGAAATCACAAAACTAAACAATGAAAACCCTTCAACCAATAATCAAGAAGGTTTTCCGGATGATAAATTCAAGATGATGAAAGATATTAATGATTTGAATAAATCTCTTGAGAAAGAAAAAAAATCATAATGACCATCTAGAAGTAATACTGAATGCAAAAGAAAAAGAGTTGGAACTTTTACAAAAAAAATTTCTAATATTGAACAGATAGTTACAAGTTTCAAGAATTCTACTTCTTAAATTGGTGAAATCCCTAGGAAGGATAAACCTGATAAGGATAAATAAATGTGAAATTATGTGAGTTTTGACCTATAAGGCTTTGAAATATTTCAGAAAATATTTCTGGAGCTGGGCGTTAAGTCGTAACGAGAATCCAGGGCCTGAGGTTCCTCGATGCGGCGATATTAAAAATATTAAATATATTTTGTCGCATGTGCATAGTTTCACTTGAAACTTAAATAAATCCTTTTTGGAGTCTCAGATCAGATTTTTGAGACCACAGTTGGGTACAAAACATCATGTTTTCCCTAGGTGTGACCTAAGGTCATTTATGTCAAGAGTTTCTTTCAAAGGCCATTTTGGGTGATATGGCGTTGAGAGGGGAATTAAGTGGTTTAATTTTATTAAACACAATTATTCCCCCTACAACCATCATACACGCAGAACCCCAACTAAGGAGAGCCACACATCTCCTCATCTCCCTTTGGCGATGACTAACCACCACCGAATCATCAAAGCAAGGTGTTGTTGATCCCCGTTTAAGAACCAGAGTGATTTGGGCACCGTTCTTCAACCGAAGCTTCAACATTTCACTATCGAGGTAGGAGGATTTGATTTTTGGTGTTGATACATTTCCTTTTGTGTTTTTCTAAGGTTATAGAGCCCTATTGTATTTATTATTGATCCATTCTAGGTAGATCTATGGGTTTTGAGTTGAATCGGGGAAGATCAGGTGATTTTGTAGGCGATTCCCAACTGGAATCACCATCTACACAACATGTAGTTTAGTGAAACATGCCATGTAGCTCTTCATATTCAGGGAAGATGAACATTTGATACTACACACCGTTTATGGGTGTTACACCCTGTATAGTGCCTTGAACTGTGTGACCATGAGACATGGCTTGGGATAGTCATGTAAAAACACATGGCTGTGTACTAACACACAACCAAGGTACATGGACACGGGGTCTGGTACACAGACACAGGAAACTACATGGGTAGGTGGTTGTTTATCTGAAAATTCCATGTAGTATGGGATACATGGAATGTGAGGGACATGGTCTGTAACACCCTAAGATTTCATAGTATGTTATCTCTTCAAAGTAATTCAATAACTTGTGCTACACGCAACACCGAGTTTGAGCGCACCACGACTTACCAAACTAGCCGTTCAAAAAGCGGTTATGAATAGTATTAACTGAATTTTGAATTTTATATACTCCATATAATTTTAGAATCCATATTATGTCTTTCTTAGACATAATATAATAACAAATTCATTTTTTTCAGATAAAAGAAGTATTTTTCAAAAAATGCAATTTTACCACCTTTTAATGGAAAGCCTTTTTTAAAACTAATATTTGAAACTTTAATATATACAATTTTATGAAATTAAATTATTCTTTAGAATCGGGATGTAAAAATTTAGTTTGGCTAAATTTTTGGTACTTTTCTGATAACTTTCATATTTTGATGAATATTGAAAAATACTAAATTTTAATTGAAAACAACTTTTTTAATCAAAATAATTTATAGTGTTAAATTATACATTTGAGTTGTTTTAAAGTATCATTAGATTATATTTTTATAATTTAATATAATTTAGGTCCTTGGATGTAATTTGACATTTAAACTGGACATAAACAAGTGTTAATCTTTTGATAGTTATTATTTCTTAAAAACATGTTTTTTGTTTTGACAACGGGAATTAATTTTAAATTAATTTATTCCACTTATGTGTTTTTAATTTGGAAAAATGTATTCCATATTTGGAATCAGAAGGTCTAAATTGTGTAAATAGGTAACTTTTATTTTTAGACATTATGAATATTTACTTCAGTAAATATTTTATTTACCATGGTTAAAGGGTAAATCTGGTAAATAAGGGTACAAAAATATTATTATTATAATATTAAATTATATTAACATGTGTCCTATTCCTATTTTTTGATACATGTCCGACCATGGGAATATTTGAGTGGATTTTGGGACCAAATGGAGCCACTTGAGAGTGATAATGACACTTTATATTAATTAATTTAAAGTAAAGACAAAAATGACATAAACATATATCTTTTAGTAAAATAATTTTTACAAGGGGTTATATAAGTTATCTTTTCAACTATAAATATTCATTTGAAATATAAAAATATTTTATACATCATGATATTTTTTTTATAATTTTTAGAAATTAAATAAATAAAATTATATATGACACAATAATGATGAAGTGTTTACCTCATTAATAAATGATTTAAATAAATGAGATTATAAAAATTAAAAAAATATTCAAAACCAGTACAATTCTTATTGGATAATTTTATTTTGAACATGGGTAATCTTATATTTGTCTTTAATGAGTTTTTGACCATTAGAAACCGAAAATAATTATATAATAAAATAATATTTGCAAACTTTCCTAAAGAACCCCTACCCCCTTATAAAAATCCCTCACCTACAACCCATTTCTCACACCTCTCAAGCCCATTGGATCATCCAAAATATTCCCAATTAGGCTCCCTACATCACAATATTTCTCTTAGAAGACTTACATTATGAATAAGGCACTTCAAGGAAGCCTTTTGGTTTAAACCAAAGGAAGTTACCCGATTTAAAGGTAACATCTCCTCTTAAGTGATTTTCTTTTATTTTACTTATCAAACCCCATAAACTCTATTTATTATTTTCTTTTATAAAAACAATAGTATCCTCAATATACAAGGTTGTTTTTATTAGAATTATTTGAACTACACTTACACACACCTCCATTTAATGGGTATAGAACATAATGTTTCTGTGGATGGAGAACTACTGCCTCACAAAACAATGATTGTTCAATCTTCTACTACCTCCTCTTATGGTGGCCATTATGATGTCTCTATAATTATATATGATATATATGATATATATGATATATATGATATATATGATATATATGATATATATGATATATATGATATATATGATATTTATTTTATCTATAATATTCTGTAATTATCTTTTATAGCACACCTTTATTATTTTCATGTAGTATATATACGATAATTTCATTTGAGGAAGTGCGGACTACCGCCCCCTCAAAGTGATATGACTCATTCATACCATACATGGAATGTATAAAGGATTGTGTTAATTAACTTAAGTAATATATATAAAATATTATATTATACTGAAATAATAATATACCAATGTATCATTTGTTTTTATTTCCTTTTAAAATAAAAAAATGAAAAGGAAGTAGTGTTTGTGCATACGTACGGATTAACATCCCCATGAACGTGATGAGATTCATTCCCCATCACAACCATTCAATAATAATTTTCATTTTATTATTAAAAATATATTTAATAACATAATATTATTATGGATATTAATCAAATACATCTTATCCATAAAAAAACATGACTTAAGTAACAAAACATATAAAGGAAAATGAATCAGTTAACACCCAAAACAATGATACTACTAAAATATTATTAACAAAGTAATATTAGAATATCATATATGATATCATATTTATGTATGTGGTTCTTTTATAATTTAATAACAATTATTCAACTATTATACAGAAGGTTAACATACCCTCAACCAAAGAAAAGTACAAGGTAAGGGTTAATTCCTCAATCTCATTATTATTTGAGATTGTTTATGTGTAAGTATTTACTGGGACATATTTATTATCAATGTCTATGTTAGATATAGGAGTTTTCAAAAGGATTATTTTTAAGGGACTCTTCAACTAAAATATCATTGTAACAGTTTAAATATTTATTCTTCTAAATCATTCTAATTAATGTCCATGTTTTCAAAA
Organism: Viscum album; assembly: GCA_963277665.1. Lineage (NCBI taxonomy): Eukaryota > Viridiplantae > Streptophyta > Magnoliopsida > Santalales > Viscaceae > Viscum > Viscum album. The sequence continues at coordinate 1,309,662,251 of OY728128.1, forward strand.
TGGTTTTTAAAGGATTTATTTATATGGACATGAATGTTTTAAAATGTTAATTATTTCAAAAGTTTCAAAGTGGTATGGGACACTTTTATTCAAAAATGTCTTTTAAATTTCTTCCTTTATAAATTGTGTGACTTTTAAATGTTATCATGAAAAAGGGATATTTATCTCAAAGAGTTTTACTAATCATTTCTAACCATGTCAACATCCTTTTGGATATTATTCTTGATTGAGGTTGATTTATTATAAATACAATCTTAAATATTATATTGAATAAGTTATGATATGATTGACTATGAATGTGATATTTTTATGCCATTCATGATTTATGGTTAAAGTATTGACATTTCGTATGCTAGTTTTAATACGAATTTTTATGTTATGTTTCAACATTTTCATATGAGGAATGCATTGGACTTAGTAAGTGACAGGTGGAGCCCGCTATATCTCCTCGATGCATCAATAGGTCTTATAATACAAACTAGTGTCTTAGAACAAGGCCTTTACAAAATCTTATTTGTAGTCTTGGCACGAGGCCTTGACTATGTGGTTATGATGTCCAACATTATGCATTCCATCATTATGAAATTAGCTATTGATATTACATGTGATTATTCAACTAGTAGAATATACATGTGAATAAGTAAATGACATCATTTGATTAATCTTTTCCATATTATTCTGAAATTTAAGTTTAAAAGGCTTTTATTTTAGTTTTATACATTGCCTTAAATGTTTATGCTTATTTATGATAGTTTCAGCTAATTATTATCCTTACTGAGCATCTGAGCTCACCCCTTTCTTATGTTTTCTCTTTCCCAGGATTCCAAGAAGTGTGTTATGTTCAATATGTAGAGTTAATCTTGGGTAATAATGGCATTCACAATGGATTATTTATGTTGTGTTTTATGTTTGAATGTGTAATGTAATGTTCATGTATGTAATATATTTTACAAGACTGCTAAACTAATCAGTCTTTTGAGACATGATTATTTATATCATGATAATGTATTAAATTAATGCACCAACTCTAGATAACTGGGGTCAGGGCATTACAGTTGGTATCAAAGTAAGTTTAGTACAAACCTTGGAAACTAGATTTAGATAAACTCTGATTAGAGTGCATTACCCTAAGATATACTTTGAGGATTAGTATAGAAGAACTTCCTAGAATTTTGGTAATATAGATATTTTTTTTATTTTCCAAGAAATAAATCCCTGTCTGGATATGAGCAGGTAGAGGCAGCTCTGACACAGATGTACCTAGGAGTGAAAACCCTGACAAGGAGTTTCGGGCTTGACCTGGGGTATCCTAGTACACGACAATGAGTGTTGCTGCACTCTTGGTTACGACACTCCCGGGGGATATTCTTAGGATAATTCACATTTTATTTACAAACCATTATGAAGGATTTATGTGTATATACCTCCTCAAAGAAAACATTTTTATGATTATGGATTATATCCATAAACTGTTCAATTTATGTTAAGTGTTTTACAAGTTTGGAATTATGTATTGCGATTCATAAACTAATGTAGTGTATGCCATTGTTTAAAAATGGGGCCTAGTAGAAGGAATGTAAACCATATCAATGCATGTAATACATGTAGGGATTTCCCTCCTACTCAATATAATTATAGTGGAGCTGGAGATAAAACTAGTGTTGATCAGTTTATCACCATACTGAGACAACTCACTCAGGTTATGAATAATAACCTTACCCGTATGGAGCACCTTGATCCACAACATAGAGGATAAATGTTATACCGATTCATGAGGAAAAAACCACCAACATTCAATGGGACTACAAATCCATTTGTAACCGAGTAATGGATACGTTCCTTAGAAAAAGTATTTCATGCTTTGGGGAGTAGCGAAAGGGAAAATGTTGTCATGGTAGTTTATCGCCTCACATGAGATACAGATCAATAATGGTCATTAATTTAAAACAAAAAGGAAGATGAAGAAGTATCAAATATGGAATGGAAGTACTTTAAAAAGATTTTATTAGAAAAATAATTTCTTCATGACCATCGAGCGGACATGGAAAGAGAATTTCTGAGTCTGAGGCAAAAGGAGGATGAGAATGTTGCAAAGTATGAGGCTAACTTTACAAGGTTATCAAGGCATGCAGAAGATTATATACGTAACCCAAGGAGTAAGATTGATCGATTATTTTATGGGTTAAAACCATTTATCTGTCAAGAATTAGTCTCACAATCCTTCTCATCATACGAAGATATTGTCTCATGTGTTATCAAGATAGAAAAAGAATTCTCTAAGTCTTATGACTTTAAAGAAAAGTAGGAGAAGAAGAGATATGCTAAACACTATGGAAATGGAAATAAGGGAAAGAAGGATTTTCCCATATTTGATAACCGTGGAAAGAATCACCATGGTAAATGCTTGAAGGGAATGGAAGTTTGTTATAAGTGTGGAGAAAAGGGACACCAAGTATGTGATTTCAAGGGTAAGAAAAATGTTTCAAATGTACAATGCTTCATCTACAAGGAGTTGTGACACTACGCGAATCAACGTCCCAATCATCAGAGTATACTGCAAATGATGCTGTTGGATAATAATAAAGTTATTATATTACTATAGATGAAGAGTAATGACTAGTGTTCTTACGTTGATATTAAATTATTATATCATTTGAGTGTTGTATCAACGATGTGCTGATTATAATAATTATGAAGTATATGAGGATTTTACTATGGTACTATTTCATTAAGGATTTGAGATTCTGTGTTACCAAGAAAAGTGAATCAATAAAAAGTTAAATTTTTTAGAAAATACATGGTTGAATGAAATATAAACTTTAATATGGTCCTGATACCGTGGTATTGATTTTGGAATAAGAGATGACTGATTGGGAAAAATTATATTGGATATTATTGACTACCTTGGAACTAATTAATGGTTTTTTATTCCATCATTGTTGGTGATAACAACATTTTTGGATTTAAGGAGTATATTCAGTATTCTATGATTTATAGAAGGAATAAGAAAGTATATACCTATTCAAATATGGTTTTCTGGCAATTCATTTTATTACCAAATTTTAAGAGAATACACGATGAAGGTATTCACATGTATATTATGTGACCTTTCTTATAAATTTTGGACTGTGAGTCCAGAAAGAAGTATTGTGGATAAGTCTAAAGGTTGGAATAGATTAAGTTTGACATTGGATACTATTGTTAAGGTTAAAACATTTCTTAAGATTATTTTTGGATTGTCATAAAAAGGACAACCCAGAGGTCGGGCGACAACCCATCGCATCCGGCAAGGCCGTGAGACTTGAACCAGAAAATAAAGGGTGACAAGGGTACATCATCTACCACTAGCCTACGTGATGTCCTAGTTTGTATAATGTAGTTTTTTTAAATATTCTAACAAATAAATCATAAATTCAATATTTTTGGAAGCCTATACGATTAGGATAAATAGAATATTTTTGAATTCTATTATCTTTTGGAGTGAAAGATGAGTTTGTGGTAGGAATTAGTTGAAGGATGAAACTCTACTTGTCAAGTATATTTTTTTCTCTTATTTTATGAATAAATTAATTCTTAAACTTTAGGGAAGGGATCTTAAAACCAAAAATGTGTTATCCTAATACCATATGTTTTGTTGAACCGATGATATTTTAAACCATCATAGATTGATCGTTTTGAGGCCCTCAATTTTACATTTGTTTGTGATTGATGACCTCAATCACTCCCTATAAATATTTACGTTTCCCTCTAATTATGTGTCTCTAATTTCCAAAAATGTTCTCCTAATATAGATCATAATTTGGTGGTGACTTTTTCATTTCTCTTTCCCTCTTATTAAGACTAAATTTTATTAACCCAATTTCTGATGTGGGTTTTCCACAAAGGTATTTTTCTATTTTTAACCTTTTATTTTCAAAGAAAAATTTCAAATTGTGAGGAAACAATTTATTAAAGTAGGGGAGAATGTAACACTACAAGATTTCATAGTACGTTATCTCTTCAAATTAATTTAATAACTTGCGCTACACGCAACACCGAGTTCGAGCACACCACGACTTACCAATCTAGCCATTCAAAAAGCAATTATGAATAGTATTAACTGAATTTTGAATATTTTTATACTCCATATAATTTTAGAATTCATATTATGTGTTTCTTATACATAATATAATAACAAATTCATTTTTTTCAGATAAAAGAAGTATTTTTCAAAAAAATACAATTTTACCGCCTTTTAATGAAAAAGATTTTTTAAAACCAATATTTGAAACTTTTATATATTCAATTTAATTAAATTAAATTATTCTTTATAATTAGGACATAAAAATTTAGTTTGGATAAATTTTTGGTACTTTTCTGATAACTTTCATATTTTATTGAATAGTGAAAAATACTAAATTTTAATTAAAAACAACTTTTTTTAATCGAAATAATTTATAGTGTTAAGTTATACATTTGAGTGGTTTTAAAGTATAATTAGATTATATTTTTATCATTTAATATAATTTAGGTCATTGGATGTAATTTCATATTTAAACTGGACATAAAAAAGTGTCAATCTTTTGATAGTTATTATTTCTTAAAAACACGCTTTTTTTTAACAATGAGAATCAATTTTAAATTAATTTCTTCCCCTTATGTGTTTTGAATTTGGAAAAAATTATTCAATATTTTAAATCAGGAGTTCCAAATTGTGTAAATAAGAAACTTTTATTTTTAGACATTATGAATATTTACTTCAGTAAATATTTTATTTACCATGGTTAAAGGGTAAATCTGGTAAATAAGGGTAAACAAATATTATTATAATAATATTAAACTACCCTAACATGTGTCCTATTCCTATTGGTTGATACATGTACGACCATGGGAATATTTGGGTCGATTTTGGGACTACATGGAGCCACTTTAGAGTGATAATGAAACTTTATATTAATTAATTTAAAGTAAAGACAAAAATGACATAAACATATATCTTTTAGTAAATTTTTTTTACAAGGGGTTATATAAGCTATCTTTTTCAACTATAAATATTAATTTGAAATATAAAAAAATTTCCTACATAATGGTATTTTTTTAAAATTTTTAGATATCAAATAAATAAAATTATTTATAACACAATAATGATGAAGTGTTTACCTCATTAATGAATTATTTAAATAAATTAGATTATAAAAATTAAAAAAATATCAAAAACCTATCCAATTCTTATTGGATGATTTTATTTCAAACATGAGTCATCTTATCTTCGACTTTAATGAGTTTTGAATCTTTAGAAACCTAAAATAATTATATAATAAATTAATATTTTTAAACTTTCCTAAAGAGCCCCTCCCCCCTTATAAGAAGCCCTCACCTATAACCCATTTCTCACACCTCTCAATCCCCTTGGCTCATCCAAACTCTGCCAAATTAGGCTCCCTACATCCCAATATTTCTCCTAGAATCCTTACCTTATGCAGAAGGCACTTCAAGGAAGCCTTTTGGTTTAAACCAAAGGGAGTTACCCGATTTAAAGGTAACATCTCCTCTTAAGTTCTTTTCTTTTATTTTACTTCTCCAACCCACTAAAATCTCTTTATTCATTTATTTTATAAAAAAACTAGTATAATAAATATTATAGGTTGTTTTATGAGAAGTATTTTAACTACAATTACACACACCTCCATCTAATGGGTATAGAACATAATGTTTCTGTGGGCGACGAACTACTGCCTCACGAAATGATGATTGTTCAATATTCTACCACCTCCTCTTATGGTGGCCATTATGATAGAAATATAATTATATATGATATTTATGATATTTATTTTATCTATAATCTTCTTTAATTCTCTTTTATATCATACCTTTACTCTTTTCATGTTGTATATATATGATAATTTCATTTGAGGAAGTGCGGACTACGCCCCCTCAAAGTGATATGACTCGTTCATACCATACATGGAACGTATAAAAGATGGTGTTAATGAACTTATGTAACATATATAAAATATTATATTATACTATAATAATAATATACCTATGTATCATTTGGTTTTATTTCATTTTAAAATAAAAAAATGAAATGGAAGTAGCGTTCGTGCGTACGTACGAATTACCGTCTCCACGAACGCGATGAGATTCATTCCCCATCGTAACCATTCAAGAATAATTTTAATTTGATTATTAAAAATAATATTAAAGAACATAATATCATTATGGATATGAATCAAATACATCCTATCCATAACAAACATGACTTACGTAACAAAACATATAAAGGAAAATGAATAAGTTAACACCCGAAACAATGATACTACTAAAATATTATTAACAAATAAATATTAAAAGATCATATATGATATCATATTTATGTATGTGGTTCTTTTATAATTTAATAATAATTATTTAACTATTATACAAGAGGTTAACGTACCCTTAACTAAAGAAAAGTACAAGGTAAGGGTTAATTCCTCAATCTCATTATTATTCGAGATTGTTTATGTCTAAGTATTTACTAGGAAATATTTATTATCCATGTCCATATTAGATAAAAGAGTTTTAAAAAAGATTATTTTAAGGTAATATTCAACTAAAATATCATTGTAATGGTTTAAATTTTTATTCTTCTAAATCATTCTAATTAATGTCTATGTTTTCAAAATGGGTTTTAAAGGATTTATTTATATGAACATGAATGTTTTAAAATGTTAATTCATTCAAAAGTTTCAAAGTGGTATGGGAAAATTTGATTCAAAAATGTATTTTAAATGTATTCCTTCATAAATTGTGTGACTTTTAAATGTTTTCATGAAAAATTGATATTTCTCTCAAAGAGTTTTACTAATCATTTTCAACTTTGTAAATATCCTTTTGGATATTATTATTTATTGAGGTTGATTTATTATAAATACAATCTTCAATATTGTATTGAATGAGTTATGATATGATTGACTATGAATGTGATATCTTTATGCCATTCATGATTTATGGTTAAATTATTGACATTTCCTATGCTAGTTTTAATATGAATGTTTATGTTATGTTTCAATATTTTCATATGAGGAATGCATTGGACCTAGTAAGTGATGGATTGACCCCGCTATAGCTCCTCAATGCATCGGTAGGTTTCATGAGACAAACTAGTGTCTTGGAATAAGGCCTTGAAAAAATCTTATTTGTAGTCTTGGAACGAGGCCTTGACTATGTGGTTATGATGTCCAACATTATGAATTCCATTATTATGAAATTAGCTATTGATATTACATGTGATTATTATACGAGTAGAATATCCATGTGAATAAGTAAATGGAATTATTTGATTTATCTTTGGCATATTATGCTGAAGTTTAAGTTTAAAAGGATTTTGTTTTAGTTTTATACACTGCCTTAAATGTTTATACCTATTTATGATAGTTTCCAGTAATTGTTATCCTTACTGAGCATCTAAGCTCACCCCTTTCTTATTTTTTCTTTTTCCCAGGATTTCAAGATGTGTATTATGTTCGATATGTAGTGTTAATCTAGGGGAATAATGGCATTCACAATGGATTATTTATGTTGTGTTTTATGTTTGAATGTTTAATGTAACGTTCATGTATGTAATATATTTTCCAAGACTGCTAAACTAATCGGTCTTTTGAGACATTATTCTCTATATCATGCCAATGTACTAAAATAATGCACCGACTCTGGGTAACTGGGGTCGGGGCGTTACACAGTCAACCGATCTGTGTAGAAGGGGAACACAACTAGGGGCCAGGTGATGAGGGACACAATTTATACCTCCTCTACATGCCGTGTACCCCTACATGGGTTAGAACCCATGTGGACCAGATACAGGGTCACGTTCTCGAGCGGGCTCACACGCCGTGTGTGCCCTGGTGTACGCTGTGTACTACTAGAAGATCCTCTAGGGATATTCTATCTTCCGTATCTCCTTATCTAGGACTCAAATTCAGGATTGTGAGTAGTCTATCTTGAGAGGTTTTCCATGTAGTAGGCGATGGTGGCCTCCATTATAGATTATGAGATACAAGGTGGTGTAAATCAAGCATGATGCTAGTGGAATTTTACTGAACCAATATTGGAGATCGGTATGGTTCATATAGAGAGATTCTTGGACTGTTACTCCCCTTTTGGACCAAGGAATAGGTTTTCCTTACCTCTCTTCTTATGTGAAGATGGGAATCCACACGTCATGGGAACATGTTCATTACCTTTGGGTAGTTTCTTTTGGGGGTGTTACTCCCCTGATGAACTAAGGTGCAAGTTTCCCCGTGACGTTCATGAAGGTAGAGTAGGTACTCCCTTGTTGGACCAGGAATAAGGTCCTCTATCCATGGAGTCATAACCCCCTTATTGGATTAGGGTTTGGGTCCTCTATATATGACATATAGATAGAGTGGGTACTATAACGCCCCGACCCCAGTGACCCAGAGTCGGTGCATTATTTTAATACATTGGCATGATTACAAGGAACCAAGTCCCGAAGAACCGATCAGTTTAGAAGTCTTGGAAAATAGATTACATACATGAATGTTACATTACACTTCATAACATACAAAACAACATAAATAATCCTTTATGAATGCCATTATTCCCTTTCCTTAACCCTGCATATCAATCACATTACACTTCTTGGAATCCTGGGAAAAATAAAACATAGAAAGGGGTGAGCTCAAATGCTCAGTAAGGGTAATAAATACAACGGAAACTTTCAAAAATAAGCATAAACATTTAAGGAAATGTATAAAACTAAAACAAAATCCTTTTAAACTTGAACTTCAGCATAATATGGCAGAAATAAAATGAAATAATGCCATTTACTTATTCACATGGATATTCTACTAATCGAATAATCACATGCAATATCACTAACCACTTTCATAATGATGGAATGAATAATGCTGAACTTTAATTTCTTTATCAAGGTCTCGTGCCAAGGCCTATGGGCTAACTATAACCGGAACCCAACCCAGAGTGCATCTAATAACCAGACACCAACCCGGAGTGCCTATTATAACCGGACACCAACCCAGAGTGCCTCTAATAACCGGAAACCGACCTGGAGTGCCTCTAATAACTGGACACCAACCCGGAGGGCTTACTTTTACCGGTCCCCAACCCGGAACATACTAGTCCAACAAATTCATCTTATGAAGAGGATGAAATATAACATAAAAATTTGTATTAAAACTAGCATGAGAAATGTCAATACTTTACCCATAAACCATGAATGGTATAAAAATAACAGATCCACAATCAAATATATCACAAATCCTTCAACACAATATGGAAGATTTGTATCATGATAAATAAACTTAAAAACAAGTTTAAAATCCATTAAAGGATTTTGACATAGAAGAGATTGATTTGTAAAACTCTTTGAGAGAAATACCCCTTTTTCATGAAAACATTTAAAAGTCACACAATTTAGAAAAGAAGTCATTTAAAGACATTTTTAAATCAAAGTGTCTCATACCACTTTGAAACTTTTGAAAGCAATTAACATTTTAAAAAACATTCATGTCCATATAAATAAATCCTTAAAAACCATTTTGAAGACATGAACATTAATGAGAAAGATTTAGAAGAATAAATATTTAAAACATTTGAAATGATGTTTTAGTAAAAAGTACCTTAAAATAATACCTTTGAAAAATCTTTCATAAAACATGTACATTGATAATAAATATTTCCCAGTAGATACTTATGTAAAAACAACCTCGGATAATAAAGAGATTGTGAAATTAACCCTTACCAGTTTGGTAACTTACGAAACATACAACCCCTGAAAGAGGTATCATACAATGAATATGTAAATATACATAAATTAAAGTGTATTACACAATGAATATAATTATGGGCATTACATACACCACACAAAAGGTAATAGTGGTAATATGGCATGAATCTCACGGGAATAAGGAGTGAGATGAAAACCCCTTACCTTGCACTTTCCTTTAGTCAAGGGTACATTTAACCTCCTGTACGAAGATCATAGTATGTTATTAAATTATACCAGAAACATATTAATATTTATGATATCATACCTGATTCATTTATGACTTTATATTACCCATTTAATAATAATTTCCATGTTAAGTTAACATTTTGGGTAATAATCACTTTCTTTATTGTACGTGTTTTAACTTGTCACTTTTGGTTGTATCACTTAGATCATGATTTAAATAATTCAAGAATATAAAACATTATAAATATATCATATATATTTAGAATATAAATATGTATAATAGACATATATATGAAATGGAAGACACCGTTTATGGAGACGGTAGTCCGTACGTACGTATAAACGTTGTTTCTGTTTTCATATAGTATTGAACGGAAGTAAATGAATAAGATATATGTAAGTACATAAATCCTTATATATATATATCTCCAGTAGCATTATTATGTCATATATTACATACTTATTAGTAATATATATTTTTATAATTGTCGATGAATGGTGAACTTGGAAATGAATCTCATCGCGTCGTGGAGACGGTAATCCGTACGCACGCACGAGCGAAAATATCATTCTTTTGATATTAAAATAATATATAATTGGATGGTATGTCATATATACAGAATCATTATCATGTTATATTTATTATTTACATGAATTAAAAATCATTATTATACCCATCCAAATAATAATATATTGAATAACAATTGCACCACGACGTGGAGACGGTAAGCCGTACGTACGCACGTATGGTGAGATGTCATTCAAAGGATGGATAGAATAATGAATATGGTTATACCATTTTTATAATAATATTACAATATATAGGAGATACTGGATTCATTATTTTAGAATGGTAATAACAAATAAAGAAGAAGTGGAAGAAGAAAGGAACTTGAAAAAAGGTGGTGAAATCATTACCTCTTCTTTGGTTCTTCCTTTTGATTTGATCAAAAGGGACCCTTAAGTTGGATTTCTGACTAAAGGAAGGCCTCTAGGATGAAGTGAGGGAATTTGAGAGAGTATTTGGGCAGAGGTTTTCTGAACCAAAAGTCTTTTAAGGTGTGATTTAATGAGAAGGGAGAGTTCCCTTTTATAAGAGGGGTGAGGGTCACCTTTGGAAAAGCTAGAAATATTATTTTATAATAAATTCATATTCGGTTTCTAATGGATACAAAGTGGATTATTTAAAGGTTAAGGTGGGGATGGATCGAAAAACACTCAACCAATATAATTTAGACAGGTTTGGGTCATTATATTAACCTTATCTTTAAGTATTAACTCTTAGTTAATTAGTTTCACTTTTACAATGTCTCTTTGTATTTTTATATTATATGGTTAATAAACTTACTATATACATCCAAGAGACACCCAAGTAGTCCATTAATGATACAAATATCATTATATAAGTCTCTTGGCAGAACCTTAGATTTTTAGGAATTTAATATCAATTAATAATATAATATTTGTTTTAAAAACTCTTTTATGTCAGTTTTGACACTATTCAATAATTGATTTTTGTAAAAATTATAACCGAATGATTACTTCGAACAAAGTTAATTAAATCAATACTAACATTTCATATTATCCTATAAAATTATTGGTATTTATAAAAAGTCTCAAATTACATTTATTTGGGTATTTATAATATCAATTATTCTAATTTTTCATTAATTAGGTAATTACTGCATCATCATTGTTTCATAAATAAATTACATTTTTTAATGTCTAAAAATTATAAATAAAATATCATTATGTAGGAAATATTTTTATCTTTCTAATTAAAATTTACAATCGAATTTATCTTATGTATAACCCTATATTAAAAATGTTTTAGTAAATAAACTTTGATTTTAACTCTTTTAACTCTTCTTTGAATTAAATAATAATAAATGTCCTAATCTAATCCAAGTGGTCCTAAATGATAATATTTTATTCCTAAGGTTGTTTTGGGTTGAGATAAACTTGTACAATAGAATTAGGACATGTGTTAGGGTAATATTAATATCATTTTTACCCTTAATTACCATATTTACTTTTAACCGTGGTAAATAAAAGTAAAAAGTTACTATTCACCAAAAATTATTTTCATCTCATTGAACGACATTTTACTCCTTGATATTAACTGTGTCTCTCGTATTTTCGAAATTCCAATCACAGAAGCGGTAAAATTAAGTTTTATGAAAAATTTAGTTTTTTAACTACCACTTAGTAGTTTCACTATTCATCAAAAATTGAAGTTTTTCAGAACAATGCCAAAATTTCACCCTAAGCTATAATTGATATTCCGAATTCAAAAATAATGTCTATTTTAAAAAATTCCAAACATATAAGTTTCATTAATTAATTTTATAATTAATTCCCGCTGTCACAACAAATAGCGTGTTTTTAAGAAACAATATATATCAAAAGATTGACAATTGTTTATGTTCAATTTCAAAGTGAAATTAATTCTAATGAACACCATTGGATAAAATGGTAAAAATATATTCTAATTATACTTTAAAACCACTCAAATTCATAATTTATCACTATTAATTATTTTGATTTAAAAATTTGTTTTTAATTAAAATTTAGTAATTTTCACTATTCATCAAAATATTAAAGTTATCTGAAAAGTACCAAAATTTCACCTTAGGCTAAATTCGATACTCCGAATCCAAAAATGAAGTCAATTTTGAGAGATAAAATTTATAAAATTTTAAAAAGTAGGTATTAATATTCATTACGGCTAGTTTGATTGGTTGTAGTGTGTGTTAGAACTCGAAGTTGCGTACAACACACACTACTGTATTATTCAAAGAGAAGTATACCGTGGAAGATTGGGGTGTTACATTGTAAATTTTTTTATGTCCCCATTCTAAAGAATAAATTTATTTAGTCAAATTGAATATATAAAAGTTTAAAATATTGGATTTAAAAAGGGTTCACTATTAAAGTTGGTAAAAGTGCATTTTTGAAAAATTCTTCTTTTATCTGAAAAAAAGGAATTTATTCTTACATTATGTCTAAGAAACTCATAATATGGATTCTAAAATTATAAGGATTATATAAAGTTTAAAATTTAGTTAATACTATTCATAACCTCTTTTGAACGGCTTGTTTGGTAAGTCATGGTGCGCTTTAACTCGGTGTTGCGTGTAGTGCAAGTTATTGAATTATTTCAAAGAAATAACACACTATGAAATCTTGGGGTGTTACAGGTACTCCCCTACCGGGTAGGATGTAGGTCCTTTATTATAGGATTTGGTACTCCCCTGTCATTCCAGGGTGTGGATCCTCCATACGTGTTGTTCCAGCAAATTCGGTACTACCCTTACATGTCAGGGAGTGGGTCCTCAAGCCTGAGGTTAGTAGTCCCCTACCGTGTCAAGGTGAGGGTCTCCCATAGTGAATGAGTTAGCAGAGTCAGTACTCCCCTGTTGTTCCAGGGTGCGGGTCCTCTAGCCACTGGGTAGTTCCCCCCTATCGAGTTAGGGTGAAAGTAACCGATTTACTAAGTGCTACTAACTTGTCGTATTAGGGTTTGGGTACTTCATGAGTAGTAATCCCCTATTGGATCAGGGTGTGGGTCCTAACTTATGGATTGGTACTCTCCCATCTCTGAGAAGCAGTGGGGAGCAGGTCCTCCATTGGAGTTGGAGCTCCCTCGGCTATTGGATACAGTTATAAAGAGAGGGCCTTTCCACTTGATGTGAATGATACCTATATAGGGGTTAGTTCTCCCTTGATTAATTGAGGTGTGGGGCACTTATTAGAGGAGAGAAAAAGGTTTTTCAGGTTAGTTTGAAGTAGTACTCTCTCAACTGCGGGGTAGCGACGAGGCGTGATTCCCCCCATTCTCTCTTATTAGAGAGGATGCACACGGTGCATAGTTTGGAGAAGTTCTCCCTAAACCGTGTGTAATGGTGAGGGGTTGGCCTCTTCACTTGGGTTTCTTTAGCTTACACTAGGTTGAAGGGAGCGATGAAAAGATCTCTAGTGCTGGGCACTAGAGTGGAACCTAGTAAGATGTTCCTAATGGAGCACATTCTATTAGACGTACCATTGGGAATAGTAATTTTTTTTTCGATGGAGTGAATCTCTCAGATGAGTTCCATCTGGGATGGATGGGCTCATGGAGTGTTTTCTCTCGGTTTTATGTTATGGTTAGAGCCTACGAAGAGAATCCTATTGCTAGCAATGAGGTTGGAACCTCATGAGACTTGGAGTCTGAGACGAGTATATCTGGGTAAAAACTGGGAGTCCTTATGGTGTTTTCACATGTCAGGGTTGACACCCCTTGTAAAATGAGATGACTTGTCATGTAAAACCAAGGATGGTTCGAGATGGAGTTTCTATCTTGATCGGGTTTCCCTCTATCTAGTTCGAGCTGACTGTTGCCTTTTAGTTGCTACATTTTTTTTTGGGGTTTTTGGGGTGCCTATTAAGTATTTTTATACTCACCCCTACATAGGCTTTTCTCGCACATGTTTTGTGTCTTGTGAAAACCACATGCCTTTATACAGAGTCCAATGAGGATCTAATATAGGTAGATATTACTAAGATAGACATACCGAGGTGTTTATCAGAGCTTGGCTGATGAGATTTCTGGTAGTTGTAGTTGACAGCGATCCACTCCTTCTGAGAAAGTTGGTCACTTTTACATTTTTCGTTGGTCAGCGTTGTTTTTCCCTTTTATACTTCCAGTAATACTATTGTACTCTCATTTTTGGATTTATATCTATGCATTCATTGGTTGCCTTTGGATTTTACATTTCATCATTTTCTAATCTTGGAGATGTGTGTGTGCATATAGGTACATAGAAAATGCCTCCCATGTTAGTAATATGTCTTCTATATGCTAGTCACCATCCCCTATCCTATTGGAGGAAGGCTTAGGGAGTTAAAGACTGAGCCCTATCAGATCAGGTTGTGACAGAGTGGTATGAGAGGAGGTCGGTTCCCCATTGGGATCATAGTGTCGTGAGCCTAGTTTTGGTTGCATAGCTATAGTTTTAGGATGTTTTGATTTCATATATTATGTTATAGGTTCTAGTTTTGGTGCAGTGGTCGACGTATCTATTCATTAGGACTCTGATAACCTACTTTTCAAGTTGGTACATTAGGATACTGGTCGCTGGGAAATAAATGTTACATGCATCATATAGGACTGGGTTTTGATTTTTCCTGTTCTTCTTGAGTCAGCTCCCCAGATATACTCTTTGATCATGGTACATCTTGATTCTATTTCAGGATACCTCTTTGAAGACAATCATACAAGATTATATAGTGTGATTATGATAACAATCCACCTCGTGATGAGGCTTCAGTGTAGGTCACTGATTCTAAGACATTACCTCTAGGTGGTCTGACAGTGGTTCCACCACTCTTATATCAAAAAGTTTTACCGATAGTTTAGGATTAGGATGCTTTTAGGCTAAGAACTCTACATGAGTTCTAGAGGCAGAAACCTCTAAGGTATCGGGGTGATCCAGACCCCCAGGTGGAAGATGATTGAATCGAGGTAGTCACATGAGTTTTCCGCTTAGTGAGGACACCTTTTGATCAAATGGTGGTCTTAACAGTAATCCTTCTATAGGTTTCAACCGAGCGATGGTGGAGTCTGTTGATATAGACTCATGACGAGGTGATTCTCACTTGGGAGAAGTTCGAGCGACTCTTTAAGGAACATTTTTACCAAACCACTTTGAGATCAGTGCGTATCGAGGAGCTTCTGTAGCTTCGTCAGAGTATCATGATAGTGGAAGAGTTTTTAGAGAGGTTCATAGACTTGTCATGATACTACTTGGATATAGTTCATGATTTGTTCTTCAGAGAATGAAACTTAGAGAAGGACTTGCATCTAGAGATCAAGGAGTCTGTGATTCCACTGGGAATTACCATCTACACTGGAGTGATGGAGCGAGCTCTAGTGGTGGAAAGTTTCCTGGATAAGGAACAGATAGACATGACCCGTAGCAGTGGTCACGAGACTGAGAAATTTGTAGAAGCTAGCAGAGGAAAGGTAATAGGGTCTCAATGTAAGAGGAATAATCATTCCTAGACACAAACATGTGATTCTATAGTGCAAGAGTAGCACCAAGGATTAGATTATCCATAGGAGAAGTGGTACTATGCTTGGAATGGATGGGGACATCTTTCTAGAGATTGTACGAACCACTAAGATACTGAGAGGTTGATGGATTATGAGACACCTTGGAAGTGATAACACTTGGATCTAGAAGTTCTGTGAGGTGGAGGATGAGACAGAGGAGATGGAAGAGCAATTAGAGGTATCAGGCAGTTCAGGTTGTTTCCACCACCACCCCCAAGTGGTCCATGCCGGGCTCAAGGAGCTAGATGAAATAGGTGAGGATAGCTACAGGCCATGGAGGCCTTTGACCCAGAAGCTATGAGGATGAATAGAGTAACACCTTGTGTCCTTTCTAATTTTTTTAGTAGCGATTGTTAGACACTATAGTGGGTTCTCTTTTTATTTCTGCTCATGCTCAAGGTTTAACTAGGGTGATGCAGGGCGTCAATAAAACCCCATGTTAGTAGTTGCGACAGAGGGCCCGGTAAGACCCAGTGCATGTTTAGGAAGCCCTTTGTTTTTCATGAGTACCCTCATGTGCTTGGCATCAGCTTTGTACGAGACACACTTGAGGAGGATGTGGTGCGGTTTGATATAGATTTGAACTCACAAGGAAGGGGGGATTTTTCCCCATCGAGACACATTTTTGTGACATGATCAGAACCATGAAAGAGAGTCAGTGTTTCCCAAAGTTTACAGTATCTAGGTATGGTGGATGAGTTCCTTAAACTTGTGTGTTCATGGAGAGGTTATGTGATGAAGTTTCAGAGCAGGTCCTAGCCTTTCCAGTAGAGTTTTCCTGCTCGACCCCTTTAGCATGGAAGCCCTTAGGGAGGGAGAGCCTTGATTTGAATAATTCCATAGAGACAAAGTTAGACCCTATGATGTTTCCATAGCATGGATTGGTTTCCTACTATACATACTCATCTAGGATAACACTAGTGGGTGTGTTAGTGTTTTTTTGGTGATCTATGTTACAATTGGAGATTTGTAAATGAAGGGCCTGATAAGACCTAATGTTTACTCTTAGGCATCCCTGTTTTGTTTGTGAATACCCTCACATTATCATCATCAAAATTGAAAAAAAACACTTGAGGAGGATATTGTACAGTACATCCAGGGGTGGATGAGAACTGTGGGGTTCCGTCAGTGTCTGTGTCAGGTTAGCGAGGTGGTGTACTACTCTACCCCATGAATACAGATGGACCGTGGTACTTGGTGTTTTCCTACCTGTCACAGTTAATGAAATGCATAATCATTGTTTCATGATGTTAAAATGTTATAATATGGACATAAAAGTGGTTTTATCTTGGTGGTTTCTTGGTGTGCATGCTTGTAAGCAACACAAGAATCCTTGATGAGCTCGATGGCATGGGAGTCTAGTGGGGAGCTCAGTTTCTTCCCTTATGTTTAAATTTTTTATTTTTGGGGACAAAAATCCCTAATGTGGGGAGAATATAATGACTTGAGTTTTTAACTATAAGGCTTTGTAATATTTAAGAAAATATTTCCAGATCTAGGCACTGAGTCAGCACAGGAATCTGGGGCCCAGGGTGACTCAGTGCGACAATATTAAAAACATTAAATATATTTTTTTGCGTGTGTGCAGTTTCACTTGAAACTTAAATAACCCTCATTCAGAGTCTTGGATCAGATTTCTAAGATTACTATTAAGTCCAAAATGTCGTGTTTACCCTAGGCGTGACCTAAGGTCATCTACGTTGAGAGTTTCTTTCAGAGGACATTTTGGGTGATGTGGCATTGAGAGGGGAATTAAGTGGTTTAATTTTATTAAACCTGATTCCTCCCCCTATAACCCTTATACGCACATCACACCAACTAAGGAGAGCTATTCCACTCCTCCTATCCCTTTGGATATGACGAAACACCACCAAATCACCGAAGAAAGGTGATTTTGACCCCCATTTTTGATGTAGATCATCATCAAATCAAGAACCAGAGAGATCCAGGTACCATTCTTCAACCGAAGCTTCACTGTTTCTCCATCAAGTTAGGAGGATTTGAGTTTTGGTCCCGATCTATTTCATTTTTTATTTTTCTAAGGTAATATAGCCTTATTGTATTTGTTGTTGATCCTTTCTAGGTAGATCTATGGGTTTTGTCTTGAATTGCAGAAGATTGGGTGATTTTGCAGGTGATTCCCGACTAGAATCACCATCTACATGGTGTGTAGTTTAGTAAAACACACAGTGTAGCTCTTACTATTTAGGGAAGATGAACATTTGGGACTACACACTGTGTATGGGTGTTACATGCCATGTAGTACCTTAAACCGTGTGACCATGAGACATGGCTTGGGATAGTTGTGTGAAAACACATGACCGTGTACTAACACATGACCTAGGTACATGGACACGAGGTCCGGTACATGGAAATGGGAAACCTACACGGGCATGTGTCTGTTTATTTGAGCACGCCATGTAGTATGGGATACACGGTATATGGGGGACACGATCAACCAGTCCATGTAGAAGGGGAATATGGCTAGGGACCGGGTGACGAGGGACACAACGTGTACCTCCTCTACACACTGTGTACCACTACATGGGTTGGAATCCATGTGGACCAAATACATGGGTAAGTGTTCAGGTAGGCTCACACACCGTGTGTTCCCTGGTGCACACCATGTAATATCCTCTAGGGATCTTCTGTCTTCCATATCTCCTTCTCTAGGACTCAGATTCAGGATTGTAAGTAGTCTATACTAATCAGTTTTACACGTAGGATGTGATGGTGGAATTAGTTAAGGCTTATGAGATATGAGGTGGTGTAAATCGATAAAGACACTTGTGGAGCGGTACTGAACCTATGTTGGAGATCGATATGGTTCATATAGAGAGACGCTATGACTGTTACTCCCTTATTGGAGTAGGGTGAGGGTTTTAATTACCTCTCTACTCAGGTGGATACAAGACTCCTCAAATCATGGGTGCGAGTTTTTTTACCTTTGATTAGTTTCCTCCTAGGGTTTTACTCCCCTGATGAACTTGGGTGCGGGTTTACCTATGATGTTCGTGAAGGTAGAGTAGGTACTCCCTTGTTGGACCAAGGAGTGATTCCTCTACCCATGGAGTCAGCACACCCCTATTAGATCAGGGTGTGGGTCCTCTATATATAACATATAGATATAGTGGGTACTCCCCTACCGGGTAGGGTGTAGGTCCTCTATTATAGGATTTGGTACTCCCCTGTCGTTCTAGGGCGCGGGTCCTATATATGTGTTGTTCTGGTAGAGTCGGTACTCCCCTACAATGTTAGGGAGTAAGTCCTCAATCCTGGGGTCATTAATCTCCTATCGTGTCAAGGTTAGGGTCTCCCATAGTGAATGATTTGGCAGAGTTGGTACTCCCCTATCATTCCAAGGTGCGGGTCCTCTATCCACTGAGTAGTACCCCCCTATCGAGTTAGGGTGAAGGTCCTCAATTTACGAAGTGGTACTCCCTTATCATATCAGGTTGTGGGTCCTTTATGAGTAGTAATACCCTATTGTATTAGGATTTGGGTCATCACTTATAGAGTAATACTCCCTCATCTCTGAGTAGAAGCAGGGAGTAGGTCCTCCATTCAAGTTGGAGCTCCCTCGACTGTTGGATACAGTTATGAGGAGTGAGCCCTTCCACTTGATGTGAATGATACCTAGATAGGGGTTAGTGCTACCTCAAGGAAATGATGTGTGGGCACTTTTTATATGAGTGATAGAGGTTTCATGGGTTATTTAGGAGTTGTACTCTCTCGACTATGGGGAAACGATGAGGCGTGAGTTCCTTTGTTCTCTCTTGTTAGAGAGGATGCATGTAGTGCATAGTCTGGAGAAGTGCTCCTTCAACTGTGTGTAGTGGTGAGGGGTGATATAATTCACTTGGGTTTCATTATATTGCTCTAGGTGTGAGGTAGCGATGATAGGACCTCTAGTTCTAGGCATTAGTGTTGGACCTAGTAAGATGTTCCCAATGGACTACATTCTCTCGGACGTACCATTGGGAATTGTAGAGTTATTTCTGATAAAGTGCATCTATCGGATGGGTTACATCTAGGATGAATGAGATCATGGAGTGTTATACTAGTTTTATATTATGGTAAGAGCCTATGAAGAGAATCCTGTTGCTGGCTATGAGGTTGGAACCTTAGGAGAATTTGATTCTAAGACGAGTATATCTGGGTGATTTTTGGGAGTCCTTGTGGTGTTGTCACATGTCGGGGTTGACACCCCTTATAGACCGAGCTGACTTTTCATGTATATCCAAGGATGGTTTGAGATGGATTTTCTCTCTCAATTGAGTTTCCCTATGGCTAAGTAGAGTTGACTATTTTGTTTCAATTTATACCTTTTTATTTTTGGGATTTTGGGGTAACTACTAAGTATTTTTATACTCACCCCTGCACGGGCTTTGCTCGCACATGTTTTGTATCTTATGCAGACCAAATGAATTTTGATGGAGTCCACAGAGGATCCGAGACAGGAAAATCTTAGTGAGCTAGATAGACTGAGGTGTTTATCAAAGCTTGGCCAAGAAGATTTCCAGCAGTTGCAGTTGACAATGATACCCTCCTTTTGAGTAGGTTGAATTCTCTTAGAATTTTCATTGGTGGCCATTATTTTTCCATTTTATGATTTCAGTACTTATTTTGTACTTTGGTTGTGGGATTTATATTCATGAATTAGTTGCCTTTAGTTTTTACATTTCATCATTTTCTGAGCTTGGAGATGTGTGTGTGTGTACAGGTATATATCCAATGCCTCCCATGTTAGTAATATTCCTTCTCGGCACTAGTCACTAGCCCCTAGACAATTGAAGGTGGGCTTGGGTAGTTGTGGCTCGGGCCCCGTCAAGTTGGGTCATTACAAAAAGTTACCATCAAAGGTTGTTAAGAATTTTGAATTTTTTCCCAAGAAGAAGAATGATGAGAAAGTTATATATGTGGAAAAAGTTAACAAAGTGGAGAATTCAAAGTTTCTAAAAATATTTAGTGATTTTTTTTCTATTACTCCTAGTTCTGATAAGGCTAGAAATAAATCTGAGATAAATAAGAAAGTTTCATTTTAAAATAGAAAGGTTGGTGGTCAATAAAGTTCTGTTAAGAAGTTTATTGAGAAACATACTCACAACAATGGTAAATACAAAAATTTTAGAGAAAAATACTCTTTCTATAGACACTGCTGGTATTTTGGTAGATTTGATCATATAGAAAATATGTGTTGGTTTAAACAAAAACATTACTACTATTCCATAGGTTATGGAAGGAAAGGGTTAAGGGGCATTCAATCCTCTCAAAAGAATAAGTCTGAGAAGGAAGTTATGAATAAACACAAGAAGGTTGGTGTAAAAGTTGAAAATAGGTTCCAAACCATGGAAACTATTTTTGAAAGATGTTAGAAACATGGACATCTTTCTAAGGGTTTTCTTATTTTGATACTGGCACAATAAAAGTTTTTTAACAATTCTCAGAAGACATAGGTGAAGAAAGAAAAGATAAAAGAAAAGTCACTTGTTTTTGAAACCACTTTGAAAGATATAAAAGGAGAACAACCTTGGATTTTTTATAGTGAGTGTTATTCTCATATGATAAGAGACTTAATTTTTTTTAATAATTTTAATGATTTCAAATAAGTAATGGTAAAATTTGGCAATAATGAATCTCTAAGAATCAAAGGTGTTGGATCAACCATCATTGTGAAAGAAAATATGAAATCCAAGAAATATTTATATGTTAAAGGGATGAAACACAACATACTGAGTGTTTCACAAATTTGTGATGAGGGTAACAAAGTTATATTTAGAAAATATGGATTTTTTGTGAAAAGTGATGAAGATAGAAAGATAGTTACAAGAGGCCAACATACAAAAGGAAACTTATTCCAAGTTGGTGAAATAAAAAACTCTTGTTACTTGGGAATGGTGGAAGAAAATCAGTTGTGGAATAAAAGGATGGGACACATGTGTCAAAGAAACATGAGAAATTTATCAAATTAATATAGTGTTTTTGACATTATTTATATGTTAAGAAGAAAATATTGGTGTTGATCTATTTGTCAGAAAGAAAAAATTACAGATTAAGTGTATAATAAAGTTTATATTTGTTCAAAACAACCCCTGAAACATATCTATTTTGATATCTATAGTCCAATGAGAAAACAATAAACTAATGGATATAAGTACTTCATTACTTTTATTTATGACTTTAATTTCCTTACTTGTGTTATGTATATGAAACATAAGTCAAATTCTCTAAAAATGTTTAAAAGTTTTAGGAGGAAAGCTGAGAAGGAATGTTATCATTTAGTGAAGAAGTTGAGAACTGATAATGGTGGTGAGTATAAAAATTATGAATTTGAAATTTATCTTGAGAAGAAAATATTTAGTATGAGTTAATTTCTCCATACAATCCTCAATAAAACGGGGTTACTGAAAGGAAGAATATAAGTCTTGTTTAAATGGGGTGAACTATGTTACTTGAACATGATCTCTCTCATTACTATTGGAGGCAATCCATGTGTACTTATATGTATATTCAAAATAATTGTTTCTATAGGAAAAGATCATATATGACTCCATATGAAATGTTATATGAAAAAACACCAACTTTGAAACACTTAAGAGTTTTTGGGAGCCCATGTATTATAAATAAGAAAGGTGGAAACCTTGGAAAGTTTGAGCAGAGAGGTGAAGATGGAGGTTTTATTTTCTATGATCTAGAAGGAAGAGGATATAGAGATTCAACAAATAAATAAGAATAATATTTTATTCTATTAATTTGAACGTTATTAAAAATTACAAGGTAGATAAACAGACTTATGCTGATAAGGAAGTTGAGCAGGATAAGGAAAGTTTTGTTAAAAATTCTGATAAGGATGCCGATAGTGGTAATCCTACTCAATAAGAAGAACCAGACTTAGCTATTTCAAGTGATGAGGATGAAACTCAAATAGATCATCCTCAATTGAGGAATCTAGTGAAGGATCATAATATTATTGGTGATAAACATAAAATGGTTTAAACAATAAGAACTTTCAAAATTGTTACACATACTTCTTTGTATTATAAATTCGAGCCAAAAGATGTGAATTAATCTTTTGAGAATCCAGAATGAGTTCAGGCTATGAATGAAGAGATTGATCAGATAGAAAATAATGATACTTGGGAACACACACCCAAGTTGGATACCAAAAATGATATTGGTACAAAGTGGATTTCCAGAACAAGTTGAATGAAGAAGGTGAAGTGATAAGGAACAAAGCAAGATTAGTGTGCAAATGTTATTCACATATTAAAGGTGTTGATTTTGATGATACTCTTGCTCCAGTTTCAAGGTTATAAACAATTAGAATATTTCTGTCTATTACTACAAAATGAATTTAATTTTTTTTTAAATGGATATGAAGTCTGTATTTATGAATGGGGATCTTGATGAGAAAGTTTACATTGAACAACCTTGGGTATTTGTTGTTGGGAAAGATGAAATTTATATGTGTAAGCTGAAGAAAGGATTGTATGGAGTAAAAAAAGATCCAAGATCATGGTATTCCAAATTGGATACTTTCTTGAGTAAGATTAATTTTAATAAAGGAAGAGTTGATAACAATCTTTAAATCAAGGAAAGTTAGGAGTTTTCCCTCATCGTAATTGTTTATGTTGATGACATTATCTTTTATGGGAATGATGAAATATATTATGAATGATTTTATGAAGAGTTGATTTTTTTTAGATTTCCATGCCAGATGAAATGAAATACTTTCTTGGATTAAAAATTTTACAAAATAAGAAACACATTTTTCTTTCTAAAGAAAATTATGCTAAGGAACTTTTTAAGAATTTTGAAATGAAAAATTGAAAACTAATTTCAGTGGGAACTAAGTTAACTAAATATGGATAAGGAAAGTAAGTTGATTAGAAATATTTTTAGAAGCTTATTGGAAGTTTTTTATATTTAACTACCTCAATAACCAACATTGTTTATATTGTTACCTTATGTGAAAGATTTCAGAGTGATCCTAAAGAATCACATTTACTTGCTGGAAAAAGAATTCTCAGATATATCAAAGGCATAATGTTTTTTGGAATTAGGTATGATATCTTAGAAAGTATTGACTTGTTTGATTATTCAGATACTTATTGGGAATGAAATGTTGATGATAGAAGACCCAAATATGGTGGAGTTTTCTTTTTGGGTAAATGTTGTGTTAGTTGGCATACAAAGAAACAAAATTCAGTAACTCTTAGCACATTTAAAGCTAAGTATGTTGCTTCAAATCAAGATTCTACCCAAATTATGTGGATGAAAACTCAGTTGAAAGACTTTTTGAAGTAAAGTTACATTTTATCTTAGGATGTGATGATCAAAGTGCAATCAACCTTAAAAGGAATCCGGTACAACATTCTCATTCAAAAAATATTGACATAAAGTAGCACTTAATCAAAGAGAATGTGAATAAGGATGGATTGAAGCTAGAGTATGTTCCTACATTAGAAACATTTGCTAAAATATTCACATAATCTTTACCAAAAGAACCTTTTTATAATTGAGGTTGAACATGGGCTTCTAAACTCTTTCTTATCAAGGTTGAGGTATGTATTTTTGTCTGATCACTCATCTTATCTTTGGATAATGTTTTTAAGGGGGAGAATTGTTTCATAAATCTATCCATTATATATGTTCTAAAACTTTTATAGAATCATTTATAAAGGGGGAGCTGTGGGAAAGCTGTGATTTCATCATGTAAGCGTGTGAACTATTCTAACTATTTGTTAGAGTGGTTGTAGGAAAAGAAAAATTTTGTTCAATAGGAATGTTGAAGAGGTGGAAAAGAAAATTTTTTCTATAGAAAACTAGAGGAAGAAATGCTGAGGATGAAAATATGAGAAATAAAATATTAGGAAGAAAAGATGAGGAAGTTTCATAATCACTACTCATGGACAACAATGTTTTTTTGTCAATAATTATTATTTCCTACAATGAGTCAGCTCGCATGGGATTAGAATTTTTTATAAGTAATACATATCTCGAGGTTACAAAGTTAAATTATTTATGAATCTTGGTTGAAAAAAAAATTTAAAGGGGGATATTTTTAGGACCAATCTGATAAGGAAGATTATTTTATTCAGGTGTTGTCTTTTATGGTCAATGAGTTATCAAAGAACGAAAAATCACCTCACTTTGTTTTTGGATAAAAACGATCCGACCATCGTATTCAAAAATTTTGGACTCAAAAAGCTTAAGAAATCCCATCATATTGAGAAGAAGTTTTCTATAAGAAAAGTTTTATCTAAATCACCCTAATTCTAGAATGAAATAAAAATTATAATGAGGAAAAGAATCAGATTCAGCATGGATTCGATAGAAATGTGAGGATGCTTTGATATTTTTTAATTCTAAAAAATCATGAGTTTTTTGGAAAAATTGTGATGAAATATTGATAAAATAAAGGGCAATAAAATTTAATACCAATTGTATTTAGGACAATTGTATTCAGGTTTGGTAGGAAAGAAAGATTTTTTTTGGAATAATGGAAAGTTATAGTACTTTCAATTATAAGTGATATGATGTTAAAGCTGATCTTAAATGTTTTCAAAATCATGAATAATTCATGCCGATAAGTTTAAGAAGAAGAAATTTTGTGTAAGCAAACCTTTTTGGTCTTATTCTATTGGTATGAGATCAGACACAAATTTGTTAAAAGCTGAGAAGGTTTACCTGATCGTAATAAGAGAAAATGAAGGTGTTGGTTTTTAGTCAGAACAAAATCCAAAATATTAAAATCTTTAGAGAATAAATTTGATAAGTATCATAATTAGAAAATAAAAATATGTTGAGTACTAAAATATCTTTGGTACCATATTCAGAAATGAAGAAGTAGAACCAGTTGAAGAAGTTTGAAATAATCTGTTATCTTCATCATAATGAAGAAATCAGAATGAGAATTGGTTATGAGAATCTTAATGAGAAGACATATATTTTTATTCTTACATTTGGCTTAGAGTAATGTAATGAAGAAACTTTTGTTGAACATATGCTTCCATCGTAATGAGGAAATCAGAATGGGTGGATAGTCTTTCATGTGGTGTAGAGAAACATAATGAAATATCTTCAGTTCTGATTTGTTTGCAAGTGGGTCAAGAAAAATGGAGTGACCAAATGCCTTTATCGTAATAAATAAATCGAATTGGGGAATTGGGAATCAGATTTATACTAAATAATTGTTAGAAAGTCTGAAGTGTTGAAGAATTCAAAGAGAGATCCCAAAATCAAGGGGATTTTAAGATTTAAAAAAGTGTTAAATAAGTAAAAGAGATATATGATATTTAATAAATATTAAAGATTCTAGAAATTTGGGGAAGCGGGAAAACCTTTTTACAATCATGATTAAACCATTTTTGTGTGTATATAAAATGAAGATGATACTTTGTGTATTCTAAGACTTGAATAACTCACAAAAAGATGAAAGAGAAGCTCCACAATTCTAAAAATAATAGGGTTCCAGATTGTGTTTTCTTAAAGAATTTATCCAGATAGAAGAATAAGGACGAATATTTTATTTAGAGTTTCTGGACTGGACTGGGAAATCGAATTGGTATTTTCAGACTGAGTATGAAGAATTTCAGGATTGTTTTAGTGGTATTCTAAGAGATTATTTTTTATTTATTGAGAAATCAGACTTAGGAATCAGAATGAAAAATCTTACTGAGTATCATTAATAATTCTAGGAAGTTCTTACCATATTATGGGTAAGAAAGTGAAGATTTTTTTAAATATCATATTTGTGGAAGTTGATCAAGAATCACCATAATATGTTTGTTACAAAAATTATATTACATCATTTTGTACCACTTGAATCACATGTACTATTATATTAAACATAGTTCTACATGAGTGTAAGGGAATATCCTACTCATTTTAATCCTAAAAAAAGTATAGTTTTCTAGTAGATTATGTCTGTTGGATTATTTATGAACCATACCAAGGAATAACTACTTTTTCTGAGTAGTGAAACTTATAAATTCTTATTTTCCTATGGTTGTGTATTTGATTTGTTTTTAGTGGAGAAAAAAATATTTAACATGAGGTGAAGATTTTTTATAAATTAAGAAATCTTAAAAGAAAACGATACCATTTATTCACCCCTCCCCCTCTTAGTGATACTTGGATACTGGCTAGGTAATCTCAGTTTGATATCACTTGTGAGTTATAGCTGCCACATCTTCCCATATTCTTGGGGGATGGTAGTCCTCAAGCTACTAAGTCATGGATAAAATATATTTTATATATCTTTGAGCATTTGTAAATGGATCCAGAGAGTAGGGTCAAGCTCACCACCTACATGTTGCATAATTCTTCTAAGTGTTGGTGGGATGTGGTTACCCAGGATTGTCATCATCCAGTCATGGTATAGGTGGAATTACAGACCATATTCTATGATTAATTTTTTCTTAAGATGTTGAAATATGACTAAGAAAGTGAGTTCATGAACTTGGAGTAGGGTACTCTGTCCGTTATGGAAAATTTAGTGTGCTTCACTGAGATTCTACGCTTTAAACCAATTCTTTTTAGGGATGAGTTATCAAGAGAAAGGCACTTCGAGGGTGGGATCATGTATTCCATATTCTCTCAGGTGAATGTATTCCACCCATTTACTAGTTCTGACATTGTAACCAAGCTATTATCACTGATCACAACTTGAGGTAAGATGATAGTACAAGGAACCGAGGGTCAGTGTCAAGATAGGGTAGTAGTTATTCCAGTAGAAGAAAGAATCACCTTGAGGATTCTATTTATAACAATGGTGGATAGAGTATTCAAACTGGTAGCTCTATTGTATGTCATTAGTGTGGAAAACAGGGGCATGTGAAGCCACAATGCAATTGATACCCGCTGGAGTGTCGTGCTTATGGCTGGATGGATCATCTTTAAAGGTTTTTCTAAACCTTTCCACCTATTTATAACAGAAGAGGACCCACACTAGCTCCACCTTCAAGAGCATGATTAATGAATCTGAGTTAGGAGGGAAACTGGAATAACATTGACCAAGCAGGCCAAGGAGGAGGTTGTGGTTGAGGTAGTCATAATTCTAATTTTTAGCTCCATTAGAGTGGACCTGATTAAGGTACTTCATCTATAACTAAGGTCCATGGATTAGAACAGTTGTACACATTACAAAAAATTCCTAAGGAGCAAAGTGCATGACTGTTTACTATATGAGGTACTATTCTAGTAGCCTCTACCATCATATCCACTTTGTTCAATATAGGAACCTCCCAATCCTTTATCCCTGTATCAATCATGGAAATTCTTAGGCTTAAAATTCAATACTTTTGTGGGGTGATGACCCTAGACACACTATTGGGTGTATGGTTAGAGGGTATATGCCAATTCAAGGACTTTCCTCTTGAGATTGGTAGTTATCACTTCTCGTGGAATTTATTTATCCTTGATATTATAGGGTTTAATGTCATACTTGGGATGGATTATATCATTCCTTATCATGAACATATTTACCATTACCATTGAAGGGTGACTTTTACAACACCTAAGGGTGGTATATATGTACATTAGGGTGAAAGGGATTTCCAGGATGGTCAAGACGGACCCTAACATCATGGACTAGGAGGAGTGACACCCCAAATTTCCAAAAATTTATTAGATGATCAAATGGTGTGTTTGGAAAATTTTCCTCTAGTGGTGGATCATTTTAGGGATGTTTTCCTAGATGAATTCTCTGGACTACCTCCCAGGAGAGAGGTAGAGTTTACAATAAATCCCATTCCATGAGAATCTCCAGTATCTATTACTCCAAATAGGATGGAACCTACTATGCTCTCGAAGATAAAGAGACTGTTGGAGGATTTAGAATCTAAGGATTTTATCCAACCCAGTACTTATCCTTGGGGTTCACATGTCCTTTTTTCCAAGAAGGCAGATGAAACCCTCCAACTTTACATGGATTACTGACAGTTTAACCATCTTACGGTTAATAACTAGTATATTTTGCCTCGAATAGATGATCTATTTGACTAGATCTATGGATCTAGAGTGTTTCCCAAGATCGACATAAGATCAGTCTATCATCAGGTGAAATTTAGAACTTCATACATACCATATATGACCTTCAAAAGTTAGTATAGTTTATATGAGTACCTGGTTATTCCATTCGGTCTTAGGAACATGACCACTATTTTCATAGACTTGATGTATAGGGTTTTACACCCCTACTTGGATTCCTTCATCATGGTTTTTTTGATGACATATTGGTGTATTCTCACACTTGAAGCGACTATGAAAAACATTTTTAGATCATATTTAATACATTGAGAGAGAATTAGTTATATGATAAGATCAAAAATTTCCACTCATGGATCGAAAAGGTTCACTCTTAGGGTCAAATTATCTTGGAATTAGGAGTATCAGTTACTCTAGGGAAGGTGAGTACTATTTTTTTCTGGGAGAATCCTAATAACATGTTTGATATATAGAGTTTTTAGGGCTATCGGGCTATTATTGGAATTTTATACAGGACTTATCACACCTTATGAACCCTATTACCAATATGACTAATAAGGGTGTGAATTTCTTGTAGTATAAGGCATGAAAGAAGGCCTTTTAAGAGTTTAAAGGAAGAATTACTTCAGTACCAATCTAAATTCTTCTAGATCATGGAAGAGGTTATATAGTGTTCTATGATGCATTAGGCATTGGGTTGGGTGAATTACTGATGTAGGTGGAATGAGTTGTTGCATACATTTCTCTCTAGTTTTGACCTCATAAGTATAATCACCCAACACATGACCTTGGGCTTGTAGTAGCCATTCATGTCTTATGTGGTTGGATGCTTATCTTATGGGAGAGTGCTTTGTGGTGTTTATAGACCACAAGAGCCTCAAATATATCTTTATGCAGCGTGAATTGAATCCCAAACAATGAATATAAGTCAAATACCTTAAATATTTTGACTTTTAACTTACTTATAAAACTAGAAAGGGTAATGATCTAGTTAATTTATTGAGTTGGAAAGCTCAAGAACAAGCTGTTTAGGAAGCCAATGATGAATAGAAGTTGATATAACTATTTGATGAGAGTCATTTGAAAGTCCAAGTGAGTAATGAGAAACCTTTTCTTGTAGCCTTAGAAGTTACCTCTTCACTCTTGGATAGAGTAAAGATAAATCCATTTTCAAACCTTGAAGATTTGGTCCTATGGGAAAGTATTTCAGGTGTGGGCCCACCTTCAGATTGGTCTGTTGATAGAGTTGAGATCTTGTGTATCCATGGACATATCTGAGTTCCCACAGACATGTGAGATGATTTGATGTGAAAATACCATGCTTCTCAGTGGGTAGTGCACCTAGGTATCTCCAGGATGTATTGTGATATACACCACCAGTATTGGTGGATTTGGATGAGACATTAGATCATTATTTTTTATCACTAGGTGTTCCACTTGTCAGTAGGTGAAGTCAGAACACCAATGACCCACTGGCTTGTTAAAACCCTTATCGATCTTGAGATGGAAATGGGATGATGTCACAATGGATTTTGTGACTAGTTTACCGATGTCACCATGAGGTAGTGACATAGTTAGGGTAGTTATCGATAGGATGATGAAGGTATACCAATTAATTTCTATTATGGAGACCTTCTTAGTGGATAATCTTGGTCGATTGTATGTCTATGAGATTATATTCCCACATGGGGTCCCTCGTACTATCATTTATAATAGGGATTATCTTTTCAAATCAAGGTTCTGTAAAGGGTTATATAAATATTTTTCCACACAGGTGCTTCTAAAAAAAACTTTTCACCCTCATACCGATGGCTAATCAGAATGGGATACATGTGTTGGAGGGCATGCATAGAGCACAAGTCCCTGATTTCAAGGGTTCTTGGGAGAAACATATACCCCTCATCGATTGTTTCTATATTATAGCATTCAAGAAACAATTTATATGACTCTATATGAGGACTTATATGGTAGGCCATGCTGTTCACCTTTGTGATGGCTAGAGGTAGAAAAGACATCACTATTAGGTCCTCGTCTCATGTACGAGACTTCATAGAAGGTGAAATTGATCAAAAAGTGGATGGATACTACTCAGTTTAGAAAAAATTGTATATCAATCGCTATCGATTAACTTTAGAGTTTGAGGTCAAGAATCATGCTTTTATATGAGTATCACCTAGGCTTGGTCATAGGTGGATGCAAAAGAAAGGGAATCTATCACCTCGTTTTGTTAGGACTTTTGATATCATGGAGAGATTCAGGCTAGTGTCCTATTAGTTTGTGTTACCTTAGAGGTACCATGTCATGTACGACTTCTTCCACATTTCACAGCTTCACCATTACCATGCCAAACCATATCATACCTTTGATTCCAAGGATGTTGAATTAGATTCCAATTCTTATTTTGAGGAGTATACCATTAATATAATTGATCATAGCATAAAGGCTCTTTGAGGTAGTTCTATTCCTATGGTATGGGTGTTATGGAAGCACAACTGTGTATAGGGAGAGATTTGGGAGAGATTTTGACGTGTGTGCTCAGTGGCTGGAGTTATTCTAAGATGAATATTTACCACCCATGGAAGGGAAACTCAAATATGAGTTTATTTAAGTGGGGAAGACTATAAGATCCCAATTTTTCTATGAGTCACGGATCTTTTAATTTTTGGTAAACCCTTATGGAGATTGTTTTTATTTAAATATTAGCTATGATAACTTGAATTTGGGCCAGTTGGGTTATTTGTTTTGGGTAAGAAGGGTGGAAGGTGTCCTACAGCTGGTTTCAGGAAAAATACACAACATGAAGGAAATACATGTCATGAATTCAATTCACAAAGTGTATTTGCAATTCATGTTGTGAATTGTCTGACCAAGAACCCATGACCTGAGGAATACATGACGTGTATTATTTACACATCATATATATGTTTTACCTTGTTTTTAAAGGGAAAGAACCCATTTTCTATCTTCTTACATTTTTTTCCTTTTTCTCTCCCGCACAGATGCCCTCTATTTGAGAGCACATCATTTAGCCTAAATCTAGGATTCTTGATTTCTCCTCCATCTTGAATCTTATTGAATAAACATTTTTCACATTGGATAGAAATTGGTAAGCTATCCATTCATTTATAACCATCCATCATTTGTCTTGTCATAGAGAAAGTTATTTTGGTGCATGCTAATATGCACTATTTTCATGACATTTTTCTATTTTTCTATTTTCTTTCCATCTGGGCCGAACTAAAGGCTGATACTATATGAGTATATTACTACAAGATTAAGGTAGGTGGTTTATGAATTTTACGTCAAAGTATCACCTTATATATTTTTTTTATCGTACACATGCCGGTTTCACTAGGAATTGCTTCTAAAATTCTTATACATTTAATTTAAATTGTTTCAAGTGTATTTAAAGTCCATAATAACATTTTTTTATATTTTTAGAGGTTTATACCTCAAATTAAACCACCAATTTAGTGTGTGTACCATATTATGCCCTTTTGAACCATATTGTGATTACTTGGAACACCATTAAGGTGTTATCAATTGACCTTTAACAAATTAAGTGGTTTAATTTAATAAAGGAAACTTAAATTATTAAATGGAAAGTCTATATGAATATATAGAGATATCACCTTTCCCTTATCCTTTAAAATTAATTTGATAATTGGTTTCATTCCTTTATTTCACCTTATCATGTATGATGAATGGTAATGGAATAAACCTAATGAAAATGTAATTATCATGATTATTACATGGAATTAAATGACTTATGATATATATTAAATATATAATCTACCTATTGCATTTGGATATTTTTCTTCTTTATAGAAATAGCCATACTTGATATAGCCATGGATTCCTTAGGGAATTCCCTGATCACTCAGGGGATTCTATTCTAATTCATTGAGCCAGTAGCTAAGGAAGATACCAACCTTGGAACATGGTCTTTTTCTATTAGTGGATGACTAAAATGATGTTGTAGGATCCCTTCAATTTATCTCTAGAAATTAGAATGCCTCAGATACACTCTTTGGATTTAGCTTTATATTTACGAACATGCAATTCATTGGATCATTATCCTTGGGTCTAGTCATGCTTAGCCCAAGATTTACTATGAATTTTATCTATAGACTTGATTAGAAACTATTCCAGTGGAATTCCTTGGGTTACCACTTTTATTACACTTATTACCTTACACTAGGATGCTTGGTTGTATACCATGAGCTGAATTAACCTTTTAAGGTCAAGGATGCATTGGTTTCACCTTAGATCCCTTTTTATTATCATTATCTTTTATAGTATTGTTGAAACCTTTATATGCTATTATTATTAAAAAAACTAAATTGTAATTAATTAAATGAATGAATGTTAAGAGAAACTAGCTGAGGATGAAGAAGGTATGGGTTTTTTACATTCACACTGATTTACTTTTGATATATCTACACACTATATAGTTTATATTAACAAATTGGATTTGTTATAGATTTCATTGGTGGTGGCCTTCTAAGATTTATATCACACCATATCCAGGACTTCATTGGCATCCAGGAGTATTATATGATCACAGGTGTAGACAAATGGAAGTATCCTACTTTGGAAACATGAATCTTTCTTAGTATGGGATCTTGGTAGCAGATGATTGAGCCAATGATTTAGAGTTTTGGATAGTTTTTTTCACTTTTTGATTATTTTGCATATCATGTATTTTATTGTCTGCATACTTCTATGTATGCATGTTTTACCTTTTTGTAGAGACATGAAATCATATTTTGTATATGATATAGTTTATAGATTTCAATGATTATTTATTTCTTTGATTCTTATTCTTGCTTCCACCACCTTATTCATTATTATTATACTTACATTGTTTATTTATCTTTTTGCCACTGTTCTCCACTATGAAAAAATGGCATAGTCTCCCCACAGACACACTATAGGACCTTTTTGTTAGCCATCAACCTTTGGCATATATGGATACGCTCTTGAGGCTATGTGTCCAACTAATTTTGGTTACTCAGGAGTGAAATAGGTTCAGGATGTCACACATGATTTTATATAAATTTTATTTTAAAGGTTAAAGAGAATAGAGTGATCGATAATTTTTCTATTTGAGTAGTTATAACATGTGTATCTATATGTGTCACCCATCGCATAACTATGGTGTTTATTTTATATTATTTTATGATCTTGGCAGTTGTTTTAAGTTTCCCTAGAGTTTTAGCTCGGAGCTTTATTTTTTTGAAGTTTTCCTATTGTGAATGGTTAAGACACACAGTTTGAAGGAAACAATGTGACTACCCTCATGTGGATTTAGGATAGCCTTATATGTAGTTCATTTTGAATGTGAAAGATTTGGGTTTCATGAGTGGTGTAAAATTTTCTTCCAAAGCATGTGAGTCCTAGGAGAAACCATGAGGGACCTTGGGTGAGTCTGGCCTATGGCATGTAGCTTGCACACAGTTTGGTAAATCATGTGACAAGAGTACAAATTGACTCTACATTTTGACAGTTCCATTTAGAATAGTTGGAGAATGTTTTTTCAACCACATGGCATCCAAGGGTAAACCATGTCAGTGTTTTTTTGTCTTAGGCAGAAGCCAACATACAATTTAGAAAAGCATGTGGCCAAACCATGTGGCTTTCCCTGTTAATAAATTTTTTGGGAATTTATCCAAATTACATTTTCAAATTAATTTTTTTACCCATATTCTACCCCATTTGCATCAGCCAACCCCTTGGGAGCCAAGGAAGAGTTTCAACCTCATTTATTCTTGATTCTTGGTCATACTTCGGTGATTTATAGAGGTTTTGAGGTAATTATTCATCTCTTTCTCTCTTTTTTACCTTCCTTATATATTTCCTTTTGGATTTGGATTCTCCTATGAACCCTAGAAACCTTGTGGTTTATTTTTAGGTTCTAGGTGGATCTAATGTTGGAGTTTTTAGTGTCTAGTGTAAAAAAATAATCTCGAACCCGTACTCTCAGATCCAGTGCTAAAAACATAATCTTTACATTTATATATTTGATACTGATAAACTTGAATTAATTTTATCCATCCAGAACATATATAACCAAACTAAAGATATTGGATCACTTACATAACCAAGGATATTTTAGGTTTATTGTTGTAGAGAATTAGTACAAACTCTTACATAACAATACCCATGTATTTAAGTGAGAGTCTTTCCCACCATACTCATATTTTCTTTTTCCACATTAAGTCTTAAAAATATCCTATAAAATCATTCACATATGAATACTTTTTAGTCAAAATTCATTTAACTTCATTCTTTATAAACTGAGGAAAAGGAAATATAAGAAGGGAGAGATCAAAAACTCAGTAAGGGTAAACATAAGTATTAAAAATTGAATGTCATCAGTGAGAATAATGGTATGATGACAAAATCAAATTGAATGAGAGTAAAAAAAGAACTAATGCCCATAAAAATATGGATCATTAAACATTTTACATTATATAAAGATTTAACATGGGAAAGAGTCATAGGAATCAATAATCACGATCCATGTGATGTTAATTTTGATCAAAGTAAAGATTAAAAACTCCTAGAAAGTATAAATAAAACATGTTGGTATCTTGGAACATTATCTTTAAAACCTATGTTAAAATCATACTAGAAATAATTGGAGCCCAGTTAAATCCATGGGATAAACCACCCTGGTTAACTCCCTCCTTATTATCTTTGAAGACAAGGAACATTATCCGGTGCATTTGAGAGCTATATCTAGCTTAACCATTCATATAAGTTGTATTGGGATCACTCATTCGTATAAGATGTATCAGGATCACCCAATCAAATAATATGTATCAGGATCACATGATCTTATAAGCTATATCAGGATCAATCACTCATAATAAATAATTTCCAATTACTACCCATGACTAAAACATTTATCAACTTTCACTTTTCAATATAACACCTTTGAAAACAACCACCATTCCTTCATATATTAGCAAACCCCTGAAAGGAAATGATTTTATGAAAATATATTTAAAAAAATCATCATAATCCATCCAAAGAAAGAACATGGATGGTATTATAAGATCATAATCTCACTAAAGTATATGAATCATTAAAGGATGATGACATAGAGCAAAAATACCTTTAAAAGAACATTTTAAACATTTATTTTAAAATAAGGTAAACTACCCCTTTCTTTGAGTAATATTTTATAAAAATGTACAAAATATTAGTAAAAGGATTTTATTTTAAAAACCCCATTGAAACTTATAAATGAATCTTAAAATTAAAGAACAGTCATGATAGTAGGAAAATACATTTTTTTTCATATACGTTAAAAGAAAACATTCCTTTAACATTTTTGTAAAAATTCAAAAATGAATTGTTTAATTTTTTTAGAAATATTCCCTTTTAAATTTTTTAAATAAAGTGAAGGATAATTTAAAATAAACCTAAGAAATAATTTAAGTTTAAATAAGAACATTCTTTAATTTTTTTTAGAAAACATGGATATGGAAGAAAAATATTTTCGACTAAAGTGAGAAATAATCAGTTTTCCTTAAAAAAAATTCTTTCAGTATCTTGAGTTCTTAAAGAGTGGAAAATGAAAGGAAAAAATGTAATCTCTAGAAAAAAATAAGATAAAAAAAATTAATGAGTTTATCAAATAAGGATCATAAAATTTCTTAATTGGAATTAAAGCATAAACAATCCCAATTAAAAATTGGATTGAAATACAAACCCCTTACCACTTTGTTAACTTTTGAATCATAATCCCCATGAAAGAATAACATAAATTGAATCTTTAAATATAATTTAAATAAGGATATTAGTGTTATAACATGTAAAAGGGGAACTATATACACCTCATAAAATAATATAGGTGCATAACTTAAATGTATGACCTAAAGAAAGAGAATTTGAGACGAATAACCCTTACACAGATTATATCATTGAATTGAGAATTAATAAATAAAGAGATTATGTGTAATAAATTTAAATGAAAAAAAGTGGAAATAAAACATAAATCAAAAAAATTTCATTTAACACACAATATTTTCATAATATAATCAATGAATAAGTGATACAACCCAATGAAATTAAATTGAGTTAAGAAACCACTTATCGCTGTGGTAAGTTCTCAATCTAAACTCCTTAAAAAATAATTTGAATTGTATCATAAAATATTATTAATTATTAACGATTAATGATACAATATGTAAAAGTGGAATCATATACCCCATATAAAATAAATTGGGTACATAACATTAAAATATGCTTCAATGAAGGGAAATTGAGGCGAAATCTCTTACCATGTGTCCATATTTTCCATGCATGTCATCCAACTACTATATAATAAACCTATAAAAATCATTTAAAATTTTAAGAACCTTTTAAAGTATTAATACCTTATACTTAATCCATTTATTTAATTTATTTTAATGAAATTTTTAATTACTTAATCAGTTAAAACAATGTTGTATGTTTTGAGGACATTCAGCTCATAGTTACAAAATGAATTTGGTATATTGACTATGGTCAAAGAGTAAATTGTTCCATAATATCCATAATTATAATCATGATATAATTATAATTTTTTAAATCAATTATACATTTAATACTAACCATGAAACATGGTTATGAAAAATGAACTATGTTGTAATAATTGAGATAGTAAGATATACACACACATGAGTAACATTTCTATTTTTAAATGATGATGATGGAAAGAAGGAAAGTATAATTTTATCTTTATATAATTATTATTATATAAATAAGATCATATTATATCTTTAAATACTTTATATATATCATACATGTGATGTGGTTATGAAAAATGAATCACATCGCTTAATGAAGGTGGTAATCCACACGTACACATGAACGACGTTATCATTTTTCAATGGATGGAAATGTAAGAAAATAAATGATATATTTTATTTAAATAATAATAATTATTTAATTAATAATATATATATAAATTAAATCCATAATTATAATCATCCATGAGAGTCATTTATGGAAAATAAAGTACATGAGTTCGCAAGATGATAGTTTTACGTACCCATGAATGATGGTTTTATTTCCCATTTGATAGAATAGAATATAGATATAGGTTTTTAAATCAATATAATAGAATATTAGTATATTTAAGACACTAATTTTATTATTTAATCATGGTTTAAGAATATTTGAAAGATGTATAATTATAAATAAAACTAAAACATTCAACTAAAAGTTATACCTCTTCTTCGGACAACCTCCTTTGCTTTACACCTTAAGCCCTATAAGGTTTATATTATACCAAAAATAAAACCTATATAATGTGGTAAGGTATTTTATGAAGGTATTTGGGTATTTATTGGTTGAACCAAATGGGTCTTGAAGTTTGGGTATCATTGATAGGGGGTTCCCTTTTATAAGTGAGGGAAGGGGAACTCTTGGAATTACTTAGAGTATTAAATTAATATAAATTAATTTTAAAGTAAAAATTGATCCAAATTGACATAATTATATTATAGTATGATAATTATTCTAAATAATCACAAAAAATAAAATCTTTATAAGTTAGGTGGTGTTTTCATCCTTATCTCTTTGTTTTAACCCCCTGATAACCCTTTTCATGATTACCATGGTATCAAAGTTTTTTACACTAAAGGAGCCAGAAAAGTTACTATAAAAGGGAAAGAGAAACATATATATACCATAGTTGATATTTTAAACCACATATAATTCAATTGTATGAATATAGAATTTTTATTGATTTTAAATCATTTAATAAAATATTGTTTATTATAAAGTATCATTATTGTCATTTTTGGAAGTACATGAAATATTATAATATAATATGCGTCTAGCTCCTATAAAATGGTTACAAAATGACATGTATTCAAATTGAATAAGTATATTATATTAATATAATCTTTTAATCAAATTTTTATAAGTTTATATATAATTTTAAACCTTATATTTTGGGTTAAACCCTTGATTAACCAATTTTAACCTTAACTATGATAATGACCTTTTCAATATTAAAGGGTTATAATTTTACTTATAATGTAAAAATTGGATCATAAATAGAAAAGATATGAAATTTTAGACTACTTATAATACTAAACATCTTATTTTAATAATTTTATGATTTTTAAATAATTTAATAAAATATTATTTAACATAAAATATCATTAATGTCATTTTAAGAACTATTTACATAATTTGACTTTGAAAATAAAATGATAGAAATGAAATTAAAATATAATACATTTAAACATAAATAATACATTATTATTAACTATAAAATTCCTATGACACCATAATTAACATAATAAATATTACTCATAAATTTTGTAAAATTATTCACTTGATTTTTCTAGTGCTTGAACAAGCACTGTGTCGGCATTTCATAAGAATTTAAGGTAATTATTTCACCAATAAAAAATAAAAAAATTAGCATGATAAAAAATTAATTAATAATTCAAATAAATATTTATAAACAAAAATAATTTGTTTTTATCCCTATCATAAAATTTGATAGATATTAAAAACAAAAAAGTGACATTTTTGACTTTATCTTTAACTTAAATATTATAAAGGTAAAAATAAAATAATTTTTTTTAAAAGGTCATATTTTAAAATTTTGATGAATATTGATGAAATTGACTCATAAAATAAAATTAAGTAATGTGTTTGAATTAATTTTAAGCCTCATCACATTAGTTTTGACCCTAATTAACCCATTTTACCTTTACTATAATAACCAAAATTTACAATGGTTACTATTCATATTGATCAAACATTAAGTTGAAATTATTTAATGATATTAATTATTATAATTAAAATGTGAAATAAATTTTATAAAATTAAATTTAAAAAATTATAATAATTTAATTTAAAATTAAACTTCCAAAATGCAATGAAAAATGATTTTCCAGAAAAATATCTTTTTAAGTATAAAAATGTTTTTATACCAAATTCAACCATAAAACTGATTCCAATAAAATTAATTGGATTATTAATAATACAAGGGAACAAATGTTAATTTTAAACCCTAAAAAATTATACTTTTTTAATGCTTGAAAAAAGGTAGTTTTTAATAAAAAATATTATTTTCACTATTCATTAAAAATTCAAACTTTTCAAAAAATTATCAAAATAAATCTCTCTGTGCTAATTTTGTCATGATAATTTGAAAAAATATATTATTTTTATAAAATAAAATTTCTAAAAGTTCAATAAATCAATTATAATATTCACTCACAAAATTCAATAAAAATCATTTTTTAAGAAAACCTATTTTTGAAGCATATAGGGACTTTAATGAAAATTGAGTGATTAATTCATAATAATTAATAAATACATTTTTATTGAGTAGAAACTATATATATATATATTTCATAATGTGGTTAATCTTAGTCATGTCTGCTAATTTAATGGCTAGGTTATAAGGGTCATATAATAATATTTCATAGTTCATTTAAGCTTGGTGTTGTGTGATATATATGCTATTGAACATAGTGTTATTTTAAAAAATCAGGATATAAAATTCTCCCCCATAAATAAATTGAATTCTCATAATTTGAACTTGATATTGATAGTCAAGGTCTTGACATTTGAAAATATTTGTGTTGAATACCTACATCATAAAAATGGTTAATAAAACTTACTTTAAAAAGAAAAAAACCGAAATAAGAAGGTCATATGGAATAATACATACCAGGATTACTAATATGAGAACATTATTAGGAAGTGAAAAATATAGAAATAGATAAAAAATTAATGCCATGAAATTGAACATTAATTATAAGAAAGTGAATGGTCATGAGAAAGTCAATGACCACAAAACCATAAACTAATAAGGAGTAAAAATGACCATCTATTCTTCAAAAATGAAGGTAATAAGATATTTTTTTGTTTTAAAATCATTTTTCCAAGATTTTAGGAATTATTTTACCATATAAATTAATAAAATTTGAAAATATAATTACTTGAAATGTAAAATTTTATCCTTTAATCAATTTCCCCCACAATATCATCTTTTTGTCTAAATGATGAGAATTAAAGATGAATTTTTTCATGCGTGAAGCATTAAAATTAACTTCCAATAGATCACATAATCTACAAAAGGATAACAAGATATTCCCCATGTCTAAAGATATTTAAAAAAATATAAATTATTATCACATGATAAGATAGTACCCAAAATGAATAAACCTTCATATGATGAAATAATACATTAATATTAAAAATTTACACAATAAAAACAAAAAATACTAGAAATTAGAGCTATACCAATGAAACTATATAAAAAAATTTCCCAAAACCATTGATATAGGTACCTTAGATTGACCCTATACTAATTGTTTGGCCAAAACCATTGGTATAGGTCCCATTAAGAGACCATATACCAATGGTTTGGACAAAATGGTTTTTAAAAAAACATTGGTATAGGTCCAAAAAATTTGGGTACCTATACCAAAGATTCTCTAAAACTGTTGGTATAGGTCTATACCAACATTTTTTAGAACTCTTGGTATTGGTACTAGGTTTTTTTATGAATTCTTTTGTCAAATAACATTAAATACATAAAAATTTAAATTACTTATAAATATACATACATACATACATACATACATACATACATAAATACATACATACATACATAAATACATACATACATACATATATATAATTATATTCAAAAAATTCATTGTAGATTAGTGGTTAGGTCGTTTAAATATAAATGGGAGGTTCTAGGATTAAAACTAGGCTAGATTTTTTTTACATTACCTATGCCAATGATTGTATCAAAAACCATTGGTATAGGTCTATAATAATGAAAAATTAGATAACAACCCACTAAACTTTTGGCATAGGCTATACCAGCAGTTTGGATTCCTATACCAATGGTTCCAAACTGTCGGTATAGGCTTTTTTTCTAGTAGTGAAAGGTCACACTTAGATAATTCCATAAATATATAACCCTATATCCTAAATAACCTCAATAGCCTCAACATTAAATAAAGTTTTAACCTCAAAGGATATCTCATAACTTTCAGATCACATACCCAAAATGTAATAACATTATTCTGAAATAATCCTTCACATTAAACCTAAGGGTTACATATTCTTAAACCCAATAAAAAACTCCCAAAATATCATTAATCACCTCAAGATTTCATCACCTAAAACCTTGAAAGGGGTGTCAATTACTTTAAAATTATGATCAACCTTAAAATTATAAACTAATGATGGTATCTATAACTATTAACTTAAACTCATATAAAAACATCTTTATCTCCAAAGTTATCCAAACCTTTCCTCTAATTCCAATTATAACAGACCCAAACCCATACTTCCGGATCTAATTATAAAAACATAATATTTATATTTATAGATTTGATATAGATAAATGTGACCCAATGTTATCCATTCAAAACATATAACATCAAATTGAAAATATTGGATCACTCACATACCCAAGTATCTTTTAGTTTTAAAGTTTTAGACAATAATTACAAACTCTTACATAACAATACCCATGTATTTAAGTGAAAACTTTACCACTATGACCATATTTTATTATTATATATTAATTCCTCAACATATCCCATAAAATTATTCACACATTAATACTTTATAGATATAATTAATTTAACACCATTCTTCATAACCTAGGGAAAAAGAAACATAATAAGGGTGAGTTTAAATGCTTTGTAACAGTAAATATAAACATTAATAATTGAATGTCACAAGTGAGTATAAAATGAGCATAAGGGTATGATGAAATAATAAAAGTTATTGATCATAAAATAAAAGAATTCATTCCTATCAAAACATAGACCATTAAACATGTGACATGGCATAAAGATTTAACAAAGGAAAGAGTCATAAGAATCAATAATAATGAGCCATGCGATGCCAATCTTGATTAGAGGAAACATTTAAAACCTATAGAAATCATAAAGAGAATGTATTGGTATCATGGAACATTATATTCATAACCCATGTTAAACTCATGTCATAAATAACTGTATCCTAGTAAAATCCATAGGATAAACCACCCTAGTTAACTCTCTCCTTATTTAATTTGAAGATAAGGAACATTACCCAATGCATTAGAGAGATATATCGAGCTAAACTGTTCATATAATTTTTATCAATCTTATATATTCATATAATTTGTATCAAGATCACCCACTCATGTAAGATATATCAGGGTTACCCACTTCTATAAGAAGTATCAGTCTCACCTACTCATTATCAATAATTTCCAAGTAAAATACATGAATAAAACATTTAAAATCTTTCAATTTTCAATATAACACCCTTGAAAACAACCATCATTCCCTTATAGCTTGGTTAACCTAGGAAAAATGGGTTTCATGATAATCATTTTTAAAAAATAATTATAATAAATCTTGATAAAGAATATAGATGGTATCATAATATCATAATCCCAGTGAAGTAGATAAATCATTAAAGTATGATGACATAGAGGGAAAAAACTTTATAATAACATTTAAAATATTTCTTTGAAAATAAAGGAAGATATCCTTTTCCTTGATTAATATTTTATAAAAATTTACAAAATATTGGGAAAAATATTTTATTTGAAAAAAACATAGAAAATTATAAATTAATCTTTAAAGAAAAGAATAGTAATGATGGTGAGAAAATCCATTCATGCTGTATACGTTAAAAGAAAACATTCATTTCACACTTTTTTAAAAATTCAAATAGGACTTGTTTAGATTTTAAAAAAAGATTAATTTTTAAAACTTTGTCAATAAATTAAAAGATACTTGAAAATAAACTTAATAAATAATTTAAGTGTAATTAAGAACATTCTTGGAAACATTTTTAAAAAACATGGATATGAAAGAAAAATATTTTCGACAGAAGAGAGAAATAAAGTTGATTTTTCTTAAAAAAATTATTTCAGTCTCTTGAGTTCTTAAAGAGAGGAAAATGAAAGGAAAATATGTAATATACATAAATAACTGGAGGATAAAAAAAATTAAATGGATTTATCAAATAATGACCATATAATTTATTAATATTAATTCAAGTATAAACAATCTTGATTAAAAATGGGATTGAAATACAAACCCCTTACCACTTTGGTAACTTTTGAAGCAAAATCCCCATAAAATAATAACATCTAATGAATCTTTAAATACCATGTACATAGTTATATTTATGATATAAAATATCAAATGGGTATTATATAAACCTAATAAAATAATATATGTTTATAATATAAATTCATGACACAAAGAAAGAGAATTTGAGATGAATAACCTTTAAAAAGATCTTATCATTGAATTGAAAATTAATTAATGGAGTGATTATGTGTTAAAAATGTAAATATAAAACAAATTTAAATGCAACATAAATATAACAAAGTTTATTTCGCACACAATATTTTCATAATATAGTCAATGAATAAGTGATATGACCCAATAAAAGAAAATTAAGTTAAGAAACCTCTATCACATTGGTAACTTCTCAATCAAAACCCATTGGATAATTTTTTTTAATTTTAACTTAAAATACCATTAATCATGAAGGATTCATGATATAACATGTAAAATAAGAAGTATATACACCATAGAAAATAAATTAGGTACATAGCATTAATATATTCCTTGATGAAGGGAAATTGAGATGAAATCCCTTACCCCTAGTCTAGACTTACCATGTATGTACTTTAACTCATATATAATAAAAATATGTAAATTTTTTAATTGTTTGA
Source organism: Viscum album (assembly GCA_963277665.1). Taxonomy (NCBI): domain Eukaryota; kingdom Viridiplantae; phylum Streptophyta; class Magnoliopsida; order Santalales; family Viscaceae; genus Viscum; species Viscum album. The sequence goes on from OY728128.1 coordinate 1,309,707,029, forward strand.
TAAAATTTTAAAATTTTAATACCATATACTTAAACAATTTAGTTAATTTATTTCAATGACATATTTAATTACTTAATCAGTAAGTCTGTATCATGTGTTTTGAGGACTTTTAGTTCATAGTTGCAAAATGAATTCGGTATATTGATCGTGGTCAAATAGGAAATTGTCCCATAATATATAGAAAAATAATGATGAAACAATTATAATATTTATTCATAAATTATACATTTAAAACCAACCATGAAACATGGTTATGAAAAATGAACTACATTACAATCATGGAGATGATATGATATACATACACATGAGTAACGTTTCCATTTTCAGTGATCATGATGGAAAGAAGGTAAGTATAATTTTATATTTACATAAATATTATTATATCAAAAATATCATATGATATCTTTAAATACTTTATACATAACATTCATGTGCTGGGGTGATGAAAAAATAATCACATCGAAACGTGGAGGTGGTAATCCACACGTACACATGAACGATGCTATCATTTTTTAATGGATAGAAAGGTAAATAAATAGATGATATATTATATTTACATAATGATAATTATTTAATTAATATAATATAAATACATTAAATACATCATTATAATCATCCATGATAAGTGGTGATGGAAAATGAGTTACATCAGTTCGTGAGGCGGTAGTCTGCCGTACACATGAACAATGGTTTGATTTTCCATTTGATGGAAGATGAGACAGATATAGGTTATTACATTAACATAATGAAATATTATTATATTTAATGTTATGATGATATTATTTTATCATGTTTTAATAATATTGTAATTAAGTACAATAAAAAGTAAAACTAAAGCATTCAGTTAAAAGTTGTAACTCTTCTTTGAACAAGCTTTTTTGCTTTACACCTTAATCCCTCTAAGGATTATATTATGAAAAAAGAAGAACTATATAATGTTGGAAGTTATTTTAAAAATGGGTTTTGGGAGTAATGTTTTGAACCAAATGGATCTTGAATTGTTTATTGGAAAGGAGAGTGGGTTTCCTTTTATAAGTGAGGGTGGGTCACTCTTGGAATTACATAAAGTATTAAATCAATACAAATTAATTTTCTAGGAAGAATTGATCCCAATTGATATAATTAAAATATATAATGATTATTATTCTAAATAATCTCATAAAATAAATTTGGATAATTTTATATGATTCTTTCACCCTTATTTATTTGTTTTAACCCCTCGATAACCCTTTTGATGATTACCGCAGTATCAAAGTTTTTAACACTAAAAAATCCACGAAAGTTACTATAAAATACAAAGTAACCCATAAATGGACCATGATTGATATTTTAAAACATATATAATTTACGTGGATTAATATAATATTTTTATGTATTTAAAATCATCTAATAAAATATTGTTTATTATAAAATATCATTTATTATAAAATATCATTTATTATAAAATATCGTTATTGTCATTTTTGGAAATACATAGAATATAAAAATATAATATGTTTATAACTCATTAAAAATGGTTCCAAAATTTAATGGATTCAAATATAAGTAGGATATGTTATTAATATAATCTACCAATCAAATTTTTACTGTTTTTGATATCATTTTAAACCTTATCTTTAAAATCAACCCATTGGTTAACTAATTTTTACCTTAATCGTGGAAATGATTTTTTAATATTAAAGGGTTATAATTTTAATTATAAGGAAAATGGTCTCATAAAAGAACAAGGGATGTAATTTTTGACCATTTATCATCATAATTTTCCTCTTTAAATATTTTTTATAATTTTTTAATAATTTAATGAAATATTATTTATCATAAATTATTATTAATGTCATTTTAAGAACTATTCACATAGTTTGACTTTGAAAACAACATGATGGCAATATAATTTGAATATAATCCATTTAACCATAAATAATATATTATTATTAACTATAAAATTTACATGAAACCATAATTCACCCAAAAAAATCTTACTTTTGGAGTTTTTAAAACCATTTAATTTATTTTTACACTCCTTGCATAAGAACTGTATTGGCATTTCATAAGAATTTAAGGTATTTATTTTATTACAAAAAAGTAAAAATAAATAAAAAAGATAAAAAAATTTCATTAATATTTCAAATAAAAATATGTAATTGAACATAATTTGTTTTTATCCCTATCAAAAAATTGTATAGATATTAAAAACAAGAAAGTGACATTTTAGATTTTATAGTTTACCTAAATATTATAAAGGAAAAAATAAAATAAAAATGTAAAAAGGTCATGTTTTCAATTTTTTTAATGATTATGGGTGAAATAAACTCATCTAATGAAAATAAAACAAGTGTTTAAATGGATTTTAATCTTTATCAAATTGGTTTTAACCCAAATTAACCCATTTTACCTTTATCACGATAACAAAAATTTACTATGGTTACCATTCATATTGATCAAAAATTAAGTTGAACTTATTACATAATATTAATTATTAAAATTAAAAATATGAAATATATTTTATCAAATTCATTTCATAAAAGTGTTATAACTATTTTTAAAATTAAACCCGTCAACACGATGAAAAGTGATTTTCTATCAAAATACCCTTTTAGGTATACAAATGTTTTTATATCAAATTCAAACATAAAATTGATTTCAATGAAATTAATTAGATTATTCATAATATAAGAAAACTAATATTACTTTTAATCCTTAAAATGGTGATTTTTAAATTTTTGAAACAAAAAATAAAATTTTCAATAAAAATTAGTATTTTTTATTATTTATTGAAAATTCAATATTTTTAGAAAATTATCAAAAAATCACTCCAAGATAATTTTGTTATGTTGATTTAAAAAATGATATTATTTTTATAAAGTAAAATTTATAAAATTTCCAAAATTAATTATAATATTCACTCATAAAAATCATTTTTCAAGAAAATATATTATTGAAGCATAAAATGACTTTACTAAAAATTATGTTCTTAATTCCTAAAAATTAATTAATAAATTTATATTGAGTAGTAACTTTATATATATTTCCTAATTTGGTTAATATTATTCATATCCACCAATTTAATGGCTAATTTTTAAGGGTTATATAATAATACTTCATGGTTTTTAAGGTCAATGTTGTGTGTTGTGCATGCTATCAAACATATTGTTCATTTAAAATGTCATGATATCATATTATACCCCCTTTAATAAGTTTATTCCTAATAATTTAAACTTGATGTTGATAATCAATGTTTTTAAATTTGAAAATATCTATGTTAAAAACCCACATCATAAAAATGGTTGATAAAACTTTCTTTGAAAAGAGGAAAAGGTAAATAAGAAGGTCATGTGGAATAACACATACTAGATTTCCAAATAGGATAAAATTAGCGGGAATTAAAAATATGGACATGGATGAAAAATTAATGTCTAAATAATTATAGATAGTGATAGAGAAAATTTATAATAATAAATTTAATGATCATGAGAAAGTCAATGACCACAAAACTATAAACCATTGAGGTGTGGAAAAGCCATTGATTCACAAAAAATGAAGGTAATAAGATAAATTTTTTATTTCAAAATCCATTTTCCTAGAGTTAAGGAATTACTTTTCCATATAGACTAAGAACATAAGGAAATATACTTACTTGAAAATTATAATTTCATCCCTTAATCAATTTCCACCACAAAATCACATTTTTCAACAAATGATGAGTATTCAAGATGATTTTTTTTCATGACTGAAGCATTAAAATTAACATCTAATAGATCACATAATCCACAAAAGGATAACAAGATATTCCTTCTGTATTTATATATTAACCAAAACTAAAATGGTTATCACATGATAAGATAATACCCAAAATGAATAAACCTTCATATAAAAAAATAATACATTAATCTCCAAAATTTCCACAATAACAACAAAGGTTACACTTAGATAATTCCATAAATAAATAACCCTACATTATAAATAACCTCAATAACCTCAATATTAAATAATGTTTTAACCTCAAATGATATCTCATACATTTTATATCACACCCCCCAAAATGTAATATAATTCTTCCAAAATAATCCTTCATGTTAAACATAAGAGTTTCATATACTTAAACCTAATAAAACTTATCCCAACATATCATTATTCACCTCAAAATTTCATCACCTAAAACCTTGAAAGGGGTGAATATTCCTTTAAACTTATAATCAAAACTAAACTTATAAACCCATGATGGTATCTATAACTCTTAAATTAACTTTACATGAAAAAAATACTAATATCCAAATTTATCTAAACCTTTCCTCTAATACCAACTATAACAACCCCCAACCCGTACTCCTATATCAGGTGCTAAAAAAATAATCTTTACATTTCAAGATTTTATACTGATAAATGTGATCCAATTTTAGCCATCCAAAACACATAACATAAAAATAAAAACATTTGATCACTTACATAGCTAAGTGTATTTTAGGTTTAGAGTTTTAGAGAATTAGGAAAAACTCTTAGATAACAGTACCCATGTCTTTAAGTGAGAAAATTTCTTATATACCCAGTTTTCTCATCCTAAATTAAGTATTAAACCTCTCCCATAAAATTATTCCCACATGAATACTTTTTATACAAAATTAATTTAACACCATTCTTCATAACCTGGGGAAAATGAAACATAAGAAGGGAGAGATAAAATTCTCATAAAGGGTAAACATAATCATTAAAAAATGAATGTTATCAATAATAATTAGATAAATATAAGGTTATGAAGATATAATCAATGTGCATGATCATAACATAAAATAACTTATGACTATAAAAACATGTATCATTAAACATGTGACATGAAATAAAGATTTAAGAAAGGAAAGAGTCATAATAATCAATAATCACAAGACATGTTATGTAAATCTTGATAAAAGGAAACATTAAAAACCCATATCAATCATAAATAAGATGTGTTGGTATCTTAGAATATTATCTTCATAACACGTGTTAAACTCATATCAGAAATAATTAGATCCCAATTAAACCATTGAAGAAATCACCCCAGTTAACTACATCCTTATTTCCTTTGAATATAATTAATTTTACCCAATGCATTAGAGAGATATATCGAGATCTATTATTGGTATAATGGGATCATCCGTTTATATAAGTTGTATCAAGATCACCCACTCATATAAGTTGTATTGGGCTCAAACAATAGTATAAGATGTATCAGGCTCACCCATTCATCATCAACAATGTCCAAGTACCATGCATAAATAAAACATTTATAATATTTCAATTTTCAACATAACACCCTTGAAAATAACTACCATTCCTTTATAGCTCCACTAAACTATGGAAAAGGAATGAGTTTCATGATAATCTCTTTAAAATAATAATCGAAAGAAATATAGAGAAATAATATGGATGGTATCATAAAATCACAAGTCCAGTGAAGTGGAGGAATCATTAAAGGATGATTACATATAGGAAAAAATACCTTTAAAAGAAAATTTAAAACATTTATTTAAAAATAAGGGAAAATACCCTTTTCTTTGTGTAATATTTTATAAAAATTTACAAAATATTAGAAAAAAATTGCTTTGAAAAAAACCATGGAATATTATAAATTAATCTTTAAATAAAATAATGGTAATCATGGTGGAAAAAACCATTCATGTCGTATACGTTAAAAGAAAACATTCCTTTCACGCTTTTGTAAAAAGTTAAAAATTACTTGTTTAGAAATATTTTAAAAGACTTATTTTTATAATTTTGTAAATATAATCAATAAAAATTGAAAATGAACTTAATAAATCATTTAATTTTAAATAATAATATTCTTGAAAACATTTTTAAAAAACATGGATATGAAAGAAAAATATTTTTGACTGAAGAGATAAATAAAGTCAATTTTCCTTAAAAATATTATTTCAGTCTCATGAATTATTAAAGAGAGAAAAATTATAGGAAAAAATTTAATATTTATAAATAACTATAGGATAATAATATTAAATTATTTTATCAAATAATTATCATACAATTTCTTTATGGTAATTCAAGCATAAACAATCCTGATTATGGGATTGAAATACAAACCCCTTACCACTTTGGTAACTTTTGAATAATAATCCCCATGAAATATTAAAATAAAATGAATCTTTAGATATCATTAACATAAGTATATTAATGATATAACATTTAAAATGGAAAATATATACACCTAATAAAATAATGTAATTGTATAACATAAACATATGACCCAAAGAAAGATAATTTAAGACAAATAACCCCTATAAAGATCATATCACTGAATTGAGAATTAATAAATGGAATGATTATGTGTAACAAATATAAATCCAAAAAAAAATGTTTAAATACAACATAAAATTAAAAAAATTTCATTTCACACATAATATTTTCATAATATAATCAATGAAAAAGTGATATAACCTAATGAAAGGAAATTGAGTTAAGAAACCTCTTATCGCTTTGGTAACTTCTCAATAAAATCCACTTGGATAAAATAATTTGAATTGTAACATAAAATAACATTAATTATGAATTATTAATGATATAACATGTAAAAGTATAATTATATAAACTGTATAAAATAAATTAGGTGCATAACATTAAAATATGCCTCAATGAGGGGAAATTGAGACAAAATCTCTTACCTTGAGTCGAGACTTTCCATGTATGTACTTTAAATATCATATAATAAACTTAAATAAATTATTTAATTGTATGAGGAATTTTTTAGGTTTAATTAATTATTCTTAAACCATTAATTTCATTTTTTTGTATGATACATTTAATTTCTTAATTAGTTAAGTCAACATTGTGTGTTTTGAGGACGTTTGATTCATAGTTTTAAAACACCGGTATATTGACCACTGTCAGAGATAAAATTATCCAATAATATATATAATTATAATAATTACATAATTATAATTTTTATACATCAATTATACTTTTAAATCTAACTGTTAATGATGGCTATGAAAAATGAACTACGTTAGAATCATTGGAGATGATAGACTGTACGTACGTATGAGTAACGTTTCAAATTTTCAAAGATCATTATGAAAAGAAGGTAAGTATAATTTTATCTTTAAATAATAATAATTATATAAATATTATCATTTTATATCTTTAAATACTTTATATATATCATCCATGTGACGTAGTGATGATAAATGAATCACATTGTTTTGTGGAGCTGGTAATCCACACGTACTCATGAACAACATTATTATTTTTCAATGGATATAAAGGTAAGAAAATATATGATATATTATCTTTATATAATTATAATTATTAAATTAATATAATATATATACATTAAATCCATCATTATAATAATTCATGAGAGGTGGTGATGAAAAATGAATTATATCGGCTTGCGAGGCGATAATCTACCATACTCACAAACAATGGTTTCATTTCCCATTTGATAGAAGAGGAGATGGATATAGATTATTAAATTAAAATAATAAAATATTAATATATATAATATACTTATGTTATTATTTCATCATATTTTAAGAATATTTTAATGAGTTATTAGAAGAAATAAAACTAAAACATTCAGTTAAAAGCTATACCTATTCTTGAGACAACCTCATTTTCTTTACACCTTAATCCCTATAAGGTTTGTATTCTAAAAAAATAGCTATAGAATGTGTTTAGTGATTTTATAAAGGTATTTGTTTAGTTATTGTCTAAGAAAAATTTTCTTGAAGTGTGGATAGGGGAGGATAGTTGGTGCCCTTTTATAAGTGAGGGGAGGGGCACTCTTGGAATTACATAAAGTATTAAATTAATATAAATTAATTTTCATGTAAAAATGGATCAAAATTGATATAATTAGAATATGGTTTGATTATGAGTATAAAAAATCTCATAAAATAATTTTTTTTCAAGTTTAGATGATATTTTCACCCTTATCTATTTGTTTTAACCCCCTGATAACCCTTTTGACGATTACCATTATATCAATTTTTTTTACGATAAAGAATCCAAGAAGGTTACTATAAAAGGAATAGTGACCCATAAATAGAAAATTATTGATATTTTTAACCATATATCATTAAATTTACTGAATATATAATTTTTATGAATTTTAAATTATCTAATAAAAGTTTGTTTTTTTATAAAATATCATCATTGTCGTTTTTGAAAATACATGAAATAATATGATATAATATGTGTTTAACTCATGTAAAATGGTTAGAAATGAAATTAATTATAAGATAAAGAGGATATTATCTTATAATAAAATATTTACCAATTTAGATATCATTTTAAACATTATGTTTTGGACTAACCCCTTGGTTAACCAACTTTAACCTTAATCAGGGTAATGATATTTTTAATATTAAAGGGTTATAATTTTACTTATATGATAAAAATTGTCTCATAAATGGATAAGGAATGAAATTTTAGACAATTTAAAATACTTAAATCCCTATTTAATTATTTTTATAATTTTTAAAAATTTAATAAAATATTATTTAACATAAAATATCATTAATGTCATTTAAAAAACTATTCACACAATTTGACTTTAAAAACAATATGTTAGCAATATAATTAGAATATAATCCATTTAAACATAAAAAATAAATTTTTAATAACTGTAAAATTCATTTTAAACCACAATTCACTAAAAAATTATTACTTTTAGAGTTTTTAAGACCATTTACTTGATTTTCTACTACTTGCATAAGCATTGTGTGGGCGGTGCATTAGCTAATTAAGATAATTATCTGACCACTAAAATAAATAAATTAACATGATAAAAAATTTAATTAATGTTTAAAATAAACATTTATAAACTAACATAAGTTTTTTATCCCCATCACAAAAACTTATAGATATTAAAATCAAGAAAGTGACATTTTGACTTTATCTTTTACTTTAATACTATAACGGTTAAAAACAAATCAAAATGAAAAAAGGTCACATTTTTATATTTTGTATGATTATGGATAAAATAGACCCATAAAATAAATTTAAGGAAAGTTTTTTAATAAATTATAAGCCTTATCACATTAGTTTTAACCCAAATTAAGCCATTTTACTTTTACCATGATAACAAAAATCTAATATGGTTACTATTCATATTGATAAAAAATCAAGTTAACACTATTAAATAATATTAATTATGATGATTAAAAATATGGAATATATTTTATAAAATTTAATTCAAATAATTTTTATAGTTTAATTTATAATTAAACCCAAAAAATGTGATGAAAAATGATTTTTAGAAAAATGTTTTTTTAAGTATAAAAATGTATTTATTCCAAATTAAACCATAAAATTGATTAAAATGAACTTTATTATATTATTAATAATATAATATAACTAATTTTAATTTTAAATCATAAAAATGTTACTTTGTACATTTTTGAAATAAAAAAAGACAATTTTCAATAAAAATTAGTATTTTTCATTATTCATTGAAAATTTAAACTTTTCAAAAAATTCTCAAAAAATCCTTCTCAGATATTTTTTTCATGTTTATTTAAAAAATTATATTATTTTTATAAAATCATATTTCTAGAATTTATAAAAATTAATTGTATCTTTCACTCATAAAAAGCGATAAAAATCATTTTTGAAGAAAATATATTTTTGAAGCATAAAATGACTTTATTGAAAAATAGTGCCTAATTAAAAAGAATTAATAAATAAATTTTTATTTAGTATGACCATTATATATATTTCACAATGTTTTTAATCATATTCATATCATTTAATTTAATTACTTGTTTATAAAGGTCATATAATAATATTTCATGGTATGTTTAAGCTCAGTGTTACGTGTTGTATATGCTATCGAATGCAGTGTTCTTTTAAAATCTCAGGATATGACATATAGGGTTTTTAGAAACCATATCTATCTATATTGGTGTGCTATACATTAAAGGATAAATGTTTTGGCTTGAATTTCTCTTATTCTAAGTAGGTGTTTCAATGTATTTGTTTCATTTTGGAATTCAAAGTATGTTTGTGCTTTCTAAATTCTTTTTATGAAAGTATGAATATATGTGTATAATTGTGATGTTTTTAAACCATTAAATCATAATTTGATATTGGAATAAAGGGATTATATTTTAAATTCCATGTTTTCATGCTTGAAATGGAATGTTTTCATGTGATAAGATTTTTTGAAATGTCTATGAGGCCTTTTGAAATTGTTTTAATGGTGTGTGTTGGATTTTCATTTGGTTGTGGTTTTCAATGAGTTAAAGATATGTTTTAAAGAGAGTTTTATTTTAAAGTGAGGTGTTGGACTCCAAATGGTTTATAAAGGGATTCTTTTATGAATTTTAAATAGTGATTTTAAATGAGTGTGTGGTTTACCCCTTGTGAGAAATTCCTTAAGAGATCTTTTAAAACGTGTTTAATGTAAATGAAGTTATTTAGAATTTTTTAGGATTTTGAATAGTAAGACCCATGTTTTAAGGGAATATTTTAGATATTAATTATGTGAGTGATTTAAATGAACCTTTAAAAATTTTAAAGTGTTTTTTCATGAAATGTGAAATGGATTGGAATACCGATCCATATTTTATGATTAAGTATCGGTTAGCACTTTGTTTTAAATGGCTGATGGGAAATACACCCCTTTATTTACCCTTTTATTAGTCTAACCCTTGTGTAGGTTATTCATCACTATGTGATACTTTATGCTCCCCTTATGTGTGAATATGTTTATTTATTCCACAAGTCTATGAGATATTCAAGGTTATTCATTGTTTAGGTGTTGGGGGTGAGGGTTATCCATTGCTTGTGCCTTGGATGTTAGTCTTGGATTTCATATTCTTTCAATTTACTTATTTATTGGTCATGGAAACCCAAGTACAAAGTGGTAGATCTAATTATATTTCACTAGTTGGTTAGAATGATTCTAGAGGCCCTCCAGTCATGCTAGGAACTAGGGCTAGGAGGGGGTGTCATTGCAATGATACTTGTATATGATAGTTGGATATCTTGTGTTTTGGATTTCGACATAGGCCAACAACTGGTCTATGAGTGTGGTAAAATCTCAAAAGGTTAGATGTTTCTCATGTTAGTGATCCAAGGTAGAGCCCACACTACATCATATTTCTGGATCATTTATTTACATAGTATTTTTATATAGGGATTTATTGTATCACTTACCTTTACTTATATTTTTATGGAATCCATATCTTACTTATGTTTGTTATATACATTGTGACATATGGTTCCTACATTTTTATTCTTAAACATGTTTTTAGGACCTTTCCTTAGAAAAATGAGTTTCAAATATGTTGGAAAAATATGTTTTGAATTTAAAGACTCTTATATGGGTTTTTAAGTATATTTAAAAATGTGTGTTTTGGTTTAAAGAAGGATTCAACTGATTAAATGTTTATAAACTGACCATTTTAATTTAAATAAAAAAATGAGTTATTTTGAGAAATGTTGATGTGTTTGTGGTTTTGAAACATATTAGTCTGGTGTAAATGTTTACAAGGTGTGTGCTTTCAGTTTAAGAAAACCAAGTGAATGTTTTGAAAAGTGATTATGTATTTTTTTTTGTTTTTTCATAAGTTATTTTTGAAAATCCTACTTTATAGTTTATTTTCAAACTATCATTTAGTAATTTCCTTATGAAATGTTTTTTATATTTTTAGTGGTTTATGGTGACCTAATGGAATTTTTATCTCATGCCAATATCTTTCATGTTCTGTGTTTTTAGCTAGATTTGGTTTTGATCCTTGAGGTTGATGTGGGGGGATTTGGGTGGTGGTGAGAAACTCAAGGTTTCATGGAGTTGGTTTTAGTATCATAACAAGTTAGTTTTTAGTTGTTTTATTTTTGGTTAACATTGTATATATTATTCTACAATATATCTATATATTTATAGATGATTATTATATTTATAAAAATGGGTTGGATCAGTGTGGTTAGTTATGAACTATTTGAATTTTTTATTTGTTTTGGTTTCTTAAAAGTAAATGTTCCACTATCATTTTATCTTTGATTTAGGATAAATCATTCCCAAATGGATTCTTGTGATTCCCATGCACTAGTTTCATGGCCTTGGGGATCGGTAACTCCCTTAAGAAATTGTGGAAAATAGATTCATGTGTTAAGAAGATGATAACCTAGGTTAGTTCACTATAAAATGGTATCATAGGATTAGGTTTTATTCAGTAAGAGACAAATATTCTTGAGTAGACTTTGTTATTTAGGGATATCCTAGTAGAAATGATATTAGGTCATAAGAGCTTGAGAAGTAAGGGAAAGGAGAGTCTAGCTAGCTCTTTCTCATCTCGAACCTCAAGTTTCTAGGGGAGTTGGGTTTCAAAATTTTGAATTTGAGTTTTTTTAGTTTTTTATGTATTTTTACATGGATTAATGTTTTTTGATACCCTTTGATTATGAAGGTGATATTGGAGGGTCATTCCTTGGTTTTAGGGTAAAATTGGAGTAGAAATTAAGCTTCATTTTTAGCTCAAACAACTTAGTAAACCATGAAATGCTCATGTGGTTGAGTCTTCCTTCTTCATAGAGCATATTTCATGATTGGTGCATAATTTACCAACCCATGTAGCAAAACCACGCACAAGACTATTTCTTCCTTGGTTTATTTTTTTGACTCCTCTATGTTCTAGATTTCTCTTAAAGTGATTCTCACTTTATATAGATGGATTGAGGATTTTTTATGACCTTTTGGGATGTGGTTCTTATGAACCATTCTTGAAAGTTTGTGTGGTGCTCAGAGAGAACTTGATTTTAAAGATTTGTTTTGGAAAATAATGGGAAATTATGAAATTTTTATTTTAAAAACATTATTTTATGAATTATTGTGAAGATTATATTATATTAGTTTTAACAAAATGTTTTATAAATTAGCTTTTTTCATTGTGGTGTTTGGTAAATATTTATAAATGGGAAAAAATATTGATCCAAATTTTCTTCCATGGGTTTTCATGAAATTAATTTATTTTAAAAAGGAGTTTTGAAAGTGTTCCAAGATAAAAAAAGATATTTTGTTTTGAAGTAAGTTTGGAAAGTGTTCTAGAGAGGAATGTGAATTTTGATGAGCATTTTTTGGATACTTTGGTTTTTAAAATAGAGTTTATTTTTGAAAGGAATTTTTTTGATATGCCTTGTTTGGTAGATGTGTGTTACATTAAGGTTATACTATTTTTAAATAATGGGTAGGATTAGTTTTCAATAATACACCTTGGTGGAGGGTGATTTGAAAATTTTATGGTGAAAATTAGCAATTTCAAAAGAATTTTTTTTCTTGGTATAAATATTGTGTGTCATATTAGTGTCTTGTTTTTCAGGTATTTTATCCCTAGTGTATGATGTGATCATTTGGTTTAAGTTTCATGAATTAATTGATGTTTTTCATTTTTTTGTTTGTTTTCTTCCTTCTATAATGGTCAAAAGGGTTTCTTTTACTCTAAAGTCAACCCAAACTCCAAATGGAGTGGTAAACATAAGACCTTCCTTATGACTAGACCCTATATTAGACTTCTTGAATTAGTATCTACCTTATTTTAGCAGTGATCAAAGGTCGGTGGAAATGTTGAGGTGGTTGTAATAGATTGAGTATATCCTCAATTTTCCCAGAATGCCTGAAGCCTCATGGGTGAGAGCTTTCATGAGTTTATTTTTTAATTTTAGCTGAGTTTAGTTGGAGTCTATGATACCTTTTCATCTATGGATAAGTATTTATTTTGGTTTTTTTAGGATGATATTTTCCTAGTTGTTCTTTATTGAGGTTGTGAAAGGGGATAAAGTTCTTGATATTATGAGCCTCCATTAGGGTGATCGATTAGTGGGAGAGTAATCTGATTACTTTTCATAGCTGGTCATCTTTTCTTCAAGCCTAGTCATCAATGATACTGATAAAGATCATTTCTTCATAGGTGAACTTTCCCTAGATTTTGGTCTTTCTATAATTTCATTTGTATTGAAATCTTTTAATAAGGTGGTCAATGAGGCCATTTAGGTAGACACTGGCTAGTCAAGGTAGATAATGGTGATTAATTGGTCCAATATAATGATAGAAAGGGTAACATTGACTGGGGAGTATAAATAAGATATGACAGAGATAAAATAAAAGGGTCTTTCTCCTGGGAAGAAAAGAACTCTCACGTTCTTTCAATGTGGGGCTCCAGGGAATTATAAGCCCTTATGTCTTAATTATCCTAGAGTTTTCCTCTACTGTGGCTATTTGAGTCATCTTCAGAAGTTTTGTAGGTATGATTTTTATAAGGGGTATCAATTTTGTCACTATTTTGGATGAGTTGTATTGTTTTAGGACCTTTTATTTCATAGATTTAATCTAGGTTAAGCTTTTGGATCTTTGACTATTATAGTTTGGAATCTTATGGATAGTTCCTTTTTGAGATGCTTCATATAGATGAATTTGCATGTTTTTATGGAATAACTTGTTTCTTTTATGGAATATCCCTTGTAGATATATTTTTAGGTTGTTTTTCCGGTTTGAATCATTCTTTTGAGGTTGGATGTGAGTTTCATTGTATTGTACCTCATTGTTTGGGCTAACCTTTTTTGAGAGTAGTGGGATTCTCCCAGTATTATGTTGATATTTTATAGTGATCATTGTTTGGATATGATAAAGAACTTGGGTTCATGATTGGGTAACTTGGGTGGGTGATCTACCAGTTGAGTTTTTTATACTATCTAGTGTTTGTATTGGGCCATTTGGGATCCACTATGTGTGGGTAATCCGGGCTTTGAACCTAGGTTATCCATACATGTCATTACCCAAGGCGAAAACTCATATAATTATTTTGAGGAAATTTTTTATTGTTATTCCTTTATTTGGGTTTGGAAGTGATTCTAGTTTGATATTGAGTTTCTATCATGGTTTCTTGGTTGTTCAAGGATGTGTCTCTTGGTAGTTTCCATTGGTGCCACCATGTTAGAGGAATTCCAAATACTGGGGAGACAATGTTAGGTCTCCCTTGATTCTTAAGACTTCTTGTGTGAGGTTATTATTATGGTTATTCTTAGATAAGTTTTTATATCTTATGGTTGATCTATTTTATTTGAGGAATTCACTCATTTGTTTTAGGATTTCTCATTTTCTAGGGATTTGTCTTAGAGTTCATCCTCTTTTGATTTCTACATGGACTTGATAATTTATAGGGGAAGAAAATTCCATAATTGGGAGATTTTTGAAAACTATGATTTCAATTAGATGTTTATTTTATATTATTTTATAATTTTGGAGTCTATTTTAAGTTTTCCTAGAGTTTTGGTCTGAAACTTAGAAAATTAAGATGCACAGTTTGAAGGAAACCATGCGGATACCCTTATGTGGCTCTAGGAGACCCTTATATGTAATTAATTTTGAATGAACATGGTTTGGGTTGCACAGATGGTTCATGGGTTGATTCCAAACCATTTGTGTCCTAGGAGAAACTTTGAGATACCTCTAGTGAGTTTGGCCTATAGTACACTACTTGCACATAGTTTGGTAAACTATGTAACAAGCATGTGAATTGGATGTGCATTTTGATAGTTTCATTTTTCATGGTTGGAGCATGGTTTCTCCAATTATACAACATCTAAGGATAAATCGTGTGAGTGTTTTTTTTCCTAATCATAGGCTAGAACATGGTAGGTGCATGGTTTGGAAAACCACGCGACGTGCCCAGGTATTAATTTTTTTGGAATTTCATAAAATTACCTCTCCAAATTAAAAAGGGTTTCATCCCTTTCTCCCCTATTTGTGTCAGCTGACCCCTTGGGATCCAAGAAGGAGTTCTACCATCCTTACTTATTTATTATTGGTCATAATTTAGTTATTTTCAAGATTTTTTGAGGTAATTATTCCTTTATTTCTCTCTTCTTACCTTATTTTTCTCTTTCATATTGGATCTAGCTTCTCTCACGAACCCTAGAACCATTCAGGTTGTTTTTTGGGTTCTAGGTGGATCTAATGTTGGGTTTTTTTGATTTATAGGGTATTTAAATGCCGTCACTATCCCTATTGGTGTGCTCAATGTTGTAGGTGAAACATTTTAGCTTTGTTTCTACTTCTTCTAAGTAGGTGTTTTTATGAAATTGTTTAATTTTGGAATTCAAAGTATTATTATGCTTTCTAATTTTTTTTGTGAAAATATAAATATATGTGTATCCTTGTGATGTTTTAAAACTGATTCATCATGCTTTGAGATTTTCATAAAGGGTTTCTATTATAAATTACATGTTTTCATGCTTGAAATTGAATGTTTTTATGTGTTGAGATTTTGTAAAATTCCTATTAGGATTTTTTGAAATGGGTGTAATAATGTGTTTGTATTTTATCCAGTTTTGGTTTTCAATTAGTGAAAAATATGTTTTAATGAGATTTTCATTTTAAAGTGAGGTGTTGACCTCTAAATGGTTTATAAAAGGGTTATTTTAGAAATATCATATTGTGATTTGAAAAAAGTGTGTGATTTACCCCTTGTGAGAAATGAATTAATGTTTTTTTAAAACATGTTTGATGGAAATGAAGATATTTGTCCTTGTTTTGGATTTCAAATAATAAGACCCATGTTATAAGGGTAGATTTGAAATATTTTAATGATGTGATTGATTTCAATAAAACTTTAAAAAAATGTAAAGTCTTTTTTGATGAAATTTGAAAGGACTTGGAATACTGAACCATGTTTTATGATAGAGGACCGCTTGGCACTTTTGTTTTAAATGGTTGATGTGAAAGACATCCCTTTATTTCCCATGTTATTGCTTTACCCCTTGTGTGGGTTGTTCATCACTATATGATACTTATTTCTCCCCTTATGTAAGAATATGTTTTTTTATTCCATGGTTGTATGAGATATATGGTGTCATTAATTTTTTGGGTATTGGGGGTGAGGGTTGACCATTTCCTATGCTTTGCATGTTAGTCTTGGCTTAAATGTTATTTTGCCTCACTTATTTATTGGTCATGGTAACCCATTAACTAAGTGGGAGATATAATTCTATTATTCTAGTTGGTTCACGTAGTGCTAGTTTTCCTCTAGTTGTGATAGGCACTAGGTCTAGGAGGGGGTTTCATCACAATGATGCTTATGTGGGCTAGTTGGATGGATTATGGTTTCAATTTCATTATAGGCTGGCAGCTGGTCCATGAGTGTAATAAACTCTTCAAAGGTTAGATGTGTCTCACATTACTAATCCAAGGTTTATCCCATGACACATTTCATTTCTTGATTAGTTATTTACATATGGTATTTTGATATAGTGGTTGATTTTATCACTTCCCCTTTCTTATATTGTTGTTTCATCCATATCTTACTTATTTTTGTTATATTTCTTGTGATATATGGCTCCTATATTATTATGATTTAACCATGTGCATTGGGATATTTCTTTTGGAAAATTATTTTTCAAATATGTTTGAAAAACCAATTTTGAATTTAAAGATGCTTGTGTGGGGTTTTTTAGTGGATTTCAAAATGGTTGTTTTGGTTTAAAGAAGGCTTTGGCTGATTAATTTTTTATAAAGTGACCATTCTCATTCAAATAAAAGGAAATAGTTTTTTTTGAGAAATGTTTATGGGTGTATGGTTTTGAAACAACTTAAGATGGTGGAAATGTTTACAAGGTGTGTATTTTCAATTTAAGATAACTAAGTGAATGTTTTGAAAAGTTATTATAGAATTGTTTTGGTTTCTAATAAGCTATATTTGAAAAGAGTACTTTCTATTTTATTTTCAAACTAGAATTTATGAACTTCCTTATGAAATGAATTTCATAGTCTAGGTGGGTTTTGGTGACCTAATGGAATTTTTATCTTAGGTATATGTATTTCAGGTTTCATGTTTTCAGCTGCATTCTGTTTTGATCCTTGAGTACACTATGGTGTAAGTTGGGTGGTGTTGAGAAACCATAGGTTTCATGGAATTGTTTTTGGGCTTAGATTGAGTTAGTTTGTATTTGTTTTATTTTTAGTTAGTATTTATTATGTTATGAAATGATGTATCCTTATATTTATGGATGATTCTTATATTTATGAAAATGGGTTGGATCAATGTGGTTGGTTATGAATTGTTTGGATTTTTTATTTGTTTTGGTTTATTATACATAAATTCAACACTTTAATTTTATCTATTATTTGGGTGAAATCATTCCCAAAGGGATTCCTATGATTCCCAGGAACTAGTTGATAGCCTGCGGGGATCAAAAATTCCCTTCAATCCTTATGGAAAACTGATTTGGGTGTCAAGTAGATGGAGGCCCATGTATTTCACTACATGACATAATGGAAGGAAACTGTTATAATAAGGAATTAACTAATTTATATAGGCTTTAGAGAACCTAAAATGGTTATCCTATATTGATTAAGAATTTGAAAAACATTATAAATGTTTCAACTTTTAAAATTTCCAATTCAATCTCATTAATTTTCATTTAATTATTAAAAGATCATGTGATATGTTCAAACTCCTCAAATTCATCATCAAATAATGTACTAGATGAGAATAATATCTATAGTTTAAGATGAAAAACTAAGTATTATCATACAGTATAATGATCCTCATTAATATCCTCATTTATATATTGTTCGACACTATACCATGGTTCACATAAGGCTAGACCACGATGTAGAATAAACAACCATGTTGTGGAAAAACTTTTCATACACATATCCATCAATATTTTACTTGCACTAAAAGTCTTATAAGCTTGGAAAAATTTCACCTTTATGTCACATCATTTGAAACATCTTGTGATACCATATTAAAAACTCATTTCAGACTTCTTCCAAAACTCCTTTTAAAAAATCTATCATTCATTTTTGACACATGTTACAACATATGTAACAATTTTTGAAAAATCATCAAGAAATCCTTCCATATATCCTCTAAAACACTTTGGGGTATCCATAAAAGTTTTATAAATTTGATCCTTATTAATACAACCAAAAAGTTTTAATTTTTTAGCATTGAAAAAAATTATGAATTTCTGAATCTATAAAATAAATAAAAGAGAGTCCTCTAGTAAATTTTCAATGATAATCATGCTATAAAAAGTTTGGCATGATATATATAAAAAACATGTATCTCTATAATTATTTCCACCAACTATATCATATATAAGTATCCATAATCAAATAATCTCATTATTGAATACATAGATTTAAAATAAAACACATAGTATTTCAATCCTTTATAGGCACTCATATGTTCTTGATTCCCCAAGTATAGACTAACCAGGTTAATGAATCCATCACGTGTCATTCATCTAAGTTGATTATCACATCACATTCCCCTTATCTAGATAGATAATCACATAACATGTACCTTATCTAAGAATGACTATAAAATTCCTCATTCTATCTCAATCAAGGTCCTTGATGTCATACTCATCATATGAGAGGACAAATCCCACATTGGTCAAGCCTCAACCGATAACATGATTATCAATATTACCAACAAACCCTAATTATCTAAGCCTCATTAATTCCATAATAAAGGTATCAAAGTATGAAGGTTCTCATGATAAGTATATTTCCAACCTCAAGTATGGGGATTCAATATGAAACATACACCCCTAGCATATTAAAGACATAGTATATGTCACCCCATGTGGTATACAATGAAGGTTATCAAGAATAAAAAAATAATGTTGTGATTTATGATCATATTTTGTATCTCTATACAAAATCCCACCTACTAAAAACCTAAAATTTCATCACAACCTATAATACTCCATGAATAACATCATTTAGGGATAACTGAATGTCATACTTTGATAGTTTAATTATCATTTCACTTCATGTAATATATTTAAGGGTTTTAAATGAATCTAATAATAATTATTAGAGCATGAATAAGTGATTTAAACACTTTTATGAGGATATATGATGCTATATAAATAAAAAAGTGATAAAAATTGAAATAAATAACTATTATATACATGTATACCTTACTCCGAAGAGTCACTAATTTATCTTCTCTTCATTCAAACACCTTCAAATGTGGTTGATAAATATTTATTACTAAAAGAGCAACAAAAACACATCTTATCTCCTCAGGTATCCACGGGTCGAGCATAATCACACACCACATGTGTGAGATTATACATATTCCATGATGTACTAGAATCTCATGCATAAAGAAGTTAGAAGAAGATAACTCCGAGATAAGGTATTTTAAACCGAGCACTGTGAAATCATCCAAAACCACTACCATCATGTGGAAATGGTTTATATATCCCATTAAAGACACTCTTCAACTGCTACTGCATTTACTCTTGTGTTTATATTGCATGACTAAATGCCACAACTAGTGTATTCATCTCATGAATAAAAAATAAATTATCACATTACATATCAAGTAATTTATTAATAAATGGTAGATTTAAATGAGTTTAGATCATTCAAATATTAACACACTTAATATTTGGTTTCTCATTCGATTAAAGGTGGTGATATTCATGAAATCTTATTTCATTTATGCATATCAATATACCATGTACTTGTTATAGCCATGTATCATATACAATCTATATATTTAGGGAATATATCATTTAATCTACCACTTATACTAAATCATAATAGACTTTGTTCCATTTCAACATATATTATATCATATACAATAACTTGTGAAACCATATCCAAAACTCTTTTAGATATCTTCCAAAAATAATTTTAGAAATATATCATTAACTTCACCTTGTATCACATCATATGCAATACCTTGTGAATACCTATCCAAAATACTTTTGGATTTACTCTAAAAAAGTTTTGAGAGAATCTCTTTGAGTCAAACTCAATCCCCATTCATTCAACCACAAATTGTGACCCCATGGGACTTTATAACATTAAAAATAAATACAAATATTTGGATATATATATATGTTATAAAAGATAATAATATATAAAATAACCAATGTTACTAAATATATAAATGGATTTATCATGATTTCCATCAAATACATGTATCTCTATACTCGTATCCAATTGTCTGCATCATATGAAATTATGAATTCTCATATCTTCCCTTTTTCTAAGTAATCAAGTGACAATGAGACATGTAACATTTCAATCCCATATATATAATCCATTTGTTATTTATTCATAGGGTATTGACTTATATGATCAATGAATACATCACATGCCATTCATACTTATAGATAAGAACATCACATATCCTGAATCCAGATAGATATAAAATATCTAGGTGCCACAATACACTCCCAAAATCTATCTCAATTGAGGGCCTAGATTTCATAATCATCATATGAGAGGAAAAATCCCATCTTGGTTAATCTCTAACTGTCAACTAGATCAACAACATATCCAACCACCCCTGTATTAGCCAAGTCAGTATAGAGACTTTCATAAGTAGGGTATCAATGTATAATGGTTTTAATTCTAGTTATATCAATAACATTAGGTAATAGGGACTCAAATATGATCCATGCACCCTTAATATACCAAATACATCAATATGAAACTCTATTTGGTATACTTAGAAGGATATCCATCACACATAAAGAATCGTATTCTTTGTTTTCTGCCTCATGACCATATTCTGTATCTCTATATGAGAATCCTACCCACACTAACCTTAATATATCATCATGACATATAATAATATATGAAGAACATTGGTTAGGGATAAACTCAAAGTCATACATTTAAAGGTCAATTATCATTGTACTTTACAAAATGAATATCAATATATACATTTATGTACCCAAAATGAAAGAATGATAAAATAAAGGATGTATTTAATATGATACATTTTAATATTCTTAAAACATTTAAGAATATTAAAAAAAAACAAAATAGGCATCGATTTACCATATCATATATGATAAACCTATAGATCATCCTTATGTTTTCTATACTTTTTGTGTTTTGTTAACCAATTACATCATATGTAATTCATGTCACATATCTATATGGAAATATGATAAAACACTCCCACTAAATCCCTTGTTAGAAATATATATAAAATTATCATGTTTGAATAATGGTGAGATTTATTAATCATATTACTAACTATTAAACTACTTGAACATATTCAAGCTTCCTAACTTCACAACATCAAATGCTACAACATTAACTCATGTTTTCTACTTAGAAATATTTCTAATTCCATCATAATAATCCTTGTAAATCTATTCCATAAAATTTTTCCTTCAAATAATGTAACTACTTTCATTATTTTATACAAATACATCCTAAATTATTTAAGGAAAACAAGTGTAATTAAGCTTTCATTTTTACCAGTATAATCCTTAAAGAAACAGTGATATTCACTTTATGAATGGAAACTAAATGTAACAATTAACATTTTATTTATGATCACACATCCTAATTTTTTTAGATATTAATAATAAAAATCTTTAACTTAAGATTAATGTTATCCTTTATTTGTTAATTTTGGACATCTCTATATTCAGACATAATCACACTAACTCCTTAGATGCTATATTCTTTTCATAATATCTTTTTAAGAAAAAAAAATATTTTTTAGGAAATAATATTTATTTCCTTTAAATAGGAATATTAAAAAAAATAAAATATTATTTCCATATCATATATGACATTTTATGTGTTTGGAAAATTTTCATTTGAAAAGAATATTTTATTAAAATATACCGTTGATGGGTGGAAGAAAATAATTCCCTCATATTTTAACAAATATTTAGATAAATATTTTATCTTAGATAATTTTTTTACCCATATCTTATTCTCAAAACATGTTATAGAAAATGATGAATCATAAACCATGTGTATACAGTTAATCATATCACACTTGATCATAAAAAATCTTTATTATCGAACATATTCTCTTATCACATAAGAGAAATGAGATGAAGATACACATATTTTACTTAGATTAATTTGAGCTTGATGAAATCCTTTATATAAAAGTCCTCAGCATAGTAACTATTTACTTTATCTCATGAATATAAACTAAAACCTCAATAAATTCTTCCTCTGATTTTGAACTCTTTCTTATTTACAACACTTTGTAAAATTTACATTTGATATCATGAACCTTTAAAAATTAAAGAATTAATTTATAAGACATCCATAAATGACATGGGAATTACACAGAGTTTCATAAAAATCCTTTTGGTATATTTTATATAATCCAATCATATTGAATTTTTACTCTTCCTTCTAGATAACCCTAGGTTTCAATGACCTCGATTAAAATATTGAAGAAACATTGTTGAAAATTTTAACCTCCTTTTATTATTATGGTTTGAAATTTTACTTACTTATATTATATATACAATAATTTAGAACTTAGACGTCATTTACATAGTTCACATATATATATATATATATATATATATCACCAATACTTTGTTAATATCAGGTAAAAAGTCTTTTGAATTCAATCATATTGTCGGAACATTTTCATAGATGATAATAGGATAAATTCCCTGAATAGAACAAGCCATTTTTTATTCCATTAAAACCTTGAATAAATCACTCTATTCTTACATAAGCATCTAGATTCACTTGTTTAATAATTTCAACACATGTTTACTCAGGAAGGAACTATTTTAACACATAAAATCTTCATTAAGAACTTTTCTTAAATCATTAATCTTAAGAAATTTTCTTAAGCTACCAATCTTAAGAGACACTTACATTAAGCTTATATTTATCAAGGATTGATAAAAAAGTTTATCTTGATGATGATGATATTATCTATAACATAATATTTTATCATATAAGTATCATATATTATTAACCATTTAATAAGTACTTTTATTAAATGGGATCCCTCTGAAATGATAACCTTTTTTAATATTCATCATACCCATTAGTGGTAAAAGGCCTATATTTCACTAAGAAATGAGTCTGCTTTGGAATTTATCTCACCACTTAGTTATTTAGGTAGGGAATCATCTTAATAATATCATATATAACTCTTGGATTATTGAATGGGCAACACTTTGTCTAGTCCATCCTATAGATACACTAAAATCTATCCCTTATATAACCTAATACTATTAGGGTATCTTGGATAGTGTAACAAAAAATAGGTTCCATAACCAGGATAACAAAGGAAAATATAGGGGAAACAAACTATGAAATGACATACCCAAGGATTATCTAGTTTCACCCTTCATTTCTTTCCATACACAAGATAATCTAGGGGCATCCAGTTATGACATAACCTACCTAGTTAGATGATTGAGGTATTTATAAGTGATATTTGGAATGATTCTAACACTTAGTATTTGAATGGGATTTAATAATATAGGATCTTGTCATGACCCATCCCCAGGGCCTGTGCCGTGACTACCCCAAGCCCGCCTTCCATAGGCCATGGGCTGATGACTAGCACCAGAAAGGCATATCCCTAAAACCACGAAGGTATTTACTTTTAAACTGCAACTCACACAATCCAAGAACACATAAAGATACAAGCACAAAGTAATATATATAGTAAATAGGGTGAGTACTGTAAGTAAAGGGGCTGGAATACAAGCCCAATTGGAAGGTACAAGTAAAACTGAAAACAACTCCTGTGAACACCTATCAAGGATCCTACCTGAAGGGTAGGTACATATCTCGAATGGTCGTCTCTGTGGTACGTCTCGTCTAATGGTCCACCTCTGAGCAGCCTCCAGTCCTGACACCCTCAACTTCAATCAATGCTGTCTGTCGTCTACAAAAGACACAAAAAGGTGCAGGCGTAGCCTATGCAGGGGTGAGTATAACAATACTTAGTAGGGACCCTGAGACCCCCGGAGGTCTCTCAGAATCCACAAAGGATAATCCACAAAGCAACACCATTTTCACATGCACGAAAAAATAGTCAACCCTACTTAGGTATATTCCCATACATATACCTAAGTTATCAAGTGTACCCATATCATTTATGAGAAAACACAAGGCCCAACTCTCTAGCGAAAAGCACAACTATTCCATGAAGGAAAGAATACCACGAAGGTAACACCACGAAGGTAAGTACCACAAAGGTAACACCACACAGAATAATACCAAGAAAGTAACACCACACAGAAGTGTACCACAAATGTAAAGAATCAGCTCACACTAGGTATAACTGGCGTCGTGATCAAGTTCTTCTCAACCCATCGATCCACTTGTGGAGAACACATCAACAATGAATTAGTGGAGGGATTGGCTATGTTCGTTTGGCCTACACCCTCCACATTATACTGATAGTAGGATATTCATAGATTGAAGACAATGATTCTCTATGAAGAACAAAATGAACAATTTCCCTTCCTCGATCATTCCTTGGAGATGGCATGAGGAAGAAGATGAAGACGATGAAGGAGACACCGGTGTTCGTCGATCCCGCAACACGCTTCTGATCCAAGCTCGAACGTTGGTTCCTAATTCTTACTCCCGAGGGTTCGTTCTTCATTGGAGAAGGTTCTTCCACCAATCGTTCTCCAAGGGATCTCCCAAATCCCTCCTTTTCCAATTATCCCCACCACAAGAGGTGAGTTTCCAAATTAATTAAGTTCAAGAATTAATTACTTGACCAATTCATGTTGGAACATCAATTGGGGGATTCCAAGAGTTATAAAGGTTTCAAGGTCGGGTGGTTCCTACCACCAAGATTAAAATGAGAGGTTTAAAATAAATATAATAAAATTTGGTTAGTTTATTTTATATATATTTTTCACTCTCCCTAGAAAAGATAAAAAACCAACTTCCACACTCGACCTACTGTAGTCAAGGTGAAGACTCTCTTAAGAGAATATCAGTGGTGTGAGTTCAACGATGTATTCAGATTTTAATTCTAAGTACCAATTCAAAAGTTACAAAACGCTGCTCATGCATTTACTGAACGTACTTAAAAAATGTCCAGAAATTCATTCTGATCACATTGGGCCTCAGAATCATGTGCTGTCAATTTTTGTAGACTCTTAATAATTCCATATATTTTAAAAAACATTTACATGGAAAAATCCGAGTCTTTACAAATCCCATGTTCTATATGGTTTGTTTGAGCTTAGAGGAGTTTTAAATTTTCATTTGGTGTATTGGATGAATTTTTAATTGGGTATTATAATGGAAGTCTGAGAGTTTGGATGCCATAAAGTGTCATTTATGGATAAATTTCAAGGATTGAGTGGAATTTTGGGTGCCCTGATAAGCCTCAAGAGCTTTTGGCAGTGAGTTTATATATTTTTGGAGTTACTATATAAGGAAAATGGTTAGTACATTGTTATTGATAACCATACATTCCAACCATACACGGTGATCAAGTAATGGTAATGATTTATAAAACCATGTGAAGGGCCCCTATTAACCACGTGGGAGTCTACATAAAATTTTAGATATGTTTACATGGTTGGTGCATGGTTTTCAAAATTTTTCACCTAACTGTGTGAAGTGGGATATCTTGAGGTAGTGATGATAGCATGGCTGGCGTATAGTTTGGAAAACCTTACAACCAAACCATGTACCCCTTAAAAAGTAAAAAATTACCACTTTCCCATTATAATTTTATAACCCCTCACCCCTATTTTTCTCACATACCTCCACTTAGTATCCTCACACGCACTCTCCTTCTCCTCCCTCCACTCCAAGGTGATACACCATTGATTTTTAGCTGTTTGAGCTACCGTCACTTGCGATCATGAGCTTACGATAAGGATACGACTTTTTTCCTTTCCCCTTCACTTCATATAATTCCTTTGTTATTCCAAACAGGTTTTTGAGTGAATATTACACTAGATAATGGTGGAATAATCCCAATATGTTGGAATTTTTATGATTCCTAGAGAGAGGGTACCCCAAGACTATGTTTACACACTATCACCCATCGTTTAGGTATAGGTAAGTGACCAGGTGAGTTTTTTGAAGTGTTTTGAGACAAAATTTATTTTACCTTCTTATGGGTTTGGTTTTTATTGATAGGGATTTGGCATGGTGATTGTGTGGTTTTCCTAGGCCGTGTTCAAAAAAATTTCTATTATACTCCTAATACAACCTAGTGGGTGATTAGGGTTATCTCTCATGGAGAAAGAGTTGGGAGTCTCACTATCCTAGGACTTATGTTTCTGTATTTTTTTCTTAATTTTTAAAATAGCTATACATTAATTGTTTGGATTTAATTAAATGTAAAAAAAAGAGAATGAAAATGAAAATTCAGAGAGAATGAATTCTAGAAATTAAAATTGACCTAAGGATGAATTCCAATGAGATCTATCATGATTTAATTTTATTCTAAATCTTCTAATTCAATGAGTAAATTCAATATCATCAACCTATTTACCCTAAAATATTTTATTTGGTATAAAACCACTAATCTTATCAAGATATCCTTAAACAGAATGGTCTTTCCATGTATTCTCTTGGGTGAATAGTTAAGAACATTCATCAATCGAGCATACCATGAGCAAAGACACCCTACCTACACATCCTTTAAGGGAGATATAGAATTCCACTATATCGTGAATGATAGTGCTTCATATTGAAACCAGATATGACCAACAAAGGACTAGGCCCTTATATGCAGGAAATAAAGAAATTAGTGTTGATTTGAGTTTTTGAGAAGCTCCTCTCACCATTAAATAGAGCCACTGGTAGGTGTAATTTTGAGCATGAGGTAAGTGACAAAATCCATTTTTCTAAGAATATTCAATGACACTAACAAAGAAAATGTTGGAATTTTATAAAAAATGATGGGTGAATATGAGTTACAGATACTGACAAAGTGATGTCTCATGGATAAAAATAATTTTTCCCAGGTGCTATTTAAAATAAAAAGGCCCATAATTAAAATAAAATTCCCATTTTCCTTTACCCACTAATGTGAAGTAAGAGATCACTAAACCAACCAAAATATGCTAGGAAGGATCATGTAAGAGAATCAAGGCCACACACAATTCATCATAAATCTCATTCTTGATGAGTTTTATCCATCTAATAAAAAGTAAACCCACTCCCTGATCAAAGTAGACATTCTTGAATTCAATAAAAAAAATAACATTCCCCTCACATGCAATTGGGAATCCATTTATTTAAGGAGATCACTACTCAGAGGAGAAGAGATACTCTTGGACTGGGTGATGGAAGAGAACTTAATCTGGAAGGTTCTCTCAATCACCACTAGTTGTGAATCTTGTAACTTATTTTTGTAAAACTCCAATAATGGAACACTATACCCTATATGGTTTAGACAAGGAGAATTCCCTAACTCCCCAGTAATGACTCCAGGTTTGATGCACACCTGTCTCAGAACAATCATAATTTTTTTTTCTAACCTGAGATATATGTTGTAAAATTGGGACTCATATTGTCTCTGGAGATAACAATGTTTTTTGTGTTGAAATCTTATTTTTTTGGGTTCACTTTTTAAAGTGATAATAATTAAATTTGGTTTTTTTATAAAATAAATTAAAAAATAAATGGTTCAACTTTGGATTATTCCCTAATTAACATATTAAGTCATTATTCATTTAGTTTTTAATCACCATCTCACTAATTAAATCCAAATGATTACTTACATCATACAATTTTGTTTTAGATATAGAAATACAATGATCACTTTATTTTATACCCTTTCCTATCCTGGTGTTTGGATACCTCAATTCACCCTTAAATTACCCTACTATAAGGTTTGATTTGCGCCTATCACATAGTTAATTTTTGAACCCTAGAGATATGTAATAAAATTGGAACACAAATTGTCTCTGAAGAAGACAACATTGTGTGTGTGCTAAAATCTTGTTTTGTGGGTTCACTTTTTAAAGAGATAGTAAGTAGACTTGGTTGGTTTTAAAATCAGTTAAGGAAGAAATGTTCCATCCTTGGATTATTCCCTCATTCACCTATTTAATTATTATTCATTTGGTTTCTAATCACCTTATCATCAATTGAATACAACTGATTACTTATATTAGGTGATTTCAGTTCAGATAGAGAAATAAAATGATAACTATATTTTCTACCCTTTTCCCAACATGGTATTTGGATACCTATATTCAACCTTGATTTACCCTACTATTTTCTATCACATGTAGTGGGCTTAATCCAAGTGTCTTGTGTGTACAATTCCAAAAATAGATAGAAGAACTTAAAGGGTAAAATCAAAAGAAAATTACATTAAAAAACCATTAAATTCTACAGAGTATTTAGTAATCACATTAAAAAAAATCAGAATTCATTAATAGGTAAGGTAGGGGATTCTCCTTGGCTGAACCAGAGAGGGTCTAATGTTCTATCATTAATTTTTTACAAAAAATAAATTATAAGAGTCACTACTAGTGGTGATTGAGGAAACCTTCTAGAGTAAGTTATCTCCCTTCTACCAATCCAAGAGTCTCCATTAATTACAGTTTCCTTTGATCTATAACCTTTCTAAATTCTCAGTTTACTTGTTTGATAGTCTAGTAGGCCTTGTTCTTTAGCTCAATAGGAAGGTGTAAATTTTTACTATAAACAATTCAATAAGGATACATACCTAATGGGGTATTGTAGGTAGTTCTATATTCCCATAGTTCATTTTCTATCTTCTTACTTTAGTCTTTTTGATTTGGTTGTACTTTTTTTCTATGATTATTTTGACTTGTCCATTGGATGCCTATGTCAGTCCATTTTTTTGTGGGTGGTATGTAGTGGAGGTTTTGTGGTGTACTCCATATTTTCTCATGAGGGTCTCCATGGTCTTGTTGCATAAATTAGTTACTTGGTCACAAGTTAAAGCTTGAGGTATTCCAAACCTATATAATATGTTTGATTTTATAAACTCAATCATAGTTTTTGAGTCATCATCCTAGGTGTCTTTAGTCTTAATCCATTTAGATATATAGTATAATAATAACAAAATATAGTAAACTGCAATTGAAATAGGTAATGGGCCCATGAATTCAATTCCCCAAACATCAAATATTTCAAAAAAAAAATCAAATACTTTTGGGTCATTTATTTTCTTTTGTAAATCCCAACAGTAAACTGGAATTTTATTTTTTTTAGAAAAATCATAAGAATTTTTAAAGATGGAAGGCCAAAGAAATCCTACTTCCAAAATTTTTCTAGTAGTTATTGGAGGTCCAAAAATGGATTCCACATACAAGTGTATAAAAAAAATAAATCACAAAATGTATTTATTCCTTCGGAATGCATCTTCTAATGACCTGGTCATTGTAGATTTTCCATAAATAAGGGTCTTCCCAAACATAGTCTTTTGATTCATTTTTTAATTTAGCTATTTGATTCTTAGAGAAGAATGTATGTACCTTTCATGTGACTATAAAATTTACTATGTTAGAATAATAAGAAACTTGGGCAAGGCTGTATAATTGTTCACTAGGGAAGAAACAATCTAGACTAGTCTTTGGGGCTATTTATACCTCGGTAATGTGGGTAAACCTACTCATATGGTTTAGCCACTATATTTTCATAGAACTTATTAATATCGAGGCTAGGTCTTGTAGAAATAACATCCATCTTAGAAGTCTAGGATTTTTATCAGTATTCTTGATCAAGTATCTTAAGGATGCATGATCGGAATAACTAATTAACTTACTTCCTAAGAGATAAGAACAAATTTTTTATAAAGCTATAATAGTAGACAAAAAATAATTATATATTATTGTGTAGTTGATCTGTGAATTTTCCAAGGTTTGTTACATGTAAGCTATTACTTATGGAGTCTTATCAACCATTTATGACAACATAGATCTGACAGCTCTATTGGAAGCATCACACAGTACCTCAAAGGGGTGAATCCAGTTTTTTGGGAGGATGATGGGGGAAGTGGATAAAAATTCTTTCAACTTTTCAAATATTGCACTACAAGAATAATTAATTAAATAATCAATTTATTTACTGAGTAAGTTATTTAGGGGAAAATAAATTTGTTCTAAAGTCCCTAATAAACAATCTATAAAATATAACATGGCCCAAAAAATGATCTAATTTTCTTGAAAGTGGTGGGTTAGGGTAGTGTAGAAATGATATAAAATTTGGATTTATCAACATCAATTCCTTCACTACAAATTAAATGGCCAAAAACATTTCCTTTTTCCATCATAAAATGGCATTTTTCAAAATTCAAAACTAGATGTTTCTTAATAATTTTTTTGTAAAAACTTTTCCAAACTCTCCACCCAATTTTTAAATCTAGTACCATACATAGTGAATTCATCATGGAATACCTCTAAAAAACTCTCAATCAGGTATGAGAAGATACTTACCATATAGTTTTGAAAGGTATTAGGGGAATTAAAGAGACCAAAAGGAATTCTTCAGTAGGAAAATGTACTAAAAGGACATGTGAAGGTGATATTTTCTTGGTCACAGGGATCTATTGACACTTGAAAATATATAGAAAACCATCAAGGAAACAATAATGTACTTTACTAGATATTATTTAAAAATTTTTGTCTATAAAGGGTATGGGGAAAATTTTCTTTCCTAGTTACATGATTTAATCACCTATAGTTGATTCAAACTCTCCAACTATTCTGGATTCTGGTGGGTACCAATTCATTATTTTCATTATTCATAATTGTACAATCAGTTTTCTTCGAAAAAATTTGAATAGGTTTCACCAATTGGGATTCTGATATGGGAAAAATTATTTCATCTTTTAAGAGTTTCACTACTTCCTTTTTTTCTACCTCTAGGAGGGTTGGGTTGAGCCTTCTCTGGGGCTATCTTACTGACTTGGATCCTTACTCCAAAAAAATTATGTGCATGTTGTTGGAGTTGGTTCCCTAGAACCAACTTCTATGTACTTTATGATTACTTTTATTCATATTTTTGAATATTAATAAACACATTATCACTCCATGATTGTTCTTCTATGTAACATAGTATGCGATAATGTCCTAAGAGTAGATTTCACACTAAAATGTAATTGTAGTTCCCCACTATGATGGGAACCCAGAAGTGACACCACAATGTTCTTAAATATATATTCTATATCTAGATGATACCATTTGAGGGACACAAATGATACAATATATTAGGGGTGGAGACTCATATGACTTTGAGGAACCTTCTCATGGTGTATGCCTTTGGTAATATCCAGTGTAGGATATTATGAGAACGAGACCCGCTGGTAGGAGATACACATTTATATGTGTCATTGGATGTTCCAATCTGCAGACATATTTATTGATCCTTATAATTTAATATTATTATTAATGAGTATTATGATTCATGTACTTTGTGGTACTAATGAAAACCATGATGAAATATGTTTGTGATGAGGTAGGATACATTGGGTGTGTCATGAGTAATATTTCATTAATGAATAATGTGAGAAAGGATTTTTCCCATATATTATTTAATAAAAGTTGATATCTCAGGCCCTTTTATGAATATTATATAACCTAAATAAATCCATGGCCATGGTGTTCTATAAGAAAGTTTTATTTTTTGAAATTCAAAGAAAGAGACATTGAACACATAGGTTGATGGCACTATCATACAACCTTCTTGATTAGAGATATTGTGATAAAGAGATTATATTACACAATGAGTATCCGTATGAGGTATCATGTAATTATGGAATTAAATTATTTCTATATGGGTGAATTGACGTGTTTCTAGATTCTTACCTTAGAATTTAGGCTACTTCTCCTAATGCCACTAATAAAGAGGCCTGGAGGGTCACACACTAAGTGTATCCAAAATCTCAGTTAAATAATATATTATTATTTATTTGTCACAAACCAAATATGGTCCCCATCAAAACCGGCACCAAACCCAACCCGTGATAAGACCCGAAGGGTGTTCCCGATCCCCATGGGCTGGCACAACTTCCCGGGTATCAAAAAAATGAATTTTGGGAACGGTTTACTTGAGTTTATAAACATAAAACAACAAATGAATCCAATAAACCAAATCTAGATTTTTCAACCCAAAAAATCTTTTACAAAAATTCAGAATTGAATTACATAATCTATAAAAAAAATCCAAGACTATAAAAAAGGAAAAAAGTCAAAAAGGAAATCCCAAGAACCTCCTTATGGCAAGGGGCATCACCTTTAAGCCATCTCCAAGACACTGTGCCAAGAAGGACCGCTAGAAACCCAAACCACTGGCACTAAAAGCTTTACCCAAACCTATGAAAAATAACCAAGTCTACTTACACCTAAGGGTGTAAGTGGGGTGTGATCCAAATCCTAGTAGGATACCACCACAAAAATATTCTATGTGATAATCATTATAAGACAAAATCTTGCGGGTTTTGTAAACAAGAAATGCTAGTAACAATTTCTGAAAGATGAAAATTTAAATAAAAACAAATTTCAAGTGGGATACTTTAAAAGAAATAAACACTTTTAAATAGAATAAAAAATCTACTGAATTTATCCAGCCAAACATACTGTATGCCTACGGTAAGTATAAAATATCTAATGATCACTAGCAATGGTAAAACAACCATAGGCACTAGCTCGTTGTGGGTCCCAGGTATCTCATACTCGGTTAAAGTAACCATACAAATATCTATTCTCATTCATACGATCCACTAGTAAGGATCATACCCATAACGTATTAGTTCCCCAATAACATCACCATCATAGTTTAGTTAGTTTTTTCATCATCAAACTAGCTACGTGAAATAGGGGCCAAACCCCACGAGATCATGAGAATACTATTACATGTCCACCCACCTAGATACTTGGGTTTTTCATCTTGTGATAAAACAAGATCCACAAGCCATGAAATACAATTTTCAAATGAAAATATCACTTCCAAGTCACACACACACCAAACATCCCACACACATGTCACATGATCCCCTTTTTCATTCAAATTCATTTTGGAAATCATACTCACACCAAAACACACTTCAAAAAATCCTTTAAACAATTTTACAAAATCTTTACAAGATAGTACACATAACATAATAGCCCTTTAAAATTAAAATATATCATTTCAAAAGTAAACTCCTACCAAAACAGTTTGGAAACATAGTTGCACCTCTTACAAAAACATCAAGAATCCATTTAAAACCTTCACAAAACAAATCCAAGGAGTTTAACCATGTTTTGCACATAAAATCCTTATAAAAACCATATTTGAAGACCAAAATAATACCAATATAACATAAAACCATAATTTTCTTCCATAACATCATTTAATAAAACTATTCCATGAATCATAAAATAACCCCAATGAACACAACATGAAATACACACCAAAAATATTAATTTTCCACAAAAATGACACTTAAAAACCATCCTCTTAAAAAATTATACCAAGTATAATTTTTTCACAAAAAACAATGGAATATAATCATGTTAAAAATATAAATCAAGAAAAACTAACTCATATAATTATTCTTACATATGGAATCACCTACCATTTGTGCCAAAAACTCCAAACCATTGTGTGAAACTTCAATCGCACCACCATCGCACCAGAAGGGAGAGAAAACCAACCTAAAACTCCAATATTTTACAAAAAATACACAAGGTTAAAACTTAGGTTCTAACCATAATTTATGGAAACTTTAGAACTTCAGGAAAAGATGGGAGAAACCCTAAGCAAATGGGATGAGGAAGGAAACCCACTTACTTGAGAGATCTTGAAGAAATCGGCCCAAATCCACCAATATTTGAATCTTGAAGCATCCAAAATTGGTAGGGAGGATATAATAAGTATTATTAGGTCAAGTGGGGACTAAAATGAGGGGAAATAGTAAAAATAAGGATTTATGAAAGAAACATTTTACCTCTTCAAATCTGGGAGATTTGAGAAAGACTAAAAAGGATTGCCCTAATCTTTAAGGAAGATGAGATCCAAAGAGACCAAATAGATAATGGGGGTGCTCCTTAGGTTTTTAGATTCTATTTTGAGGTGGAATCACTGAAAAAAAGTAAAAAATTAATGAGATATTGAAAAATTAAAAAAATAATTTAAATCATGAAATGGGATTACGGGCTATCCCAATACCTTAATAAAAAACCCAAATACACCATTATTATGAATTCCTATGGGGTAAAAATTGATCTGGTGGTTTTAATATACTAGGGGATGCCAATTTTGAAGTGTAATTGGTGTAAAATGTTGAAAAAATGAAGGATTTATAAAAAAAAATTTGTTTTTAAAACATGAAATGTGATCACGGTTTGGCCCAAATCCTGAGAACACACCATTTCCTCCAAAACTACATGGGAAAACCCCACAAAAAAAATAAAGAATAGTAATTAAATGTAAAATAACTTTAAAATAAGTCATTTATGTGACAAATACCCCCACCATAAAACTTTCCACACTTGGAAAACCATAACAAGGATAAAAGAAAAAACCAAACCCAACTGAAAGGCCAAAACACCTCCAATTGATCAATCAAGGAAGGAATACTCTCACCAACCAAAACATACACCACTTCCTAAAACTATCAATAATATTGAAACTACATACCAAAAAAATACACCTCAAACACTATCCTAACAAGACTCAAGAAAATTACCTAGAATGAATAATGAAAACAAACAAGGTCACTGCAGTCTTACTTCAACTAAACCATTGGGCGCACTCCAATCCCAACGTTTACTCAAGGAGGAAGTTGGCAGTTAAATAACTATGAATGAGAATACCTATTTCCATACCAACAATAGAGACAAAACCATGTTATTTATATGGAGAGACACAAATAGACTCCCCACTATAAGGGGAAACTCAATTTTTTTCTGAGATAGAATCGGGACACTAACAGGGGAGGCCCGAATGGAATACTAGAATAAGGGGTATAATTTCATTTGAATTTTAAAAAAGAACTTACATGAGACTCATAGTGGGTATACCCACCATAATAATCAACCATCTTAACCAACCAGCTCGAGACAGAACGAAAAGACCCCAAAATTTAGAGAGTTGGCACAATCGCACAGTTAGTTCGCACGGTTTGGGAAACCATGCGCTAACCATGCAGATCATTATATCAAAAGGGGAAGATTCACATAGCTACATGGGAAGAAGAACACAGTTTTGTAGAGACCATGTAATAACTACTGTCTCTTATAGCGTGGTTTCCTAGGTTGGCGCACGATTACTAATAACCTTGTGAAAACCGTTCTCTTTAATCTACCTAGCTCAAATTTCATACTTTTCTCTAAAAATTCAAAGTAAACCCAAGGTAATAACATGAACTTAGGCTATAAAATGTAAACTAGGTCCTCCCGCCTCTATCATAGAATAGGAACAACTATAAAAAGACGGCGACACTAGAGTTTTAAACTATTATCATCTTTCATACAGAGGATAGAACTTTGACCAAATGTCTGAACGACTCCAGGATTTCCCGTGACTATGTGCCAGCTTCACTCTAGGACCTATGGCTAGAGCTCATATGATTGAAGCATCTTCGACCTCATATTTAGGCTTTGTAAACCCCCAAATATAACTTCTTCTTCTAGTTCTACAAACAACTACACCACAATCCCATATGGGTTTACCAAGATATAACACACTCCAAAACCCACTTTACCGAAACCTGACATTTTGCGGAAATAATGGCTTAGAATATGCACACACATCACCCCTATTTCTTTAGATGAAAAATGGAAGGAGAAAAGGACATATAGAAACACCTTTCTCTAAACATAGGATATTAAGATTTTCTAAAGGGAGACACACTTCCTACAAAACAGATATTCTTAGACGATTTCACAACCTTCAACTTTACGGTCAAATGAGTACACAACATCAAAAGGAATCACCAAACATGACCATTGTGACAAATAGAAACAGAATAAGGAGAAGGACCTTATGCTGAGTCCCAAACAACACACGATTCCTTAAAGCATCCATAATAGCCTCAATCGGCCCGATTTTCCACACTAATGGCCTAACATGAACTCTTACTTCGACAAGACTGAAAATAGACCCAGGGGCCCGCTTAGAAAAAATATTACATTAACACACCCGGACCACTTTAACCTTTGACTACTTAGGTAACTTAAGAAACTAAGGTCTCTTTCAACCTTCTACAACCACTCTCCCACTACAAGAGGATCCCCAAAACATGGAAAGGTAAAGGCGTATACTCAATCTCCAAAACTCAAGAATAAATTCCTTATGTTGATCAAATGGAGGATTTTCCAATGGAGAAACAATCTAGGATACACTTCAGTCATGCATTAACCTTTAATGGGGGTGTACCTTATCCAACAAGAGAACCCAAGGACCCAACCAAGATAGTCCATTGGTCAAAACATTCCAAAAACCAGAACCGAACACATAAGGGGAACCACTATAAAGGCTTCCTGGAATATTTATTATAAAGAGACCACTAACCAGCCCTTTAACCTAAATTTCTGACCAAACACAAACCCAAAACACCATTCAATAAGAGGGGCTCTTGGACTCAAAAATCACACAACAACAACATTTCCAAAAATAAATAAGACACACCACCCAAACCAGTCATCAAGACATCAAGTTTTCCCTTAAAATAAATCACTTTATTGAAAATAAAAGGGTCAGTGGTTAGCGCATCCCCCAATGTTATCCCATGGGCCTCACACATGCATGTTTCCATGCCAAACCAGGAACCCTCCTTATATCCATCCCGACACTCATCCATTCATGCCATTAACTATCCATAATTTTATATAACCCCATGTATGTGGTCACTAATGGAAATACCAAAGGTTAAAACAAAAATTCATTTCACTTTTTAAAACCAAAACAGTCAACCAATAATTCATTTTTCTCAAAACCACTAACCACAAAATCAAAACCCAATTTACATCTTACAAAACTTTTTAGAAAGGCAAAATAATTCAAATAAGAACTCACTATCAATATATTCACCTAAATTTTAAAACATCTCAACCCCTTTTAAAACACTTTCAGTTTTATGACAAGCACCATTTGATCAACACCCATTCATTGAAAAACTCATCTCTTATTATTTAAAACAAGGTTCCAATGAATCATAAAACTTTTAAAATTATCACTAGTTACCAAATAAAAAATCCATTTCTAAACTCCACAAAAAAATTCAAAAACAATTTATTCCATTAACAACACTTTTTCAATAATTCAAAAAGTTCTATTTGAAACAGATTTTCAAAATCCTCTTTGACGTAATTTATACTTTCAAAAGAGTTTAAATGTTCCATTTACTATTTCAAAACAATTATGAAAATTCAATTCCACCATTTAAAAAATCAAACCATTCCATCTTTATTATAAAATCATTTCTCAAAAACTTTACACTTCTTAAGACCAAGTCATTTTTTCTTTAAAACCAATCTTCCAAGATTCCAAAACTAAAGGTAACAAGACAATGTGAGAGGAAACTAGTTTTGGTGGGTGACTTGGAAATATGGTTGGAATCCATATTACAATCACTTGACCATCACAGATAGTGTTCTATAGAAATATCCTTGGCACCACATGGATTTATAGGCCCTACGAACTCATTGAGACTATTAACACAACTCTCGTTTCATTTCCCCTAATCATCATCAAACCATGAAAACCAAAGGACTCAGATAAAACCTGACATCCCCTAGTGACTTGAATCACATCATGAGGTGTGCTGGTGAGGCACCCTACTCGTAATCATAATGTCAAGTCCCAAAAATATTAACCATGAACTATCCTGACTCTTCCCCAAATAACATGACCCAAGAGAGAGAACCTCCTTTGATACCATTTTGTCACAAACCGAATCTGGTCGCCATCAAAAATGGCACTAAACCTAGCCAGTGACAAGACCCAAAGGGCGTTCCCAATCCCCATGGGTTGGAACCAATTCCCAGGTATCAAAAAATAAAATTTTGGAATGATTTACCTGAGTTTATAAACATAAAAAAACAAATGAATCCATTAAACCAAATCTGAATTTTTCAAACCAAAACACCTTTTACAAAAATTAAGAATTTAATTACATAATATAGAAAAAACTCAGACTATAACAAAGGGAAAAAGTCAAAAAGAAAATACAAAGAACCTCCTCATGGAAAGGGGCATCACCCTCAAGCCATCTTCTTGACACTGCGCCAAGAAGAACCACTAGAAACCCGAACCACTATCACTAAAATCTTTACCCAAACCTGCGACAAAATAACCAAGTCTACTTACACCCAAGGGTTTAAGTAAGGTGTGATCAAAATCCTAGCAGGATACCACCACAAAAATATTACATGTGATAACAATTATAAGACAAAAGATTTCATGTTTTGTAAATAAGAAATTCTAGTTACAATTTCTGAAAAATGAAATTTAAATAAAAACAACTTTAAAGTGGGATACTTTAAAAGAAATCAACACTTTTAAATAGAATGAAAAATCTACTGAATTTCTCCAGCAAAACATACCATATACTGGCAGTAAGTATAAAATATCTAATGATCACTAGAAATGGGAAAACAACCATAGACACTAGCTCATTGTGGGTCCCAGGTACCTCGTACTCAGTGAAAGTAACCATACAAATATATTTTCTTGTGCTTACAAGCCACTAGTAGGGATCATACCCATAAAATAGTGGCCCCCCAACATCATTATCATCATAATTTAGTTAGTGTTGTCATCATAAAACTTGCTACGTGAAAGAGGGGCCAAACCCCATGGGATCAAGAGCATACTAGTACACATCCACCCACCTAGATACTCGGGTTTTCCCTCTTGTGCTCAAAAAATTTCCACAATCCATGAAATGCAATTTTTACATGAAAATCCACTTACAAGTCACAAACACACCAAACATCCCACACACATTTCACCTCTCTTTCACACTTCAACAAATCCTTTAAACAATTTTACAAAATCTTTCCAAGATAGTACACGTCACATAATAGCCCATTCACATTAAAATAGGTCATTTCAAAAGTACACTCCTACCAAAATAGTTTCACCTCTTATAAAAATCAAGAAACCACTTAAAACCTTCACACAAAAAATCCAAGGAGTTTAACCGTGTTTTTCACATAAAATCCTTCTAAAAACCCTCTTTGAAGACAAAAAACATACCAATATAACATCAAACTAGAATTTTCAACCATAACATCATTTAATAAAACTATTCCATGGATCATAAAACAACCCTAATGAACACAACATGGAATACACACAAAAAATATTCATTTTGCAAAAAAATGCCACTTAAAAACCATCCTCTTAAAAAATTCAACCAAATATAATTTTTGCACAAAAAATGGAATATAATCATGCTAAAAATATAAATCAATCAAAACTAGCTCATCCAATAATTCTTACACATGGAATCACCTACCATTTTTTCCAAAAATTCCAAACCGCTGTGCGAAACTTCAATCACACCACCACAACACCACAAGGGAGTGAAAACCAACCTACAACCCCAGTATTTTACTAAAACGACACAAGGTTAAACCTCAGGTATGAACCCTAACTGCTAGACTCTTTATAACTTCACGAAAAGATGGGAGAAACCCTAAGAAAATTGGAGGAGGAAGGAAACCCACTTACTTAAGGGATCTTGAATAAATCGTCCCAAATCCACCAATAGTTGAATCTCTAAGCATCCAAAACTAGTATATATTATCTAACAAGTCTTAGTAGGTCAAGTAGGGATTGAAATGGGGGAAAAATAGTAAAAATTGAAGGAGTTATGAAAGAAATATTTTACCTCTTTAAATCTGGGATATTTGAGGAAGACTAACAAATATTTCTCTAATACATAGAGGATATGAGATCCAAAGAGAAAAAATAGACAATGGGAGTGTGCCTTAGGTTTTTGGCTTCTATTGGGAGGTGTAATAACTAAAAAAAAGTAAAAATTTAATGAGATATTTAAAAATTAAAAAAATAATTTAAATCAGGAAATGAGCTTATGGGCTGACCCAATACTTTAATAAAAAACCCAAATCCGTCATTATTATGGATTATTTGGGGTCCAAATTGATTTGGTGGTTTTAATATACCATGTTATTCCATTTGGAAAGTGGAATTAGTGTAAAATGTTGAAAAATGAAGGATTTATAATAAAAAATTTATTTTTAAAACATAAAATGGGCTCACAGTTTGGACCAAATCATGAGAACACACCCTTTCCTCCCAAACTACATGGGAAACCCCCAAAAAAAATTAAGAATAGTAATTAAATGAAAAATAACTTTAAAATAATCCATGGATGTGAAATTATTATTTAATAAGATGAATAAATATTATTTTCATATGCGGGTTAATAATTATTCACGTTTTCTTAATCATAGATATTCCATAACTAGTTATTCGATAGAATATTATATGAGCATGAAATTTTATAAATATTTATTCACTATTTAGTGAATATACTATTTATTTATTTATTGAAGAATAATGTATTGATATTTAGTTAATAAATAAATAGACATTATTCAAGGATCGATAAATATTGTGGATAAATGGTGGACCATGTTTAATGGTATTATGAGAAATAATATATATTTAATATTATTTTAATAAATAATATTTATTTTTAATTCACAAGTTAAGTGCATGTCGATAAGTAATAATAATAATATTATTATAGACATGGCATTTCACAAGGGATTAAATAAATAATAAAGGGAACCTATGAAATTATTTATTTTTAACCCTACTGATATATAAACCCAATTATATTATTTTCGAAGAGATCAAATTCATTTGTTGTGCACAACAAATCTGACGAATCCTCTTGAATCCCTAGAGAGCTCCCTTCTCTAAGAATTATCCCAAGAATGGAGAGCGCTCTTCCTCCACCCCCACTCTCGAGTCTAGAGAGATCAAGGAGAAAACGTTTGAAGTGATTATCATTTCAATTAAATGTGAAAAACATAATTGATAAGATATTATGTACTATAACCCGAAGATTTATACAACAATGTTTGGAGATTTTTGGAACACGTGTAGATCATCACTAGAGGGAATCTACTCTGGATTCCTTTGACACAACGGTGATACTTTAGATCTATTTTAAGATCCATCAATGAAGAAATAATTCTCCTAAGGTAATTATAAATTAATTAAATTATTTAAAAATAATATTGATTGATAATGTTCTTGGTTTTGGTGTTCTATACATTGTTTGTTTTTCTTTGATTCAATTATATTGATCATGATGTTTATCATTGTGTAAATCTCATATTGATCATCGATCATGGAAAAAGTAAAGTTGGGAACAACCCATCACATGATTCCAAATCACCCAGAACAACATAAAGTGGTATCAAATCAAGTTACATAATTATTTATAATTATTTAAAAGATCTTTGATTGATTTATACATTTGTGGTTCAGTTTTCAATTAAAGTTTAATCATTATTTAATATGAATTTTGAGTTATGCTTCTTCCACTTTTGTTTCTCATAAATATAATCAAATTAATTAATTTTACGAACAAAATAAAATAAAATATCTTATCTAGAGGTGATGAATATTCTGACCAGATAACACAAGAGTACATTCCGTGTACCTAGAGGTACACGCCATGTACTAGTGTTTAATGCACCATGTATTAATTTGGAATTAATTCAAGATGTGTGCATTGAATACCCATGATGTATTTAATTATACACCGCATATTAATCGAGCCAACTTAGCACATGGTTAGCTAGAATACATGTCGTGTATCCAATGTACATGACGTGTAGTCCTTTAGTCACAGACGAGACATGTATCTTCTTACACAACCTGCCTGAAAGGTGAAAACTCAACTCAGAGACCACACACTGTGTATCCCTTCTACACATAGTGTACTCCAATTTTTTTGGGGCACAAATATATATAGATTCCCTAGTTGTGTGTCTTAGATAGATGATGAGAAACACACACACCATGTAGATTTCTTATAAATACTATGTACTTATACCAAATTTCATAGAATTAAAATTAATTTATTATACTATATAAACCTTATCAACACGTGCTTTCATGTGTTCGTTAAGTTTATAGGAAAAAATATGTGATGGTTTTAATATATATAAATATTTAATAATTTTTTTTATAATGTTTGGATCTGAATATCTTGTACGAGTCATATTATAGTTATTTATCTACATACATTGGAGTATAACACGTGACAGAAAAATCATGTAATCCATGTAATTGTTAATTTGATAGTACACATCATGAAAGTATGTGATAAATCATGTATTCCACATGTCTCAAGAGTAAATAGCATACGAGTATAATATACATATTGGGCAGTTCGGATGGGTACTCACCATGTTGCCTCCAAGGTAAATTTATGTATACTATTAATTTTAAATAAATTTATTTAATTGGTTTAAAATTATTATGGATCATAATATCAATGAAATTAAGATGATAATTAAGATAAAATAATTGATTAATTAAAAGTATATAATTAATTGATTCAAGTGCGATTTATCTTAAATAAGAAAAATTAGAATTGAATTATAATTTTATTAAATGCATAAATTGTTTCATGCTAATGAATGATAATGAGATTATACCAAGACCTTTATATGTGATTATTTTCATTTAATTTAAATTAAATTGTTGACATGCATGCCATATCTTATCACATTATATAAGGGCCTACTCACCCATGGTTTATTTTTTGTAAAACCCATGTTTCTCTCACATGTGTGTGAGTAAAAGTATATGTAGTGGATGGATATCCAAAGTTAGTGGAGGTGTTTCAAGTTTGGAACCGAGGAAAAACTAATCTAAGAGAGATACATAGGTGGATAGGTGGAAATATGTAACAAAAACCTTAATTGATTCAAGGTGTTTTTCCCTAGGTCGATGATTTGTTTATCATCCATAAGATAAACTAACCATTATCAAAGCTAATGATCATACTGATTTCTTATTTTATTTCTTCAAGTATCATAGTTATTTCATTATGGATGTTTTATCATGATCACATGAATTAATTAATTAACAATCATGCAAGATAGAACTATAATAAATTGTCTTATGCGTAAATATTATCTAAGACATGGTTAATCACTTAAGTAAATCCACTTAATATTAACAAGAATGTAATAAAGATAATAATTTTAAATTTACACAAAAAAAGATAAAATCCCTCAATAATATATATTAAGTCAGTATAACCTTCCACTACTTTAGTTGAAATCAAATCAATTGTTGACTACCAAAGAAAGACTTAGTGTAACTGAGAGGCAAGAGTTGAGAAATCCAATTTAAGGATTTCAAGATTAGGGATTCCACTCAACATATCAAGGATATGTGTGTTAATGAAGTTGGAATTTGGAATTCCTACCTTGAACCATTCAAGTTGGTTGACCAACCAAAGGTGGGGTAATAATAAGGTAAATATGGATCCTTTCCACTTGAATTTCCAAGAAACAAGATATTATGAATCTAATGGTGAGGGCTATTGGGTTTCAATAAAATAGTGGGAGATTAATAAATATAATATTTATTTATTTGTCTTAATTTTACCAGATAAAGTAATAAAGTATGATCATATTATTTGTAGAAAAAATAGCTTCAAACATATCACTATGATCCATACTTGATAAGGATAACCTT
Organism: Viscum album; assembly: GCA_963277665.1. Classification (NCBI taxonomy): domain Eukaryota; kingdom Viridiplantae; phylum Streptophyta; class Magnoliopsida; order Santalales; family Viscaceae; genus Viscum; species Viscum album. Next base: position 1,309,751,436 of record OY728128.1, read on the forward strand.
CTAACCGACAAAGATTTCCAAGAGTGGTGAAGGTGCTTAAGCATTATCCTATGCCATAAAAAGAAATTATATGTGCTGGAAGAACCTATTCCTGATGCACCTATAAATGAGGATAGTGATGAAGAGTCAACTCTCTATGATAAACATTTGAATGATTACATATATGTTTAGTGCTTCATGATATCATCCATGACCAATGAAATTTTGAAGAAACATCAGGACATGGATGCGTATAGAATGATGTCTCACCTTCAAGATCTCTATCATGAGAAGGCGATACAAGAGAGATATGATATATCTAATTCTTTTTTTTACAACTAATATTGAATATTTTTCACCATATGGGACTCATATAGTCAAGATTATTGGTTATATTTAATTCTTAAACATATTAGAGATTAAATTCCCAGATGAATTGCACACAGATCTTATACGTTCATCATTTCCCAAGACCTTATCCAATTTTATTATTAATTAAATTATGAGAAATATTGAGAATATACTTTTATAACTTCTTAATTTGATTCTCCAAGTGTATAAGGACATGGGTATGATAAACTTGTGGTCCTTATAATGAATAAGAAAAGGAAGAACAAGGTAAAGGGGCCCAAGACTCATAAAAAATCTAAAACTCCTAAGCACCATACTTATAATAAGAGGAAGATCAAGAGGTAGGGAAAACAAAAGGAGTTAGTATGTTTTTCATGTAGCAAGAAATTCCATTATAAGAAGAACTGCACCCATAAGAAAGGGGAATCTAAAGGTGTGTTTTTTTATCAAGTGTAATATTTCAATATCTACACATTGGGTATTATATACAACTTTTAGTGCTCACATCTATATCTAAATGCAGGAACCAAGTAGATTCTGAAAGATTTATAAAGTAGAGCTAGATTTTAGAGGTTCTAATGGTGTGAGGATGGATGCTCTATCCATTGGTGACCACCACCTTTCATTGCCAACAAGAATGATTTTAATTTTAAAACATTGTTATTATGTAGCAACTGTTACTAAGAATAAAATTTCTATATCATTCCTAGATGGAGATGGTTTTATTTTCAATTTTGAAAATAAAATTTATTTCTTTTATAAAGACAACATATGTTAATGTATGAAACATTTAAATAATGGTATTTATATATTAAATTACAAAAACCAAGTATTGGAAATTGATAAATAATCATGTTTACATGACTCATATAACACCCAACTATGGAATAATCATCTTAGTCATATAAAAAAGAATAATTTGAAAATGATCTTTCAAGATGGTTATTTATAATCTTCATAGCTAAAACCACTTGAAAGATGTCATGTTTGTTTGAAAAGAAAAATGACTAAACCGCTATTTGGTGGATAGGGTGAAAGGGACATAGAGCTTCTAGTATTGGTACACATTAATGTGTGTGAACCATTTATAGTAAACTATAAAGGTGAGTATTTTTACTTCATAAATTTTACTTATGAATTGAGTAGATATTGTTATTTCTACTTGATGAGGTATAAGTACGAGTCCTTTGATAAATTCAATAATGAAGTATAGAATCAAATTGGAAATTAGATAAGTAATATTAGATCAGATTGATGTGGTTAATATATTAACCTAGAGTTTATCAAATTTCTATGATAGTATGGGATTCTATATCAACTCACTCCACCTTAAACACCACAGTGGAATGGTGTTAGTGAAAGGAGGAACCGTACCTTGTTAGACATGGAAAGGCTGATGATGAGTCATGCTGATATTCCATTATCATTTTGGGGATATTCATTATAGAATTTGGCATGCACATTAAACTGAGTAATAAATAAATCAGAAAACAGAATTCCCTTCAAGTTATGGAGTGAAAAGAAAACCATTTTTTCACATACATGTGTATGGGATTACGAGGCATTTGTTAAGGCCTTATCAGGAAAAAAAATAACACCCTAGGGCATAAATTGTATCTTTATAGGATATCCTAAGGAAAACAAGGGATACTACCTATACAACCCCTTAGATAAGAAAATGACTGTTTATAGATAAGCCATCTTTATTGAGAGAGAGCACGTCATCAAAAGGGATATTTGAAGAAATATTGAATTTGATGAAGTTGATGATAAATATACACAAGAGTTGGTACAGGAACAAATTTTATAGGTCCTCATAGAAGAAGTAGTTATTGAAACACAAGTACTACATAGAATCACAAGAGAGGTAAGAGAACTAGAGATATATATTTTTTTAGTCACCAAAGATGATGACTCATTATTGGTTGAAAATGATGAACCTATCTCTTAAAAATAGGTAGTATAGAGCTCAGAAGCTGCATGATGGAAAAAATCCAAGAATTTTTAAATGGATTTGATATATCATAACCAAGTTTGGGTTCTGGTCGATGTGCCTATTGATGTAAATACCATAGGGTGAAAATGATTTTTCAAGAGAAAAATGGACATGGAAGGTAAAGTAAATAACTATAAAGCAAGGTTAGTGGCTAAAGGGTTTAAATAGTGTTGATAAATTAAATATGATTAAACATTTTCACTTGTTTACATGCTTAATTCCATTATAATTATACTTTCTATAGAAAATTACCATGACTATGAAATTTGGAATATGGATATTAAAGATGAATTTCTTAATGGGAACCTTTAAGAAGATGTCTATATGACACAAATATAAGGGTTTGTGACTCCAGGTGATGCCAAAAATATTTTTAAGTTGCATAGATTCATTTATGGATTGATGTAAGAATCTAGGTCATGAAACATTATATTCAATAACACTATAAAATAATTTGGTTTCATTAAGAACGAATGTAATCTATGTGTTTACAAGAGGTTTAGTGGAAAATGCAGTCATTATTCTAGTAGTATATGTTGATGACATATTACTTATTGGAAATAAAATACCAATATTATAGTCTATTTAGGACTGGTTAAAAAAATGTTTCTCCATGAAGGACTTAGGTGAAGCAGCCTGTATTCTAAGAATCAAGATCATTCATGATATATCCAAGAGGATTCTTGGACTATGTCAAAGTACATACATTGACTAGAAAATAAATATATTTAGTATGGAACAATACAATAAGGGATTGTTTCCAGTGTCACATGATATAAATATTTCTAAGAAAATATGTCCTTAGCCATAACATGAGAAAGATATAATGAGTAATATCCCATATTCATCATAAATAGGATCAATCAGGTATGTCATGTTATATACTAGACTTGATGTTTCCTATGCATTGAGCATGGTAGGAGGATATCAAGAAGATCCATGAGAATAACATTGGTTTTATATTAAGGCTATCCTCAAGTATCTAAGAACTAAATACAAGTTACTGATGTATATAGAAGACGAGGAGCTGGTCATCATGGGTTATACTAATGTTAGTTTTTAAATAGATCAAATTGATCTGAAGTCATAGTTAGGATATTTTTTCTCTTTAAATGGAGGAGTAGTGACATATAAGAGTTCAATGTAGCATGTTTTCATTGATTCTTTAGTAGATTCAGAGTATATAGCTACTTATGATGCATCCAAGGAATCCATTTGGATATGAATTTTTTTCTATGAGCTTGATATGATACCAAGCATTAAAGATCCTATCACATTGTATTGTGATAATACTGTAGGGGAGACTCTTTCAAAAGAGACAACATCACAGCAACAGACAGATCATATACTCAAGAAGTATCACCTATTGAAGAATTTTTATCTAAGGGGTAAATTTGGAGTAAGTAGAGTTCCTATGGAAAAAAAGTGGAATAACCCTTGACTAAAGGCATATCTCATAAGAATCATGAGTATCATGTGAGAGATAACAAACTAAAGATTATTAACAGTTGGATCTAGTGAAAGTAGAAGTTTGTTGGAGTTAGTGAACTAGAACCAAATTCTTTGTACTTTATGATTTTATATATTCATAGTTTTTAATATTTAAAAAAAATTATCACATCATGATTGTTCTACTTCATAACATAGTATGTGATACTTTCCTAAGAGTAGATATTTCACTAAAAGGTCATAGAAGTTCCACGCTATGATGAGAACCCAGAAGTGCAATGATAGTGTTATTAAATATATTTTATATAGTATAATGATATCATTTGAGGGGAAAAAAATATACAGGCTATTAGGGGTGGAGACTCATAGGACTTTGAGGCACCTTCTCATGGTGTACACCCTTGGTAATATCTAATATAGAATATTATGAGAACGAGACCCTCCAGAAGGAAATCCAAATTTATATGCATCATTGGATGTTCCTATATGTGGATGTGTGTATTGATATTTAGAATTTAATAATATTATTAATGATTATTATGAGTCATGTACTTTGATGTATTGAAAACAACCATGACAACATATGTTCATGGTGAGGCAAGATACATTGGGTGCATCATGAATAATATTGAATTAATGAATAATGTGAGAAAATATTTACACCTTATGTTATTAAATAAATATTGATATATTAGGCCCTTTGATAAAAATGATATAGCCTAAATAAATCCATGTCCATGGTGTTCTATATGATTGTTTTATTTTTGGAAATTCAAAGAAATAAGCATTGAGCACATAGGTTGATGAAACCAATGTGCAACCTACTTTATTAGAGATATCATGATAAATGGATTATATTACACAATGAGTTTCCAGATGAGGTATTATGTCATTACACCATTAAATTCTTTCTCTACGGGTTCCTTGGCGTGTTTCTAGATGCTAACCTTGTACTTTAGGCTGCTTATCCTAATTCCACTGAGAAAGAGACCTAGAGAATCACACACTAAGTGTATTCAGAATCTCAGTTAAATAATATATTATTATTTATTATTTAACAAGTTGAATAAATAATATTTCTATATATGGTTTAATAATTATTCATGTTTTCTTGATCACATATATCCCATCACCAGTTAATTGAGAGAATATTATATGAGTAAAATATTTAATAAATATTCAATTTTTATTTATTGAATATTAAATTTATTCATTTATTGGTTAATAATATAGTGATATTTATTTAATAAATAAATAGACATTATTCAAGGCATGATAAATATTATAGAATAATGAAGGACTTGATTTAATGGCCTGGTGAGAAATAATATAAATTGAATATTATTTTAATAAATAATATTTAATTTTAATTTTCAAGTTAAGTACATATCGATAAATAATAATAATATTATTATTATAGACATGGGGTTTCACAAGGGATTAAATAAAAAATAAAGGGAACTTGTGAAATTATTTATTTATAACCCTAACAATATATAAACCCAATTATATTATTTTCAAAGGGAGATAATTCATTCATTATTCACAATGAATCTAGAGAATCCTCTCAAATCACTATAGATCTCACTTCTCCAATAATGATCCCAAGAATAGAGAGAGATATTCCTCCACCTCCTACTCTTTCACCTAGAGAGATAAAGGATAATTATTTGGATGAGATTCTCATGGAAATCAAAAGTAAATAATGAAAGTGATAAGATCTATTTTTCTAGAACTTAGAGATTCATATGATGATGTTTAGAGATTTTTGGAACAAGTGTGGATCACTACTAGAGGGAATCTTCTCTTGATTAATTCAGTGCAATGGAAGTACAATGTAGATCTATTTTTAGATCCATCAATAATGAAAGGATTCTCACAAGGTAATTCTTAATTAATTAAATTAATTATAAATAATATGTGATAGTCTTGTGTTTGGATATAGTTTTATATACATTTTCTATTTTTATTCGATCTAATTCCATTGATCAAGACTTTTATCATTGTGTAAATATCTAATTGATAATTGATCATAAAAATAATCAAAGTTGGGTAGGACCCATCAAATACTTCCACTGCGCCCGGAACCTGCACATGTAGGTGGTAGGGATAATTCTTGGAATATATCCCAATGTCAATCCTATGGCCTTAACATTATTTTTTTGTATTTTTAGTAGCTAGTTTTCATGGTCAGGTTCTAAATTGTTGGAAATTATGACTATAAATTTATTACACACTTTTAAAAAGGAATATTTTAAATTCAAGTTCAGTAGCTTTAATTCTAATTTCAGGATGTTTTATAGAGATGTTTTCATTTCACTATTCTCCATGCTATCCACCTATGAATGTAACATTTAATTTCTAGTGTCAAATTTTAGTAATTCATCAAAATAATTCTCATCAATTTCTTTAAATTGATCAATAGTTGAACCTTTATCTAGATTAAGTTCATTTTAAAAAACATATTTTTCTAGAAATTTGGGTGTTTCAAAATATTTTCCTAGTTTAATTACATTAGCAAAAATTTAAATTTCTTTCCTAGAGGAGTAGGCGAGTTCAATGTTTTTTAATTTGAAAAAAATTGTTTTTCATGTGGATGTTTCATGGAATCAAGAATGTTGAAATCTACTGTCTCCCCACCAAATTTCATGGAAAGGGTGACTTCATTAACTTTAACAATTTTTTTAGTAGTATTTATGAAGGTTATAACTAGAATAATGGGATAATTATCTTTACCTTTTTCTTATTCCATGTTGAAAATGTAGAAGCCATTAGGGAATTGGTAACCTTGTTCACTTACTAGGACATCTTCAAGAATACCTTTCAGATAGGTAGTGGATTTATTAGCAAGATGTATAATCACACGAGTGGGTTTAAGTTTTCTCATCTATAAATAAGAATAATTGTAATAAAGAATTACATTAATTTAATCACCTAAATCACTTAGTGAATTAGAAAAACTGAGCTCACTAATTGTGTAGGGAATGACAAAAGTACCTAGATCTTGACATTTTTAGGGGATTTGAGGGGTGATAAGAGTAGAAACATTCTTACCTATTCATACTTCTTCATTACATTTTAATATCCTTCTACTGGTGGACATGTAATTAATGATTTTTTCACACCTTGGAATCTTTATAATGGCTTCCAATAGGAGGATATTGATCTCTACTTTATTGAATACTTCTAGAATCTCTTGTTATAAAGATTCCTCCTTGGTTCTTCTTGGTTCTTATATTCTTATAGGGAAGGGAGGTGGGGATTTATATGGATCTTCCAAGTTTTTTCTTTTATATTTTGATAGTGATTTCTCTATATCCTCTTTATGTTCTTTTTTTGAGGCATATTCTTGCCACTGTTTACTTCCAGATTGGTCAGTTGTGCACAATCAGTGTAGCAACTGTGACATGATTGGTTTGTTGACCATGATAGGCCTTTGTATTTTTTCTCAACCTATATTCAATAATAATTTCATTTTAATGCATTATTTTTCTCCAATAAATTAAAAATTAAAAATAGTATTTGAAAAACTGATTTGAAAAATTTAAATCAATTAAAATTAAAATCAATTCCAATCATTTTTTATATTAAAAAAATTCTGATTTTTGGATTTCATTTAAATTAAAAATTAATAGAATTGATAATAAAACTTTAATACTTTTAAGAAATTAATTCCAAAATTTAATTATAACCATTATGTATTCAGTTTTAAATCAAAAATAAAATTATATGTCTTGACAAATTAATTAAAATAAATTAATAGAACTCAGCAATTAAGACATTTTAACATTTAAGTTCCAAAATTCACAAAAGCCACAAAGAATATTGTTTTACCCTATATTTGAATTAAAATTAGGGCTATTTTTAATTATCAATAGATAAAAATATAAAATTTCCATCTCAAATCACCTGGGTTAGTGCTAGGGGAATGACTTGGACCTCCAAAGGATCATTAGACTCAGTTATGGTGTGTTGGGAGAATCTGATGAGTAATTATCCATTTATTACTAGTTGGTTTACTGTGGTTATGTTTTGTAAATTACTAATTAATTATAATTTGCTTATAATTAGTTATTATTGGTTTTTTGGATGTGAGTTAGTTTTATGGATGGTTTGGAAATTGTTTGATAGTCTTGGATGGGCATGGGAATCGATTCATTGAGATTAAAGCTAAAGTGGAAAGATTTGTTGATAAAGTAGGTCATACCTATATTTTACTCCATAGTCTTACTTTATTTTCATGTACATGGGTGGTCATTCACACCGAAATATTATGTGTCAACCCTTGAAGTTAAATCATAACCTTTAAATATGAAGCTACGATATTGTATGCCTTGATACATAATGATAATAGGTTGTTTTGAGGGTGATCCCAATGGGTTTTCTCACTTAGGGATTATACTTGACTATAATATGACTAGCCTAAACAATTAAAAGTGTTTTGAAATTAATATGCCATTCATGTATAGAATGTATGTAAAGGGTGATTCTAATGGAATACCTAAGTTTCATAATAGAATGTTGAATGACTAACTAGTAATGGGTAAAGGATATGAACTTTATTGAAATGAAGGGTGTGATCATATTTGATATCATTAGGTTAAACGATAAATCCATGTTTATGGAATTGGAAGAAAATGTTATATTTTAATTATGGATTGTGAAATGAATTAAAAATTTAAGTGATATGATTTTCAATGTATCCAATGGTTATTTGCATATACACTGGTATACTTATATGTATATGTATATGTAAAAATCCACACTGGATAGTGTGAATTTATGTAATTAAATGTATATATATACATATAAGTGTATATCAGTTTAATGATAAAATGAATAATGTAAAATCAATCATGATATTTTATCATTTTCAAGGTAAATTGAAAAGGGGAGATTTTAACGCGATATATAGTAAATGAAAAAATAGTATTTTTTTTATTAAAATGGTAAATTGAGACGAACTAATGGAATATTAATGATGTGAAATGTGAACACATTAAGATGGTTATGTTATATGAGGTAGGGAATACTAGGATGAGCGCCCGAATTCCTGGTGATGTATAATTCTTGGGAATACCCAGAAGGGTTCCTGGATTCTACCCGATACATGCTTAGGAATGCCAATGTGAGATACAAACCCTTTAACAAGGTACATTTTTGTTTAAATTTTGGTTAAAATCCTTTTTAGTGTCTTTTTTAATATTTTCTAGGAGTTGGAAAGGCCTTGGGAACTTCTCAAGGGTTTAGAACTTGAAAAATATGAAAAATGGGACCTATAGTGCATGTCTCACAATTAACATGTGATTATTACTATCTTTTCACCATGAATGTATGTCATGGTTGAAGAAGGATCATGGTTAAAAAACCACGTGAGGTGGCCCAGGAGACCAGGTGGCTCAAGATCCCTTTGGGAAGAGGGGATTTCATGGCTACCACATGGTTTTTCAAACCTTGGGTGTGGCCCATAAAACCATATGACTCGACTTCCACATAGATAGAGGAGACCACACAGTTGGCACATGATTTAGAAAGCGACGTGGACAAACCTTTCACCTCATTAAAAGTGGGGAATTTATCATTTTTTTGATCCTGATCCTTATATGATCTAACTCTATTTTTCCTCATTTGTCCCCCAACATCCTAGGGTGCAAACCAAAAGCTCCCTCCACTTCCAAGAGTAGTTATCCTTCAATTTTAGGGAATTTGAGGTGCTATTAATTTTGATTCAAATACCTAGGAAAGTCTATGAGTTTAATTACTTCTATATTTTTGGAATGAGTTCTGATTGGTTGTTTCTCTTCTTCCAAACTTATGAGCCATATTTAAAGAGATTTATTCACTTTGTGATTTTTTCCATTTTAGCTTGAATCATGGGTTTAGGTTTGATGAGTGGTTGTATATGAGTATATGGTAGGTGGTCTGTAATCTATTTACCATAATATTGATGTTTTCAAGTTTATGTGGTTTTTTTATATTGAGTATATATTTTTTTAGAACTATTTCTTGGTATAATAATAATAAATTAGGAATTTAAAAGATGTGTTATACCTTTCATGGATCTCATGGGGTCCATTGATGACTATGATACTGTGCCCAAGGCCACCCATGGGGTGTTTCATTCCATTGAAAATGAAAAAATGGGTTGTAAATGATGAAATAGAGGGTTTATGAGATTAAAATAATCATACTTCTTACTTTTCATGTTGTATGACTTCATGAGTTGTTTGGATTAACATAGAAATTTAATGGGGTTTTTATGATAAATGCAAGCAAGGGGAAATGGTTAAAGAGTAATTTTCAATTATTTAAATGGTTTTATAGAATATTTAATTATGGTGTTATGTGAATGGATGATCAAATGGTTTATGTATGGAATTTGTTTAATGGTGCTGAGTATGTTAGACCATAGGAATAAATTTATGTTGGAATCAGTGCACCCTTGAAGTTTGAAAAGGTAAAGTATTTTGGACCATAGAAATTGTGGATTGATCAAATGGTTAGAGATGGTGGACACAAAAATTCACACCCATGGGCAAGGATATTATACATGATGCTCTATATACTTGATTTAGGATGGTTATACATGACGCACGACATTGTTGACTTGAAATGATGGACATGAAACTCCTTATTCATGGCTAGGGTGCCAGAATGATGTTCTATAAACTAATTGAATTTGACATGATATAGGTAATTAAACTAACAATCCTCAATATATATAATTGAAATGATTAATAAATTCCTTATTTTCATTTAGAGTGTTTAACATCTATGATTTATGGTTTAGAATTCTAGCATGGCTGAAGTAGGTTTGGTTAGTTGGGTATCACAGGGGAACCCAAGGGCCCAAGTGGATAATTGATAAATGTTTATTATTAATTTTTTTTAATTATTTACTTATTTATTTGTTAATTTTTTCTTCTACATACACTGTTATTAGATTGGATATTTTTCCAGACACCATTGGTGGTGGTCTACTGAATTTTACTCTCACTCTGGTCGAGCCTCCATGGGTACCTGGGCAGACTTCATGGTTGCAGGTTTAGACAAAGTCAAAGTGAAATCATATATGGTTTATTCGGGTCTTGTGGTATGGAGCATGTATTAGGGGATTAAGATTGATGTTGGGACCCATTTTTGGGTATTTTTAGTGTGTTTTTATTTTGGGTTTCCTTTTGACATATGAAACTATTAGGGCATGGAATTTTTAATCTATTTAGTTTGTGGTAATTTAACCAGTTTAGGATTTGGTTATGTGATGTATAATTATTATTTATTATCATTATCATTATTTATTTTTTTATTTCTATTTATTCCTTACTCTAATAAAGAGGGTATAGTATTCCCACACTCCTCATTAAACCTTTTTTGTTAGTTGAAATTATTTGGTGTATAGGGAGTCGCACCTAAGGTCACATGGAAAACTAATTCAGCTACTAGTTCGAGTGAGCTAGACCGGTACGTTACAACTAAGATGTGCTCTGTGGATTCAACATGATAAAAAATAATTGAGGATGATGGGATGAGTATATGGGTTCACATGGAATAGGATATTAGGTAATTTTGACATAGATTTTAGATTCCATGGGAATGTCGAGATAAGGGCTCATATTCCATGTGATACGTGATCATATCAAAGAATTCGAGGATGAGTGCCTAGATTCTGAGTGGATACTTATGAATGTAAAGTCATTGTGACATGCTGAAAGACACCCTGAAATTAGATGAACCAAGTAGGAATAGACCCAGGCATCACCGTGAATCTGAAGACATTAGGGGTTTTATTTATTAATTTATTAATTTATTTACCTTGTATTTCTTTCTTCTTTTTTCATGCAATTTATTATCAAAATGGATATTAGGTACACCATTGGAGGTAGACTACTGAGATTTAATCACACTCCAATTATCCCACCATGGAACTTGGGTATCCAAGAAAATGATACCTATCTATAGGATTGGACCAGGGTAAGGTCCCAATTGCTTAGTGACTATTTGGGTAGTTGGATTGGAGCTTAAGATATCAAGACTAGGTTGGGACTTAGGACTAATTTTCATGATTTATTTAGTTATATATTATTTTTTTATTCATAGTTAATATATTAAATCCTTATGAATTGTGGTCATTTTATTTTTTCATAACATTTTTTATCTGTTTATCATTGGCGCTTTCCTGTATGCTGCTTTTCCATAAGTTATTTATCTAGATTTTTATATTTTTTTTATTATTTCCACTATTGTTTGAATTTGATAAGTGGGTATAGTCTCCTCCATATCTCACCTTACACCCATGATGTTATCCATAACCCTCTGGTGTATGGAGAGGTACACCTATGGTCTTATGCTATATCGTCTCGAGGCACCGGTTCAGTGGATCCTAGGTCAGGATGTTACAAATCTTTCCATATTATCTCATGTTATTCTATTTATGTATACATGATTATAGTGATTTAGTTTGGAAGAATATTACCTCCATAAAATTAATATGTTCAAATCATATTGATGTGTAACTCTTTATACAACCCATAATTTTGTGTTACTCACACAAAAATAGAAGTCAAGTGTATTCATACATATAATAATGCATCACATGTATATAGTATATAAATAATTCATGTAAATACATAAATCTATATGAAATTTCCAATATCCACATGAGTAAGCCCATAATGACATATAAAGAGCCCCATTCACTTTCCTAGACAAGGTACATGCCTTAAGGTAATTAGGTAGTCTGACCCCAAGTCCCTCTACTGAGGGTACATTACTCAAGTGATAATCCAATTAATCATAATTATAACACCTAATATGCCTAAACTATATTAAACAACTAAATTCAAGTTCATAACTTCAATTAAAAAATAAGGTCAAGGTAGATGAAAAACTAAATTAACTACCATACCTAGTACATAATTCAAGGATATATCTTTGAATAAATTTACATTAATCATACAAACATTTTATAAATATGAATAAAATAGGGAATACGATTTAAATAAATAAAAAATTTAAATATTTAAACATTAATTATAAATTTATGAACAATTTATAAATAAAAAACAATTATAAACATTTTATAATTTTATATTTATAATATGGACATTCAAAAAATATAAATATATTCATTTTATCTTGATTCCAATATAAACACTTTAATATTTATCATTATATGTCATTTTATTTTAAATATATGATATTTTATGAATTATAAACAATTTAAAATCCAATTTTCAATCATGTAAACATTTTACATAATCTAAATGTCATATACTTAATTATTATTTAAACCTTGATCATATCGTTCATTAAAACACTTTTTTATGTGGCTAAAATAATATCCAAATAAGGCCCCTTTTATTTAAAAAAATTCAAAATAATTAATTATAAAAAATTCATAATTTAAATATAAAAAATTTATATTTTGACCTTATTTCACAATATATAACCCTTTATAAATTATAACTTATGATTTTTAAATAAACACTTTTATTTATATATCATAATTCATGCCATATAATTTATTTAAAAATGAATATTAAATATTATAATTTAATAGTTAAGGAATATTTAACAATAAATGTTTCATAAAAAATTATTAATTAATTAAAAACCATTTATAATTAATTAATTAATAAAACATTTTTTTATTAAACAATATCCCCAAAATTACTTTTACAATGATTTATAAACATTTTATAAACCATTTAAATCATTTTATATGTTAATTTTTTTAATATTTTTAAAACAATTCAGTTTACCTTTATATAGAATCCCTATTCCGTGTCATGGTAACTTCCTTATACCCTTATGTAGGTCTTATGAAACCCTCATGTTAGGGTAGAATGAGTTTTTTTGATGCAACATCTGGGTAGAACTCCAGTTTCATCAAGGTGACATGTTGGTTACCTTGACGGAAGCCTTTAAAACATATCTCTACCTTTACGTACTTGATTTATATAAAGGTAAGAACCAGAATAGCATCATAAAATATGAAAATAAACACGAATAACCTTACATAAACCCTTTAAAATAAAGGATAGTCACTGATTACCTTTATGTGACCACTCATGTAAATGTAATTCCTTAGTTACCCATACATTTTTAAGGAAAAACATATGATGATCCATGTATTTTATACACATTATTTCATGATTTATTACATAAAGATGAACATAATACAATCCCAAAATATATATATGCCTAGTGTCTTTGAGAAATTAGATTCATAGAATAATAATTTTAAATAGGGATAGAATGACATTATTTAAAACTCCTTAACATGCTTTTAAATTTCCATCACTCTTCTAAAACTGCACCGGATAACCTAAGGATGTACGTAAGAAAAGGGTGAGATATAAAGCCTAATAAGAAAATACTAAAATAATAACTTGATAAAAGTAATACATATGATTCAATAGTCATATGAAGGTGACATAAAATAGGTTATAATCATAAACATGAACATCAAAGCATGATATAAGTTTATAATATCAAGACAACATAAAAATGTGACAATAACATAAAAAATGAAATCATAAACATAAGTCAAGGATAACCACAAAAAAATCATAACATAGTGTTATTAGGATAACCGACCATGAACTATACATGGTATATCATGAGATAAAAACATTACCCAATGCATTGATGATCTATATAATTATGGGCCCACCCATCACATTTATATCACGCACAAGCATTTGTGTGACACATAGATCATATAATATTATAATGACTTTCATCACTTTTAATCACATGATTAAGGAAAGTGGGTTATATGCATGGAAGTAAAAAATCAATGAAGTGTAGGTATATCTAGGTGAATACACTTGAGAGGAAATGGGGATGGGTATTCACTATATAAATATTTGGCATAGAAAATCATAGGATAATTTTGGTAACATAATGGGTATAGATAAATATTCATGGAAGAGTTCAATTAGAGTGAATAATGGTCTATAATTAGTTGGAAATAATAAGGAATGTAAAATGGATGTGTAAAAACACAAGATAATATGAATAATTGGGAATCAAAAGGCATAATACAAAGAGATTTCTTGAATAAAGAGGTGAGAGGATCCCTTACCTTGAGAGGGAAATTCTAAAATCTCGGGAGGAGATTATTAAGAGATTGGGAATACCTTGGGATGGATTTATAGGGGTATAGGGAGGGAAAATTAATGATAAATGGGTTTTGAGTAAAGATCAGTGGGAGGTTGGGTGGGTATTTATATAAAAAGAGAGGATAATTATTTATTAATTTCCAAACTTAGGTTTTGGACACTATATAATAAAATAAGAAAAACCAATAACCATATCATGATTTTTTACCCATGGTTTCTATTAAAGAGGAGTTGTGTTAAATATTTTATAAGGATAATAATTATACATATTTAAATAATATCATTGGTGATTTGGAAGTGAGTCATGTTTATAAAGAATAGATTTTAAAAACTTAAAATATAATACATTTTTAGAGGATTCATTAACGGTTTATAGAATCGATAAAATAAATTAACAAACACATTAGTTTAAAGGGAAAATATATATTTAGTCTTGGATTGATTTATAGTATTAATTAAATCATTTCTTGCCTTTTATGATCTCTAATACATACCGTATATTTATACTGTATTTAATTTTTACCCTAAAATTCGACTACCTCATAAAATTATGAATTTTTTTATTTGATAATTTAGAAATAGTGGTTTTAAAAATGATATTTATTTTACGAAAATAATTTTCTAATTATGATAATTTACAATTTAAATAATGATCCTTATTTACTATAAAATACTAGTTTTTATGACACTAACCAATTTATAACCATTATATAAATTACATTGGAATTAATTAAATTATATTATAATTTATATTAAAATAAATATTGTTTAATAATAATATTTTATTAAAATATAATTTATTTCAAAAATTATTGAATTTATCAAAAAGCATGTCTTAATTGAAATTATATATCATTCCCAAAAATATAATTTTGATTTCTTCGTATCAAAATATAATTTTTTTAAAATCATTAATAATTTATCAAGTAATAATAAAATATAATAATTATTTTATTAAAAATAAAATATATAAATTCATATTGCTAGGGTCCAGATACATAACCCCTTATTACACCAGTGTATGCCCTAAGGGTAAGGTGTACGACTGTGGTAGTTTTTTGGGGTGGTTTGATGAACATGGTTTGGGTTATGATCATGATAAGATTTAAATTATCCCATAAATGGTTTCAGTCATGTTTTGGTTATTATATCTCAACTTGGTCTTAGTTAAGGGTGAATCCCCATGCCGCCATCTCCCTCAAAAGCTCTGATAAATGGGATTCATAGGGTACAATCCTACTAGTAGAGGTCATCACTTCTTCTATCTGTGTGAATTAGAATTTATCATAAACCTTAATATATACTAACCTTATTAATCACTGTACAAATGATATATTATCAATGATTATGAAGATTAATGGTATTTTAAATCTGACAATCTAAAATCATCCAAAATAACTAAATTAGTGTGTGTGTTTTCTATAACTACATTACTTAATAAGGTATTTATTCATTAAAAAGGGAAATTAATTTATAAGAGTTCAGGTCACTACTTCCCCCCTAAAAAATTTCACCCTTAAAATTTAATTTTGTACACTAAAATAGAGGTGGATACTTCCATTTCATGACCTCTTCCACTTCTCAAGTTGCTTCCTCAAACTTGTGGTTCAACTACAGTACTTTGACCAGGTGAGTTTTCTTATTTTTTAGAACTTTTTCTATATGATATAAGATATTAAAAAAATTCTCCTAATATGAAAGATCATTATCTAATGGTACCACCTATGGATTCAGTATATACTTCCTTAAGAGGTATGTACGGAACACATCATGTATTTGAGTTAGGTATGGTGGGAGTACTAGCCAATAGGCCACATATCTGACGTGATCAAGGATATAAAAGTGGTTGATGTATCTAGGACCAAGATTTACCTTATTCCCAAACTTCATAACTTTCTTCCATGGTGATATATAATGTAACACTTTATCTCCTACCTCAAAATCTTGGTCACATTGATGATTATTTGCATAGATTTTTATTAAATTTATATAGATTTCATATAACACTGAATTGTTCAAAAACTTATCTATAATCTCTTAGATAAGATGAAGTCCCATAATATTCTAATCACCAAATTCAACCCAACATGTTGAAGCCTGACACCTCTTACTATACAGGTCCTCATAAGGTTTTATTTGAATGCTATAATAGAAACTGTTGTTATATGATAACTCTACTAGGAGAAGGTGCTGATAACAATTCCCTTGTAAATCCATTGAACATGATCTCAACATATCCTCTAGATTTTTTATGATTATTTTAGACTATATATCATTTTAAGGTTATAATTAGTATTTAAAACCATATTTATATACAATGCATGCTAAAGTATTATCTAGAACCCAGAGGTAAACCTTAGATCTTGATCATATACAATAGAGAGTGGAACTCCATGTAGTCTTACCATTTATATTATGTATATCTTAAATTTTTTTAAAGATACAATTCTTCTATGATATTAATGAAATGCACTGACTTTTTAAGGTGATTTAATTCTACCCATACAACATTATTATATTTAGATATTCTAAGGATTCCGATGATGAAATCCATGGTTATGTTTTCCCATTTCTATACTAGTTTGAAGAATGTTTGAATCATACCATTAGACTTATTTCATTCAACCTTCAATTGTTGGAATATGATAATAAATATACAAATTCTATAATCTTCTTATTCATGTAATCCCACCATAAGTTTTTCTTCAAATATCTATACATCTTAGTGCTTACTATATGAATAAAGAAGGATGAGCTATGGGTATAATCCATAAGTTCTATCTTCAAATTTGGTTTTTATGGGACACATATCTGGATTCTAGACCTTATAAATCCATCTTTAGTAATGTTGAAATCGGGAATATTCATTACCTTTCTCTTTAGCTCATCATCATCTTTTTGGGCCTCCTTGATCCTCTTAAGAATGGATGGTTGATTAGTTATTTGAGAAAAGTGAGATGAATATCCTTTTATTATTATCATGTCTATAATTATCATGTCAAAGAAGATTTGATCCATTTAAAGCCTCATAATGGACATGGTTGTATGATCTTTTCTACTTATAGAATCTACCACCTTTTTTTCACATTCCCAGGATGGTAATAGATTAAATAATCACAATCCTTGAACAAATCTAACCACCTATGTTGGTGAGTATTGAGATATTTTTTTGAGAATATATACTTGATAATTTTATGATTTATATATATGTCACACTTATCTCTATAGAGATAATGCTATTAAATATTTAATTCAAAGATCACTGCAACCAATTCCAGATCAAGGGTTGGATAGTTCTACTCATGGATATTTAATTAGAAGGAGGTATACGATATCAATTTTTATTTTGTATGAATACACAACCCAATCCATTTATTTAAACATCATTATAGATCACAAATCCTCCCCCACTGGTGGGTAATGTAAGCACAGGTGCATTGATTAACCTCCTATTTAACTCTTGAAATCTCTCCTCAAATTCATCAGCCCAGAAAAAATTCACCCCTTCTAAGTTATCTTGGTTAGTGGGCTTGAAAATCATGAGAAGTTTCTCAAAATTTTATGATAATACCTAAATAATCCAAGGAAACTACATATTTCCATTATAGATGTTGGTCAGAGCCATCCTATAATTGACTATGTTTTTAAAGGATCCACAAATATCCCTTTTGTTGGTGATAAAATTTCCCGATAATGTTACTCGATTCATATAAAACTCACATTTACTATACTTTGTATATAAAATTTCCTTTATAAAGGTATTTAGTACAAAAATCAAATTCTCCTCATGTTCCTCATTTCTTTTTGAATATATAATAATATAATCTATAAATTCTACCAGAAATTTGTTAAGGTAATCCCTAAAGACTCTATTCATTAAGTCCATGAAGATATATAGAGAAATAGTGATCCCAAATGGAAATAATATGAAATTATAGTGCCCATATATTATATAAAAAGTAGTATTTAGAATATCATCCATCTTTAACTTCACTTGATAATATACCAAATGAAGATAAACCTTGGAGAAGTATTGGGATCCACATAGCTGATCAAATAAGTAATTAATCAATGGTATTGGATAATTTCTCTTCATCATGACCTTTTTAAACTCGTGATAATCAATTTAGAGGCTCATTATTCATCATTCTTCTTGAAAAAGGGACTAATGAACCCACAATGAAACAGTTAGGTATATAAAACCTTTATCTATACTCTCTTGTAATTGATTCTTCAGCTATTCAAGTTCAACAATTGACATTCTATATGGAGTATTGGATATTAGAAAAGATCTGGGTTTAATTTAAATCGAGAACTCAACATCTTGGATAGGATGAAGAATGAGAAATTATTCAGGAAACACATCAGAAAATTCACTCATAGTGGGCATGTTATCAAGGATGATTTTTCCTTAGTCTCAATCATTTAAGTTAGACATGCATGTGCATAAGGAAATAATATCCATTCATGAGATGATTATTCCAAATAATATTCATACCCCCCCTTTCACTTGTATATAATTATTGGGAAATTTTAAATATGGAGGGTGATTTCCTTCTCTCATCAATTTATACTGGATCTATATAAGAAAATCCAATCCATAACCAAAATATCTTCAAATTCCACTAAATGTAGTATCACATGGTTTATAGGGAAATCGACCCCCCCCAAATTTTAACAAGGGATGATTTATATACTTGGGATGAAATATTTGACCATTTATCATCTTCACCAATAACTCGAATTCCATGTTTTGAGGTGGTGGTTAAATAGTTCTACTAAACTTGTGTGATATGAAATA
The DNA here is from genome assembly GCA_963277665.1 of Viscum album. Taxonomy (NCBI): domain Eukaryota; kingdom Viridiplantae; phylum Streptophyta; class Magnoliopsida; order Santalales; family Viscaceae; genus Viscum; species Viscum album. The sequence goes on from OY728128.1 coordinate 1,309,771,138, forward strand.
ATGTGCAAAACCAGAATAAAATAGTATGTTTTCTATATTTAAATAGATAAATAACGTACCTATCACCACTTTATTGTCAGGATCCACCTTAGTATTTGTTATGGAATAAGTTCAACATTGCTCTCTATTCCTTATAGGTTTTTGTCATCAGTTATCATTGAAAACCCTTAGTGCATTGATTTACATAGTATCCTTATTCCTTGTAGTTGAAGCATTAGACTAGGGGATTAGGGTTGACTAGAGAATTCCTTTCTTCCATAAAATTATTGGGTTTATCCCATAAATATTTACTAGGTTGGTTCCCTTCCCACCTTCACCCAAATCATTTACTTTCCTCCTTCAACAAATTTACAATATGCTTCTTCACACACTTTTGTTAAGTAGGTTGTTGAACTTTCTTTCCCCCATAAGATTCCTCCATTTCTCTACCAAAAATTAAATCCATTATTTGTTTCATATCTCATGACCCATAAGACCATTTAGATTCATTAATAACCATTTCAAATTTGAGTAAACATCATAAAATTTCCTCATATATTTCAAATCATTGAATCACCAAATATTTTTGTAGATTATTATTTAACCCACTAATGAAGAAGTCAAATTTACTTTCAGGGTCAATGAAAAAGTTAGAGGTGTATCATGAAAGTCTTTTAAATTTCACTTCATACACCCTGATGGATTTTCCTCATTTTTATCGAGGAAAATGAAATAGCTTTTCATTTTAAGTCAGTTATTATGAGAAAAATATTTATCAAAAAACATTTTTTTGAATTAATTCCACACCATTTATTCTCCTTGGGATTCATATTTTTGATCCATTTATACCATTGAACAGATTATCCATCCATATGATAAATAAATAATATGAAATTATATTTCTTAGAGAATTTTAGGATGAAGAATATATTTTTAATAGATTCAATCAATTGTGCTGTGATTAAGGGATTTGAAGATCAACCAAAATTTGGAGGCCTTTTTCCTATAAAGGTATCAATTGTAAATTTATATTATTAGGGGGATGTGGGTTTTCTAATGATGAGTAAGTATTGTCATAAATTTCTATACTTATACTCCTATTAGTTTGGTTATCTTATATGGATGATCATCACATTACCCGTCACATTGGTTATTGACTCAGTTTCTCACATTTCTAGCTATTGACAAAAATAAAGGGAAAATTAGGGATGATAAATTTTAAAGTATTAAACACCTAAAAGAAAAAATATTAACATTAAAGGGATAAATAATAAATGACATATATTCCTTAGACTATGAATTTCTAGGATTAAATCTAATTTATCAATGGTTTATTTCCTAAAATGAAATTTTATGAGAATTTTTTTTATATTCATAATGGTTTATAAAGAGTTTGTGAATTAACCAAGGAATATCCCCAAGGAGTGTCAAAATATGTGTGTATTAAAGCCTCTTTGTCATGAATCAAGTGATGATTAAGTTAATACTCGATGAAAAATTTCCAAGATTATTACTCCTAGGTAAAAATGTGTCAGATCCACATCCAATTGTGGTATCCAGGCATATATATTAGTTTTTGGAAACCACTTACTCTATATTTACCAAAATTCAGGAATATTTTCCTATGTTTAATATTATACCTAAATCTTTTACTAATATTTCCTAATCCTAATCCTAAAAAATAACTAGACATTTCCCCGATACCAATTATGAAAACCCATGTCATTTATACACTTTATTTCATGATTTATTACATAAATGCACACATAATACAATCCTAGAATATTGGTGTCTTTGGGAAATTATATATATAGAAAAATAACTTAAAATAAGTACACATTGACATTATTTAAAACTCTTTAACATGATTTTAGAATTCCATCACTCTTCTAAAATAGTTAGGGATAAACTGAGGATGTTTATAAGAAATAGGTGAGCTATAATACATACCATACATTTATATCATATCTAATTTTTACCCAAAAATTAAACTTTCTTGGAAAATTATGAAGAATTCACCATGGGATAATTTTGATATAGTTATTTAAAAAATGATATTTATTTTACCAAAATAATTTTGTAAATATGATAATTTACACATAAGTAACTTTTTTATTTACTGGAAAATATTATTTTTTACAACACTAACCACTTTTTTACCATTACACTGAAAATTATTAAATTCTATTAACATTTATATTTAAATAAATATTATTTAATAAGAAAAATTTATTAAAATAAAAGTTATTCAAAAAATTTCTTGAATTTATCAAAAATTGTAACTTAATTAAAACTACATATATTTTCAAAAAATATAATTTTTATTTATTCATATCAAAATCTAGTTTTTATTAAACACAACAATCATTTATAAAGTAATAATAAAATGTAATCATTAATTTATTAAAATAAAATATACAAATTCATACTACTAGGGTATATATACATAAACCCTTATTACAACATCATACAACCTAAGGTTAAGGTGTGATATGGTGTTACTTTATTAGGGTAGTTCATAGAATATGGTTTGAGTCATAATCTCAATAATGTTGATCTTCTCCTGTAAAAGGTTTTACTCATGTTTTACTTGTTCTATATTGGCTTGGGATTAGTTAAGGGTGATTTAACACCTTGAGATTTAATGGAATATTATTTTAAAATAAATTTAATCTTTTAAATATTTTTTATTACACATAATACCAAGTTTATCTTGGGTTACACACAATATTCAGTTTAGCTTATGTTATACGTGACACTGAGTTTTAACAAACTGTGATATAGTATAAATATTATTTAAATGAGACCATTATAAGATTACCATAACACTCAGATATATAAAATGTAATAGCTAATTTTTAAATATTAATTATAATTTTTTAATATAATTAAAACATATTGATAATAAAGTACTTAATTTTTAGAAAAGTATTTATATGTTTTAAAAATAACATTTTCTCAAAAAAATGTTTTTATTGCATTTTGTGAACAAATGATAAAATTAATTTTTAAACTTTTAGATAAGGTATTTGAAAAAATAAAATTAATTTTTGAAATATAAATTTAAAAATTATCTTGGAGTTAATTTATGATAATTTTAGGAAAGGATAAAATTTTAAGTGGATAGTAAAAAACTGGTTTTTATTAAGATTTGTCTTTTCATGGACAACTTTTAAAAAATAAAAAAATGTTTTAATATGGTTTTAAAAGTAAAATTAATTCAAATATACATATATTAATCCAATTTATTTCATTATAATCATTTTTATATTGACTTTTGATATAAAAACTTTTTAAAATTTTGAACATTTTCTCTTTGGAAACCCACTTTCGCGTCGAGTCTACAAGATTAATTTTATATTAAAAAATTAAAATAATGTGAATCTAATTTATAAAAACAGATTAAATATTTTTAATTATAATAATTTATATTATCTAATAAGTTTAAATTAATTTTTTACTATAATAAATAGTAAAAACTGTAAGAATTAATTACTGTAGTTAACATAAAAATGGGTTTATCGGAGGGTTAAACTTAAAAGACAGGGGTTAAAAATAACCCAAACATGTCCAAAACCAATTTAATGGAATTATTTATACCTTATATCTTCTATTTTTTTTATAATGGACCATTTTGGATCTTTTTTCATGTAATAAATGTGGGTATACCTTTTTCTTTTCAAAAATTATAAGTGTGCCACTGACCTCTCTTATAAAAGGCCACCAACTGCTTTCCTATTAACACTTAAAAAAACAATTGGTTCATAAAATAATAGACATAATAACTTTCTTAATTACCTATAATCATCCTATAATCCTTATTTTGGTTAAAAATCAATCTTTTGAAGGATTCTGGTGTAAACTAAAATAAGTTGTCTGAAGAAGAGGTAACATTGTTGACCGAGTGTTTTATTTTATTTCTTTCTTCACCTAATTAAATTAAATTAAACCATGATGATATAATAAAATTAGTATCCTAAGTATAATTAAAAATTTTAGGTTAATTTCTTTACTTAAAATCATCTCATCTTCTAATAAATGGGATACCAAATCATCATTCATGTGTACAAAGGACTATCACCTCATGAATTGATGTTTTTCATTTTCTATCTCCACCTCTCATAGATAGATATAATGATGTATTTATTATTTATATATAATATTTATGATATTATTATACTTATGGAATTATGATATCCTATATTACTTCTTAATTTCCATTCCATGATAATATGATAACGTTGTTTATGTGTATGATGGACTACTGCCTTGTGAAGCGATGTGATTAATTCTTCACATATGATTTAAATGAAAGGTAATAAGGATAGTTTTAAATAAACATATGTGATATATATTAAAAAAAATTATTTTGTAATGTTAATATATTATTTAACTTTTGTTCGTTTCAACCATCGAAAAAATGGAAACAACGTTCATACGTGCGTACGACCTACCGTCCCCATGAACTGTGTATTTCTTTTTTTGTCTCTAACTTTTATGGATTAATATATATATATATATATATATAATGAATATATATGATATTTATATAATATTTAACATTATGGAGTTTATGGAACCATGATAAATGTAATAGGACCAAAAATCAAAAATCAAAACATACTTGAAAAACAAAAGCAATTGTCACCCAAAACGTGATTTTAACAAATAATTATTGATAAAGAGGAAATAAAAGGGAATAAGTAAATCATATATGATATTATAAATATGATTATGATTATATAATATATTCATCACAAACTTATATGTATTATACAATAGTTTTTAATGTCTGTGAATGAATTCAATACTTAAGGTAAGTGATTTTCATCTCACTTTTTACTTATGTGAGTCACATGCCATATTCACCACCTATTGATTTTATGTGGTATATAGAATAAACATGAATTTAATTTATGATTATTCTACTTAAAATTATTTATATTTACATATCTATTTTAGTATCTCTCTTTCATGGGGTTTATGGTTCCAAAGTTACCGAAGTGGTAAGGAATTTTTGTCTCAATTTACCTTCTTTGAGACATAGGTTATGAACCTATATTATTTTATGAGGTGTATATATAGATAATTTTACATGTAATATCATACATTTATTTATTATTATAATATTAATAGTTTCATTTGATTTATACCTTTACAGGGCTTACGGTTCAATGTTACCAAAGTTTTATGGGTTTTATAAAATAATCTCATCATTTATTGAGATTGTTTATTATTATGTTTACAATGATGAAATAATATGATAAATATCTAAAAAAATTATTGAATTTTATTATCCTCTATTTATGTCATTAAAATACATATCTTTACTTAATTTCCTCTATTTATGTACTCATTATTTCAAAAGAATGTTTTTAAAGAAAACCGACTTTATTTCTCTCTTCAATCGAAAAACCTTTTTTTAATATACATATTTTCTAAAAAAGTTTTCAAAAAAGTTTTAAAATTATAAAAATTATTTATTAAAGAAATTATTACCTATGTTTGATTTTTTTTTTAAAAAAGTAATAATCATGTCGTTTTCAAAACAAGGCAAGTTTGGATTTTACCAAAAATATAAAAGAATCTTTATTTTAACGTGTATAGAATTTATCACCATCATGACCACTCAATGTTTTAAAGATTAATTTTTAAGTTTAAATGGTTATTTTCAAGGAAAATGATTTTGAAAATGTTTTATTTTTTATTTTTTTTCAAAGTGAAAAATATATTTTACTCAATAAATGTTTTAAATGATTTTTAAATGTTCCTTTGTAAGTTTCAAAGGTTGTTTTTAAAGAAAAGGATTTTGAAAATATTTTATGTTTTAAAAAGTTTAGTTTATTTTCAAATAAAATGATTTTGAATTTTTTTTATGAATTTTTAGTTTTGAAAAGTAATTTTTAAAGTGGAATGGAAATTTTCCTCAAGAAATGTTCTGAGTGATTTTACTTTCAAAATAATTTTCCATCTAAGATGGAATACTTTTATGTTTCTTAATATTTATCAAGAATATGATTTAATGAAAACATATTTATTCTTTATCTATATGGTTTATGTTAATTATGATTTTTTATGAAACCCATTCCTCTTCGATGGTTTATACCATGATAAAATAATTATGAAATCTGCTTTTTTTTCTATAGGTTATAATGAAATACTGAAATGATAATGAAACCTATTTATTTTCAACTAGTTATGCTATAGTGAAATGTTTATGAAACACATTTCTTTTCATGGGTTCTAAAATGATGAATTTTTAACGATTCTATGGCACACATATGCATGATTTTCATTATATGATAGGTGGGACCTATATCTCCCTCCAATGCATTAGATAAAGATTGATATCTCAAGAGATAAATAGGGATGAAATGGGGAGTTAATCTAGTTTAGTAAGGGTCTATATCCACTGTGATATTCTTGGGTGTGAATCTTGACTACTACGATGGTTTTGGGTGTGAAGACATTCCACTATTATAGTCTTGGAAATGACCCTTGAACTATTAAGAAAATGATTTTCCATGCTAATGTGTATACCAAAAATCTATATCATATGATAATGTTATGATATCAGGGATCATGTTCTTTGATTCCTTTATGATTATATCTTATTAAATGCGAATATTATTCCATGAACCAAGTTTATGATCTATGATATACAAGGTAAGGTTTTAAAATTTTAAGTTCATATTCTCATAACCTTATGCTCCTGTTATTCTTATGTGATCATTGATATCTACCTTATTTAACCTTACTAATAATTTGAGATAAAAATTTCTTATATTTACTTTTCCTAGATTATGATGAAAGGTATTGTGTATGATATGTATGATAAGGGTTCTAATTATGGATAACTTAGTGGGAGATGATATAGCTCACTTATGAACTAGTTGTTTGTGTTTCCATGTTTTTAAAGGCATTATACCTATACGATCCTTTGGTATGTGTTTTTTTAATGTAATTAATATTCATCTAAAATATGTAATATTTATATATGATAAGTTTGGGTCTTTACATTTGGTATCAGATGACTGGTTTAGTTAACCTTTGGAAACTAAGATGAGAAAACTTTAGTAAGATATGTAGGGACATTTTTAAGTATATATATAGGGACATGTCTAAGGATAAGTCTATAGATGAGTCAAAGTATAGGAAAATATCCTATAATTTTGGTAAATGATAGAACAAGTGGTTTATAAGAAATTATATCCTTGTATGGATACTACAAGTATATGTGGATCTAATATAGAGGTACCTAGGGGTAATAAATCCAAAAAGGGTGCATTAAGCTGGAATTGATTGTCACATAGTTCATGATAATGGGACTTACTTCACACCTAGTTTGACACTCTTAGGGGATATGATTTTGGAAATTCACAATCTCTTTATGAAAATCATGAATGATTTGAATGGTTATCATGAATGACCTAGGTTAGGCCTAACATGTCATAGATTTAAAATAAGGCATCATTATTTAGAAATCCTATAAATGATTTTTCATGATTATGTGTGTTTCTCACACTATGATTTTTGTTTTCAGTCAATAGATAGAACCTGAAGTAACCATGTTAATGTTAAATATAATATATAATGAAATTATTTTCATCTTGAGCAACCGAATGTTATGGGAGTTGGAATATAAAACCTAACTGCTATTATCACACAACATTCTCAGGATATGAATTATACTAAACATCAAAATGATAAAAGTAGGGTAAAATTTTCTATTGATTCCTTCATGAGGAAATTACCACCCTCTTTTAGTGGGTCCATTGATCGACTAGTTACTGATAAATGTATTAGTACCACTGAAATGATATTTTCCATTCTCTAGTGTTTAGAGAACGAAAAATCCATTTTGTTTGTCTATAATTTGGAAGGAGAAACATACAAATAGTGGAACCTTATTAAGAATATGATTCAATATAAGATAATTGAATCCATTGAATATAATGATTTTAAGAGGATATTTTTTAGTAAGTACTTCCCTAACATTCTATAAACAAGGATGGAGAAGTAATTTCTTGATATCAAACAAAAGGATGGTGAATTTAGAGGTACCTACAAAGCTAATTTTACAAAACTTTCATTGTAAAATTATGGTTTAATCATCATTCTATAAAGAAAAACTGATCAATTATTTGGTTTCTTAATACCAATTCTTAAAAAGGAATTAGATATAAGATAATTTAGTAGTTATAGAGAAGTCATTCTATGTGTATTGAAGGTATAAATGTAAATTATAGATTCAAATCATTGCCATGGGTTTTGATAAGAAAAGGGAGATTGAGTCTCATGAGAAATTGAATAAACCACATGGTGGAAAGAAATTTCAATCACTTACATGCAAGAAATGTGGGAAGAAGCACTCAAGTGAATTCCTAAATGAAACAAGTGGGTTTTAAAAGTTTAGGAATCTTGGACATCGATAAAAATAATTTAAAAGTGATGTGAAGAGGATATTTAATGAAATTAATGGAGAGAGATATCAATAAAATGAGCCACCCATAATCCAGTGTTTCATGTTCACAGAGTTTTGTCATTATGGAAATAAATTACCCAATATAATGGATAATGTAGATGATAGGCCACAATAACCTCTAAAGACAAATGAAAAATAAAAATCTTATATAATCATAATGGATGAAGTGAATCATGATAACTAGGGAACACTTATCCTCCCTTCATTAGTTGGGAATTTCATGTTTTTTGTATGAATGAACCCTATGAAAATATTATTGTTCATCCTTCAGTGAAATTTCATGTGATTATCTCCCTCTACACGAATTTTAGAATAATTAAATGACATTTGATATTCCATTTTTACAAGGATGAACCAAATATTAAAATGAAAATGTTTTCATATAACATATGATCTTATATAATGAATAAAGGGTGAATTAACTTTTGGAAGTTTATATGTCTCCATGTAATATTAACTTAATAGTTATGGATACTATCATGTTTTTATGAGTTTAAGGTTGATTATAAGTTCAAATTCATTGAAACCCATTTTTTAGGTTTTATGTGATGGTATTTTATCAATATTAAGAATATTTAATAGATATTTATGGTAATAAAACCCTTTGGGTTTTTTCTATGTTTTAGTGATAATGTTATTTGAGGAGTAATGCCTTTACACTTTGTGTAAATATGATTAAATTTAATAGTAAACTTTAAGGATTATCTTATCTTTGATGTTGAGGTAATTATAGGTTTGAGTTGATTTCCTTACAAAGTCAACACACTTCATTGCTATCATAGAAAATATCTATCTAGTTATGATTTCCAAATTATACATTAAGGAAGTGGTAAGGTTTAGAATAGTACCAACTTAAATTTTATATAATTAGAATCCAATGTTTACCTTGATGTTTTGACAAATTCTTCAGTAAGCTCTTGATATAGAGTTGAGTTTTAGTACTACGTATCATCCTTAGACAAATGGTCAGTCTAAGATAACAATTCTAACCCTAAAGAACATTCTAGGGTCTTGTTCTATGGATTTTAAATGTTTTTGGGATAAAACCCTTTATTAAGTTAAGTTTTCTTATAATAATATCTCTCACTTTAGAATTCTCTTAGATCCTTTTGAACCCCCTTATAGAAAAAAGTGTAGAACTCCAATATACTAGAATGAAGTTGCATAAATAAAGCTATTGGGAACTAATATAGATGGTGAAATATAAGTTAAGGTTAGAGCCATTTATCAACATTTAAAGTTAGAAAAAATTTGAGATAAATTTTGTGCTGATAATAATTTACATGATCTAGAATTTGAAGTTGTTGAGAAGGTGTTTCTGTGATGTTATCTATGGAAGAAAGAAGGGTAAAAAAATATCTAGGTATATCAGTCCCTTTGAAATTATCGATTATATCAGGACCATATATTATATCTTGTAACTTCCATATAACCTCTCTCAAGTTTAATATGTGTTCCTTATGTTTATCCTAAGGAAGTAAATACTTGATCCATTACATTTACTGAACTCTTAGGTTGTACCGCTGGAGAACGGTATTTATTATGATTAAAAATCAATGGAGATTCTAGATATTATATAAAAATTTCTATGAAACAAGAATACTCACTTATTAAAAGTTTTTTGGTGAAACCACTAGCTTGAGGAAGCTACGTGGGAACTTGAGGATATAATAAGGAAAAAATATCCTCATTTTTTGGTACCAAAGTGATGAATTTTGAGGGAGAAACTCATTTTATGGGGGGAAGAATGTAATAAATTGAGATTTTTTGAAATATATATTTTCAAATAAATTTAATATTTTAAATATTTTCATTACAAACAATATCAAGTTTAGCTTTCATTACACACAACACCGATTTTTTCTTGCATTACATGTGACATTGGGTTTTAACAAACCAAGATATATTATTAATATTATTTAAACATGGCCATTATAACCTAGTTTCTAAACTTAGATATATGAATTGAAATAAATAATTATTAAATATTAAGCATAATGGTTTTGTATAAAGAAAACATATTTATAAAAATGAACTTAATTTTTAGAAAAGTCTTTATATGTTTTGAAAATACAATTTTCTCAAAAAATGTTTTTCTGTAAAAAAATAACAAAATAATTTTTACTACTTTTAGAAAAGATATTTTGAAAAATAAAGTTATCTTTTAAAATATACATTTCAAAATTATATTTTATTGAATTTTTGATAATTTTCAGAAAAGATAAAATTTTCATTGAATAGTGAAAAATACGGGTTTTTATTAAGATTTTTCTTTTCATTTACAACTTTTAAAAATGTAAAAATTGTTTTAATATGGTCTTAAAAGTAAAATTAGTTCAATTATATATCTATTAATCCAATTCATGTCATTATAATCATATTCATATATAATTTTGATATAAAATCTACTTAAACTTCTAAACAATTCTCTTTGGAAACCCACTTTCTCGTCGTGCTTGTGGAATTAAATTTAAATTTAAATTTTCTACTTATATAAATTGAATTTTAAAAAATGGATTCTATGTTTTAAATAATATTAATTTATATTATTTAATAATTTCAACTTAATTTTTTACAATAATTTATAGTAAAAAATTAAAACATATTTACAATGGTTAAGGTAAAAATTGGTTTACCGGGGGGGGGGGGGTTAAACTAAAAATATAAGGGTTAAAAATGAAATAAAACATGTAAAAAACCCATTTTATGGTCATATTTATACCTTATATCTTATAGGTTCAATAATTTACCCTTTTGGATCCTTGTATCATGTAAAAAACATGGGTATATCTTTTTCTTTTAAAAAATTTCAAGTGTTCCACTCACCTTACTTATAAAATTCCACACCTCGTATCCTATTCACACTTAAAAAAACCATTATATTGGGAAATAACTACCCAAATAAATTCCTTAATTACTTCCCCTCATCCTATAGGCCTTATGTTGGTCATAAATCCAACCTAGAAAGTATTTTGGTGCAAACCAAAAGAAATTGTCCGAAGAAGAGGTAACGTCCCTAACCGAGCATTTTATTTTATTTATTTATACACATACTTAAATTATTATTAAACCATGATGATATAATAAAATCAGTATATTACACATACTGATATTTTTTTCTGTTAGGGTCATGACCTACAATCATCTCATCTTCCATCAAATGAGACACGAAATCATCATTCATGTGTACGATGGACTACTGCCTCGTGAATTGATGTTATTTTTTTTCCATCACCACATCTCATAGATAGATATAATGATGTATTTTTTATTTAGATATGATATTTATGATATTATTATTATTATTTAATCATTATATCACATATTCATTCTTATTTTCCATTATATGGGAATAAGATAACATCGTTCATGTGTACGACAGACTATCGCCTCACGAAGTGATGTGATTTATTGTTCACATACGCTTTATATAGAAAGTAATAAGGAAACGTTTAAGTAATTATATTTTATACATATGGAAAAAATTATTTTTAATGTTAATATATATATTTTTTAACTTTTATTCATTTCATCCATCAATGAAATGGAAATAATGTTTATGCGTATGTACGACTCACCGTTTCCAGAAATGGTGTATTTATTTTTCTATCTATAAATTTTATGGATTACTATAAATACATATATACTGAATATATATGATATTTATATTATGTAAAAAATATATATTATATTACCATGATAAACATAAGAGTTCCAGAAATAAAAAATCAAATCATACTAAAAAAACAATACACTTATTACCTGAAACATGATTTTAACAAGGAATTATTGATAAACAGGTAATAAAAGATCATAAATAAATCAAATATGGTATGTTATAGATGATTATGGTTTTTAAATATATGTATACTAAACTTATATTTATTATAAAAAAGTTTTTAATGTTTATAAAGGAATTTGATACTCAAGGTAAGGGATTTTTATCACTTTTTACTTATGTGAGACACATTCCATATCCTATAACTATTTCTTTTATGTTGTGTATATACTACTCATGAGTGTATTTATGATTATTCTCTTGAAAATTATTATTATTTACATATCTATTTGAGTATATCTCTTTCATGGGGTTCATAATTTGAAAGTTACCAAATTGGTAAGGGATTTTTGTCTCGATTTGTGTTATTTGAGGCATATGTTATGTTATACACCTATATTATTTTATGAGGTTTATATATAGCTAATTTTACATGTAATATCGTGAATTTATTTATTATAATGATATTATAAGTTTAATTTAATGTTATTCCTTTATGGGGATTATGATTTAGTTTTACCAAAGTGGTAAGGGGTTTATGATACAATATCATTATTTATCAGGATTGATTATGATTATGTTCCAGATGATGAAATCCTATCATCCATATCACAATAAAATAATTAATTTTATTTTCATTTGTTTATATAATAAAAATACATATTTTCCCTTCATTTTTCTCTCTTTATGTACTCATGTTTTCAAAATAATGTTTTTTAATAAAACTGAATTTATTTCTCACATTGGCCCAAAACCCTTTTTCTTCCATATACATGTTTTCAAAAATGTTTTAAAATAATATAAAGGATTTATAAAATAAAATTTACCCATGTTTTAATTTTTATTTTTTTGAAAATGAATCTTTATATCATTTCCAAAACAAGACCCATCTGGCTTTTATAGAAAACATGACAGGATTATTTATTTTAACATGTATGGAATTTCCATCCATCATGGATGCTAAATTTTTTATATATTACATTGTAATTTTCAAAGGATATTAAAAAAAAAGGATTTTTATTTTTTTTATGTTTTATTTTTTTTCAATGTGGAAATGTTATTTTCCTCGAGAAATGTTGTAAATGATTTTTTAAATATTCCTTTGTATGTTTCAAAATTTATTTTCAAGGAAAAATATTTTAAAAATATTTTTAGTTTTTAGAAGTTTTTTTTCAAATTGGAAAAGATATTTTACTCAAGAAATGTATTAATGTTCTTTAATGCTTCCTTTTTAAGTTTCAAAATTTATTTTCAAAGAAAATTATTTTGAAAATGTTTTATTAATTTGTAGTTTAGTGTTTTTTAAAGTGGAAAGGAAATTTTCAACATGAAACTTTCCAAGTGATTTTACTTTCAAAATCATTTTCCATATAAGATGAAATCCTTTTATATTAATTAAGATTTACTAGGTATATAATCCAATGATACCATATTTACTCTTTCTCTAGATAGTTTATTTTTATGATGGAAAGATGTTTAAGAAACCTGTGTTAGGTCGGAATGAGTAATGGAAGATGGTCTAGAGGGGGATGAATAGACCATATTAAAAAATTTAAACAAATAAATTTATTAATTAAATTAATTATCCAAGTTAATTATTAAGGTTAATTAGTAGTAGAAAAATATTATAACACAAGTATTTTTTTTATAGTTTGGTCCAAAGTGGGTATAATCTACTCTTATACCTCTATACTCGGCAAGAGATACATGTGCACTAAAAATGATTTTAAGGGGTAATCATAACCCAATTAAAAAAATTCTTTTCTAGTGGAGGGATAACCATGACACTGAATTTTATATGGGGAGTCACAACCCTCAAAACCTCACTTTAAATAAAGTGACTTACAACCATTAGATCCTAACTTTATAATCCTAAAGTCACAACCTAAATAAAAAGAATAAAAAATAATAATTTTGTGTGTAAAATAATAAATGAAAAAACAGAGTGCATGTGAGAGATGAGAAATATTGTTAAAGACTCAAAACCAGAAAAATAAGAAGATAAAATATTAAATCACAGGTACTGGTTGGTGAGTATTAGATCATATCATCTCGTCAAGGCATTAGAATTCAAAGCAGAATAAATTCAGTCGTTGAGAGATTGTTCATATAATGAAATAGAGTGTTGCAGGATGTTGCAAATGCACAATAGGTTCAAAGTTCACAACAATTTCTCTTTGAAGAAAATATAGTATCAAATATGTTAACCCATGTGTCTATCATTTTTTCCATATATATATATATAGAATAAATATTCAGCAGTTTTAGAAACTCCTCTTTCTTTGAAAATTCAAAATAAATTGAGTCAAGAGAATTCATAAATATCTCCATAAAAAATCACAGCACCATTTCCTCTTTATTCATGTAGAATAAATTTTAAATAAAATAATTTAAAATAAATACTCTTATAATAATATATCTAAAAAATAATAATGCTGAATGATTTAAAACACCATTTTAAATCCATTCAATCCTATTTAAATTTAGTTGAAATAGTTCCTGAAAATAAGAAGTACAAATTGAAAGCAAATTAAAATATTTGAATTTAAATAAACTCAAAATCACCGACTTTATTGGAATAAGATACTGAAATAATTTCTTAATTTTTCACTTTAAATATAGAAACAAAAACATTAAAATCTCTTCGATCATAATCCTTACATTTAATGTGAATTTATCCAGTAGGAAAACCTTTGAAAATAATCTACATAAATATGAAACAAATCAATTTTCATCATAAAATAACAAAGTAGTAGTAGCAAAGTAGGGTTCACGTGACAATAGAAAAGTAGGGTACACACGAAAATAGAAAATTATGCTTCACCAACATAGTGTAGGGTTCACCAACGTGGCATAGGGTTTCCAACGTAGCGTAGGGTTGATAAAGTAGTGAAGGGTTTCCAACGTAGTGTAGGGTTTCCAATGTAGTGTAGGGTTTCCAATGTAGTATAGGGTTTCCAACATAGTATAGGGTTGCCAACGCAGCGTAGGGTTTACCAACATAGCGTAGGGTTTCCAAACCACACTTTGCAAAAGTAGGGTTGCTGAACCATATTTTGTGAAGGTAGGGTTTTCTAACAATACTTTGTGAAAGTAGGGTACAGATGACAACAAAAAA
The DNA here is from genome assembly GCA_963277665.1 of Viscum album. Taxonomy (NCBI): domain Eukaryota; kingdom Viridiplantae; phylum Streptophyta; class Magnoliopsida; order Santalales; family Viscaceae; genus Viscum; species Viscum album. The sequence goes on from OY728128.1 coordinate 1,309,786,498, forward strand.
TCACGATTCACCAATATATCATAGGGGTTCCAATGTAGTGTATGGTTTCCAACATAGCGTATGGTTGCCAACGTAGCATAGGGTTCACCAATGTAGCATGGGGTTCACCAATGTAGTGTAGGGTTTCCAAACCATACTTTGAGAAAGTAGGGTTTCTGAACCATAATTTGTGAATGTAGGGTTTCCAAGCCATACTTTGTGAAAGTAATGTTGTTAAACTATACTTTATGAAAGTAGGGTTTCTGAACCATACTTTATGAAATACATGACAATATAATTTATAATAATGAAAATAATTTTTAAATTCTCTTAACAGTAGATTCATACTTTGGTAAAAATTACTTATTTGTGTAAAAACTTATTATATTTTCAATGAATCAATAATATAAGAAATATGAATTCTATCCCTCCTAAAATTATCAAAAAACAAAATCAAAAACATTCTGGAAAACTGCAATTCTAAAAAATAATAGAAAAACTTAAAAAATTTATTCACCATCCAAACAAACTTTTTAGACTTTGATATAAACTAATTAAATCAATATAAACATGTTTTATTTTTATAAAATCAATTTTTGAGATAATCCAATATTTTTATAAGTTTTAATAAAAAAAATACAATATATTTTCAAAAATATTTGTTGTAGAGTTTCTAAAACTTTAGTATCAAATTAATTGAATTTTTAGAGTAGTAGAAAATAATATTTAGAAATCATAATAAACTAATTGAATTTATATACATATCTTATCTATAGAACGTGAAAAAAATCACACAAATCCAAACACTTTAGTTTAATCTATCATCAAAATACAAAAAGTTTTTTAAATAAAAATTACATGTAATCAGAAAAAAATAATAAAGGGTTAAAAAATGTAAAATCATATATAATAAAACAAAATAAAACATGCACATGCATAAACAATTGAGCATTGAGAATTGTCCTACCATGTAAAAATAGTATATACTACCTGAAGTTGACCCAAATACTCTTACCAAAATTGATGCTACTAGATATGTTTTAAATTACAAAGTTGTTAATATTTTATATTGTGTTATTAATAGAAGTGTTTTTAGTAATGTGTATGTTGTAAGACAACCAATGAAATTTGAAAGATTCTACACCTTGTCTCTAATAAATTAATTCGAACCATGCTTGGAATGTTTCATGCTAAGTACCAATACTTCAAGATGGTTGGAGAGGAAATAGTAAACCAAATTTTCCATAGATTCACAAGCATTGGGAATGTAATGGATTCACTTAGAGAAGATATAGAAAACCCAGTACTTGTTGAAAGATTCCTACATTCATTATAAAAGAAATATAATTCCAATAAGGGTTCCATTGATGAAATAAATAACTTAAAATAATGAACCTTGGATGAATTGATTGGATCACTACTCTAATATAAACTAGAACTAAAGAACATAGCTACTGAGGAGAAAAAAAAGAAATGCTATATATTTTAAATCTATAAATGTTGTTTCTAATGACTCTTCTGATTATGATCTACATGATAGTGAAAAGGAATACATGGATCATATTATAACTGGAGTCTACAAAAGAATGAATATGAAAGGATTCAAAAATTGTTTTAAAAGAAATCCTCAAAATGAAAAATATAAAAGAGATAAGAAATGAGATATGAATTATAATTCTTAGGATATAAAATGTTATGAGTGAAGGAAGAAAGGGAATATAAAATTTGATTTCCCTAAAATAAATAATAAATCTAAATAAAAAATAAGGACAAAAAGGCTTTAACCACAAGCTAGAGTTGTAAAGAAGAATTTGATTTTAGTGAACAATCAGGAAATGAAAAATAAACTGTTTACTTTTACTTCATGACATCACTGGATAAGGTTAGTTATTCTTGTTTTAATTAGGAATATTCTGATTCTAAATATGATTATGAAAACCCTAATGCTTTTGAATTAAATAAATAAATTAAAATATTAAGAAAAGATATTCTAAAAGATACTGATTTATATAATAAGCTTAAATAAAGCAATGAGACAATTATTTATGAAAATAAAGTAATTTTAAAAGAAAATGAAAAATTAAGAAACAAAACTTCTTCAAATCATTCAAAATTTTATGAAAATTTTAAATCTATTCAATATTTGAGTGAAATTTGAAAAAAAAATTTGAATGTCTTAGACAAAGTTTATCTTATTTTATTCATGGTTTTGAAAAATATCATAGAATGATTTCTTTGACTAAAACTGATTAAAATAAATATGGTTTTAGTTATGATAGAAGATTACCTCAAATGTATAAAACTCATTTGGTTAGAATTAAAAATGGTTGTACTTTAACTGTTACTTGTTTTAAATGTGGCATGAAAGGTCACTATGCAAATGATTGTTATCTTAGATTTAAAAAATATTTTGGATTTAAAAAAACTGATATTTCTAAATCCTTGTTATCTAGAGTACCTTACAAAACTTGTTTAAATTCTTTATGTGTACATAAAAATTATATTACTAATCATATTAGAACCAAAGTAGCTTGGGTACCAAAATTGTCAAGTAATTGTTTTTTGTAGGAAAAATGCCTTGGATGTATCAAGAATGACATATAGTATATGGATAGTGTATGCGCTAGGCATATGAACAGATACCCATCAATGTTTACCACTTAAAACATATGTGATGTAGGAAATTTTACTTTCAGATATGATTCTAAATGCAAAGTAAAAGGCTTTGGTAAAGTTTGTATTTCAAATTCTACTTTTATTTATAATGTTTTATATGTTGAAGGTTTAAAACATAATTTAATTAGTATATCACAATTATATGATGATGGAATGAAAGTTAAATTTCAAAATGATAAATGTTTAGTTTTTAAGTTGATTCTTTTTATTTTATGATAATCGAAAAGATAATATTTATATTATCTATTTTTCTGAACTAACTGTTCAACATGTTAAGTGTTTGAATATTGTAAAAAATAAAGGATCCTTTAGCATCGATGTTTAGGTCATTTTAATTTTAGAATATTTCATAAGCTCCCAAAACATGATAATGTGTTACATTGGGATTCTTTAAAGAAATTACATCTTCATGTATGTGATGCTTGCATAAAAGAGAGGAAATACAAAATTTCCTTTAGATACATCAATCAGATAAGTACTAATAGACCTTTATAGTTAATAAATCTTTATTTATTTGGCCACACTCAAATTTCTATCCTTGGTGGAAATAAATATACTTTAGTTATTGTTGATGATTATAGTTGATTTACTTGGGTTTACTTTCTTGCTCATAAAAATGATTCTTTATCTAGATTTAATGCTTCTTGAAAATTAGATAAAAATGAAAAAGGTTCTATGATTATTTTTATTCATATTGATAAAGGAGTTTAACCTCATAATTTATATTTTAAAAAAAATTATGAAATGAATTACCATTTTCATGATTTTTCTACTCCTTGAATGCCATAACAAAATGTTATTATAGAACATAAAAATAGAACTCTTATTAAAATGTCTTTAACTATGTTAAGTGAATATAATTTTCTTATATATTTTTGGGATGAAGGTGTTTTTTATACTTTTTATATTTCAAATATATTTCTTATTAGACCTTTGTTAAAGAAAACTTCTTTTGAATTATTCTAAAATAAGAATCCAAAAGTTGGTTACTTTAGAGATTTTGGTTGTAAGGTTTTTATTTTAAATTCAAAGGATAATTTTGATAAATTTGATGCTAATAGTGATGAATGTATTTTTCTTGGTTATTACAATAATATTAAATCTTATAGAGTTTATAATAAAATAACTATAGGTATTAAATAATTTGTTCGTGTTATGTTTGATGAAAATAATGTTAAAATAAATTCTAATTATAATGTTATTAATGATGATTTTAGAGATTTTAATTTCAATGAAGAAATTACTCAAGATAATAATGAATCAACTGAGGGGGATAATAATCCTTCTCCACTTAATCCAAAATCATAGAAATTAAAAAATATCATCCTATTGAAATTGTAATCAGAAATGTTGATTCTGGTGTTAAAACTAGAAATTCTATTTTAAATTTATATACCAATTCTACTTTTATTTATTATTTTGTCCCTTTTCTTGTTAATTATGATTTGAAAGATGAAAAATGGATTGTTTCTAGGCATGATAAATGAAATTAGTTTGTTTGAAATAATGTTTAGACTTTAGTAGAATTTCCTAAGAATAAATAGGTGATTGGAACTAAGTGGATATTTAGAAACAAGCTAGATGAATCTAGAAAAATTGTTAAAAAAAGCCAGACTTGTTGCTCAAGGATACTCTCAAAAAGAAGGTATATACTTTAAAGATTATTTTTCACCTATTTCCAGAATTGATCAAAAAATCACATCAGGTATGTGTCATTTTCTGAAATTTTTTTGATTTCTGGGTTATCTAAGAAACAAATTTCTATTGCTTTATCTACTGCAGAAGTTGAGTATATCTCTACTGCTAGTAGTTATGCTCAAAGCTTATAGATTAAGAAAATTTATGTGATTTTGGTGTTTATCTTGATAAACAACCTATTTATTGTGACAATACTTCTGCAATTTATATTTCCAAAACCCCTTATAACATTCTAGAACAAAGCATATTGATCTTTGATTTCATTTTATTATAGATCACGTGAATAAAGGTGATATTATTTTAGAATTTATACCTTCTAAAAATACGCTAGTAGATATTTTTACAAAGCCTTTTGACTTTGTTCAGTTAAAAAAAAATTAAATTTGATCTTGGTATGTTGGAATTTTAATTTTTTATTAATGAATTTGTTTAGGGGGAGTTTTTATGTTTTCAATTTTTGTTTATTTACAAAAAGGGTGAGAAATAAATTGGTTTTATTTTTTTTATTTTTTTAATGGTTTAAATGTTTTGGTTTAGTAATCAAACTAGAAGGGGGAGATTTGTTTTGTGCATGTTCATATTTTATTTTGTTTGATTACATATTATTTTACATTTTTTAACCATTTATGATTTTGTTTGATTATATGTAATTTTTGTTTAAAAACATTTATTTATTTTAATGATACCTTAAACTATAGTGTTTGGATTTGTGTCATTATTATCACATTAGATATATAAGTGATTAATATAAATTTAATTATTTTATGAGGATGTATGAAAATGATGTTCTAGTACTCTAAAAATTCAATGAAGTTGATACTATAGTTTTAGAAACTCTATAGAAAATAGCTTAGAAAATCCATTGTATTTGTTTTACTTCAACTTATATAGATATTAGATTCTCTCGAAACTTGATTATAATCCGGAAGGCACAGATCAGACAAACGTCTGATCTCCCAAAATATTATTAGAAAAAGAAAAGTTCAGGACAAAGAAAAACAGAGAGATTACATCACATCAAACCCATTCCCATCTCCATACTCACCATCAGGTCCATCATCATCTTGTGTGGCCGATTCCCATTCAGAGGAGCATATCTTTTAAAAAGTTCCAGATATTGATTCCTGCGGACAAGTTGCTCTTTGGTGAGTTGTTCCTTGAAAGTTCTCCTTGCTTCATTGCCTTTGGCTGAATCAGGCCTCCCACCACCACCCTGCTTGTGGGCAGACCTAGTCGCCATTGGTTTGGGAAGATCCGAATAGTCCCTTCTCTGCCTTCTCCTGCTTTGTTCTTTCCCACTCAGCTCCTTGCCCGTCATCTCTTTACTCCCATTCTTCACAATGTCACTATAGGAAGATCTGTTGTTGTCATTTTCCTTCTCATTTCCAGAAACATCACCCCACTGCCTATGTTGAGCCACTGGGGGAGAGACAGATTTTCTTTTCTTCATCCGCACGCTTCCTGGTTGAGTCTCCTTGCAAGGATTGCATTCATATGGACTAATCCTTCCAATAGGAGGACTAGACATCCTCTCCGCACCCTGCTGCCCAGCATCTTGCCCATCTAACACTAAACCATGATTGGAAGTGTTTTCAGGGATGATGGCGCTGAAAGTCCTCCCTTCTTCCATTCTCTCCATTCCCTTTATCTCACCTTCTTCCATTCTCTCCATTCCCTTTATCTCACCATCAGACAGAACTGCAAAACGATTTGATGAACAGTTTATCATAATTTTAGGAGCAATAGAAGTTAGATTACTTTGATTATTGATTAATTATAAATGTAATAAGTTTTTATACAAATAAGTCTATTTTACTAAAGTCATAATCTTATGTTAACATCCTTTAAAAATTACTTTAAGTTTGTTAAAGAATATTGTCCTATTTTTTCATAAAGTATGGTTCAAGAACCCTACCTTCGCAAAGTAAGGTTAAAAAACCCTACTTTTACAAAGTATGGTTCAGAAACGCTACTTTTAAAAAGTATGGTTTGAAAACCCTACTTTTTCAAATTATTGTTTGGAAACCCTACGCTACGTTGGTGAACCCTACACTATGTTTGATACCATACACTACATTGGAAACCCTACACTACGTTGGAAACCCTACACTACGTTGGAAACCCTACACTACGTTGGTGAACCCTACACTACGCTGGTAAACCCTATGTTATGTTGGTGAACCATACTTTGATACTGTCACGTGTACCCTGATTTTTTGTTGTCATGTGCACCCTACTTTGTTGTTGATGATTTTTTATTTTATGATGAAAATTGATTTTTTACATATTTAAATGGATTATTTTCAAAGGTTTTTCTGCTAGATAAATTCAGATTAAATATAAGGATTATGATCGAAGAGATTTTAATATTTTTGTTGCCATATTTAAAGATAAAAATTATTAAATTATTTCAACATCACTTTCCAATAAAGTCAGTGGTTTCAAGTTTATTTAAATTCATATATTTGTATTTACTTTAGATTTGTACTAAAAGTTTTCAGGATCTATTTTGACTAAATTTAAAGAGTTTTGAATGGATTTAAACTAGTGTTTTAAATCATTCAATGGTATTATTTTTTAGAGATATTATTATAAGAGTTATAATTTTAAATTCTTTTATTTAAGATTTATTCTATACGAATAAAGAGGCAACGATGCTGTGATTTTTTATAGAGATATTTATGAAAGCTCTTGACTCAATTTATTTTAAAATTTCAAAGGAAGTGGAGCTGCTAAAACTGCTGAATATTATATATATATATATATGTGTGTATATATCTAAAAAAAGATACAAACATGGGTGAAAATATTTGATACTCTATTTTCTTCAAAGAGAAAGTGCAGTGAACTTTGAACTTGCTATGCATTTGCAACGTCCTATGACACTCTATTTCATAATCTGTACAATCTATCATGGGATTAATTTCTTTTTCTTCGACTTCTGCTTCCTTGACGAGACAAGATGATCTAATTCTCAATAACCAGTACCTGTTCTTTAATATTTTATCTTCTCATTCATTTGGTTTTGAGTCTGTAATGCTATTTCCCATCTATCACATGTACTCTATTTTTCTATTTATACTTTTACACAATAATAATTATTTGTTATTATTTTTCTTTGGGTTGTAACTCATGGATTCTAAAGTTAGGATCTAAGGGTTGTGACTCCTTGTATCTAAAGTCAGGACTATTTGGGTTGTGACTCCCTTTATCTAAAGTTAGGTTGTAAGGGTTGTGACTCCCAATTCAAAAGTCAATGTCATGGTTATCCATCCACTAGAAAAGGATTTTTTAATTATATTATGATTATCCCTTAAAAATAATTTTTAGTGAACATGTATCTATATCCAATTAGAGAGTTATAAGAGTAGAGTAGGTGCACTTTGTGCAGAACTACTATAAAAAACATCCTTGTGTTATCATCTTTTTCCACTGCTAATTAAACTTTGATAATTAATTTAATTAATCAATTTATCTCCTTAATTTTTTTAATTTGGTCCATTCACCCCCCTATAGACCATCTTCCATTACCCATTCCAAACTAACAATTGGTATCAAAGGGTAATACTTTTAGAATTGATTAGTTATGTTATTCTCCTTCTAATACCTAAAAAATGTTATCAGAGAGTAATCCTTTTAGAACTTATTAGCTCTGTTGTTCTCCTTATGATACCTAACATCCCGTTCCTCTTCCATGGGTTATAACATGATAAAATTCTTGTGAAACATGATTTTTTTCATGGGTTATGATGAAATAATGAAATTATTATGAAGACTATTTCTTTTCCATAGGTTATGATATGATAAATTTTTTTATGAAAATCATTTATTTTATTGGGTTCAGATACGATGAATGTTTTATGATCCTATAGAACATGTATATATTATTTTCATTATACGCTATGTGGGAACCATATATCCCTCCAATGAATTGGGTAAATATTTATATCTCATGTGATAAACTTGGATAGAATGGGGAGTTAACCTACTTTAGTAAGTGACTCTTTCCACTATGATAGTTTTGGGAGTGAACCTTAACTACTATGATGGTTTGGGGAGTGATACCATTCCACTATGATAGTATTGTAAATATTCCTTTAACTACTAAGGAAATGATTTTATATGATTATGTGTATGAAAATAATATACATATTATGCCAATTTCATGATCTCATGGATCGTGTTCTTTGATTCTTTTATGATTCATGTCTCGTGAACTTCCCAAATTTATTCCATGACTCAAGTTTATAATATATGATATATAAGTTATGGTTTTCAAATGTTCATCTCATGTTATCATACCCTTATGCTTAGGTTTTTATTATGTAATCATTTATATCTCCCTTGTTTACCCTTAGAATGTCATGACCCATCCTCGGGGTCTGTGCCGTGACTACCCCAAGCCCGCCTTCCATAGGTCAGGGGATGGCGACTAGCACCAAGGCGTAAATCCCAGTAAAAAGGGAAGGCATTGCCTTTGTAAAGTAAACAAACACCACAGAGCAAGCAAGCAGTAGAAGTAAACACTAAGTAAAAACAGAGTACAACAGTAAGTGCGGAAAGTAAGTGGGCCAGTATACAAACCCAAATTGAAAGTAAAGTACAACTGGAAAGGGAAAACAGCAACTGAAAAGTAAAGCCGCAACGACGAGCTGTCCACTGAGAATCCCACCTGAAGGGTGAGTATAGATGGCTCCACTGCTCCTTGGGTTCCGCCGTCCACTCCGAGTATGTCCCGCCCAGTGGTCCACCACCAGGTACCGTCCTGCTCTGCAAGCCTCAACCATGATCAACGCTGTCCGTCGTCTACAACCAACACAACGTAGTGCGGGCATAACCCATGCAGGGGTGAGTATAAGCTACTCAATAGGGACCCTGAGACCCCCGAAGGTCTCCCAAAATCCACAAAGGATAAACCACAAAGGAAAGATACAATCAAGAAGTAACAACCGACACTTCTTAGGTATATTCCCATACATATACCTAAGTCATCAATTCCAATACGCTCCAACCTCCGAGCCCAAGTACAACCCAGTCCACACAGGAAAGCATACGTATTCCACACAAGAAAGAAAAATGTAATCCACACAGGATAGCACAACACAATCCATAGAGGAAAGAAAACATGATTCAGCTCATACAGGTATACTTCTTCGAAAGACGATAGAGATGATCACTGATCCATCTTAGTCGTCAGACCCACAAAGGATCGATAGGTACTAACCCTCGCAATGACCCACACAGGATCGAACCCACACAGGATCTATAGGCGCTGGCTCACACAGAACCGCTGAGCGCTGACCCACACAGGATCGGACCCACACAGGATCGGTAGCACTGATCCACACAGGATCGCTGAGTGCTGTAGTCGTCGTCGTCGAATCCACTGAGGATCTCTGCACAGTCGTCGTCGCAGTCACAGTAGCAGTCGCAGCCAGCTCTAGGGTTCCCGCACACAGCAAGCTCGTTCGGGAGGGTCTGCTCCACGAGCCATGAGGATGATACATAAACTGACACATAGTCCAGATTTGATGTATCCAAAAGTTCTGTATCGTCAACAGGAACTCAACGTCGCAGACGGCACGTCAATCGGACGCCCGGTCTGAGAGTTATTGACTTTTTCGTCCCAGGGGCCCTGTTGGTTTTTAAGGAAAAACCAACCCGACTGTACTCCACGTACGTCCAAACTTTGGGCGGATTAATCCAAAAGATCCATCTCACTAAGAGAAAACCAACAAAGTCGACGACTTGTCAATCGGACGTCCGGAACTTAAGATATGAGCGTTTCCGCTCCGAGGGCTTGGTTGGTTTTGTGTACGAACCAACCCGGCCGAACCCAAAGTATTCCGAAACCTTGAGTTTGATATACCGAAACGACCGTCTCGATTCAAGGAACACATCACAACTGACGGTACGTCGATCGAAGGTCCGTAGCCCAAGTTTTGGGCAAAAGACCGAAGACGGTCCGAAAACGGGGGTTTCGGGCCCGGATCGACCCGGCCCGAGACCCCCCGGTCGGCCCGAACCGAGTCGACCTGCCCTGGGTCCGGGTTAGCCCGGCCCGGCGCGGCGCGGCCTGGCTGGACGCGGCCCGACCCGGCGCGGCCTGGCCCGGCCGGCGCGGCCCGACGCGGCGCGGCCGGGGCGCGGCCCGGCCAGGGCACAACGTGCCCAGCGCGCTGGCCAGCTCGGCCAACGGCTGAGCCGTTTTGGCAAGGGGGGCACCTGCCCCCCTGGTGTAACCGCGCCCCCCCATTGATGGGGGCCGTTTGATCTGGCCGGCCGAGGGAATTAATTCCCCCGGCTCTCCTTTGTCCGGCCGGCCCGCACCGGCCGGCCGGTTCTGCCGACAAGGACCGGTGATGATCGGTCCTTCCTCCATCACCGACACCGGTGGCCCGGAACCGGTCGCCGGTCACCCTGCTCCGCCGCGGCCCGGAACCGGCCACAACTTGATTCGTCCGACACAGTGCGACGACACTGCGTCCCTCTGCCGCGGCCCCGCTCCGACCGCGGCGTCTTCGGTTTTCTTCGGCGCGGCGCGACGGCGTCGCGTCCTTGTTCAACTTCACGGCACGGCGCGACGGCGCCGCGAATTACTTGTCGTGCGATTCCCACGTGGTGCGACGACACCACGCCATTCCGTCCAAAGCACAAAGTATCAAACAAAGATAAAGAGGAGGGTCGGCCGTGTTTGTGCGGTCCCACCCCCTCTCGTTAAACGATAACATTTAGTCGTATATCCACAAAGAACGAAAAACTAGAATCATGAATGGAAATAATTAAATAAAATAAATCCCCTAACTTGATTAAAGATATGATGAACGTCGGCGTCACGAAGCGAGGATTCGAAGACGTTGACGGAGATTTCGTCGCGAGAAATCGTCGTGAAAAGAGATGTCGCGGGAGAAAGATGCCGTGGAAGAAGACGTCGTGTCGCAGGTCGGTGTCACGAAAGACGGTCTCTGAGGGATCAGCTCTCCACGTCGTAGTTCGTTCGTTCTTCGCGTTCTTCGTCAAAGAAGAAGATGTTCTTCCCAAAATCTCTCAACGACAAAACTCTAACAAAAAAATAAAATAAGCTCCTTTCTTATTTTATTAACACAACAAGCCTTTTGAAATTCAAGGGTTTGAATTTCAAAACTCACATTAAACTTACTACATTAATGCCATAAGTTTAATAAACTTAAGTTAACAACATTAATAAGAGTTGAGGGGGTTAGAGGATATGAAGGGGTGGGGTTTGTGTGGGCCCCACCACCCTCATAACCTCCCAAGGGAGGTCGGGTAGTTACCCAACTTCCATCCAAAGGATTAATCACTTAGAGTAAAATAAAAATTGTAGAATAATTATAAATTAAACTTCCACAATTTTTATCATCAACTCTCGTGAAAACGCAACTCCGGAACAGGTGTTCCTAAGCAATTACCGGCACTACGGTTTCATTGGTGCCCTCGGAATTCGATTCCGAGCACCAGTTCAAAAGTTAGAAAAACCCGCTCGTTCTTTCACTGAACGTACCCGAGCTAAACTTCAGATTGAAGTTTCGGGCACACTGGGCCTCAGAATCAAGTGCCGTCTGAAACTGCGTTCTTGTAAAATCCCAATGAAAATTAAGAAAGAATTTTCATTGAATTTTACGGGTCTTTACATTACTCCCACCTCGGGGCTTTACCTCCCTGTAAAGATACATCGAAAACTAAGGAAACAAATGAGGGTACTCAGCACGCATCTGAGCCTCCCACTCCCAAGTGCTCTCCTGGAAGTTCCCGTGCTTCCATCTGATGCGCACTAGAGGAATCGAACGTCCACGTAGGACCCGAGCCTGTCGATCCTCGATCTCCACTGGAACCTCCGCAAAAGTCACTCCATCATCAACGTCAAGCTCCCCATGGTCAATGATATGCGTCGAGTCGTGCAAGTATCTCCTCAGCTGAGATACGTGGAAGACGTCGTGCACCTGGTGCAACTGAGGTGGTAGATCCAGGCGATAAGCCACCTCGCCAATCCTATTGAGGACCTGGAATGGTCCGATGAAGCATGGAGACAAATTGCTCCTCGGCCAAATCTCCGTAATCCACGTCGAGGTGAGACACGCAAGAAGACGTGGTCTCCATCCTCGAACTCTAGTGGCCTCCGCCTCCCGTCAGAATAAGACTTCTGCCGGCTCTGAGCTGTCCTCATCCGCTCCTGGATGACCTGGACCTTCTCTGTCATGGCCTGGACCATCTCCAGTCCCACAAGTGCTGACTCCCCAGGGTCTGTCTAGCACAAAGGAGATCTGCAAGGTCTGCCGTACAACGCCTCATATGGTGTCATCCCAATGGTGGAGTGGTAGCTGTTGTTGTACGCGAACTCCACCAAGGGTAGGTGGTCCTCCCAGCTGCAACCAAAGTCGAGGACACATGCGCGGAGCATGTCCTCGAAAGTCTGAATGGTCCTCTCCGTCTGACCATCCGTCTGAGGGTGAAAGGATGTGCTCAGACGTAGCTGCATCCCGAATGCCTCCTATAACCCCTTCCAAAGCCGGGAAGTAAAGCGAGCATCACGATCGGAGATGATAGATGATGGCACACCGTGAAGCCGTACAATCTCCTGAATGTAAAGTCATCCCAAGCTCTCCACTGATCCCTGCTCTCTGATGGGTAAGAAGTGTGCCGACTTGGTGAGTCAGTCGACAATCACCCAAATGGAGGAGTGACTGTGAGAGACTGGAGGAAGGCTGCACCATCTCTATCCACGAAGGATATCTGCAAAGAGGATAGCTGCTATGTCGCCTCCTCAAGTAGCTGAATTCCCATCCTCCTGCTGAGAGCATCAGCTACCACGTTCCCCTTCCCAGGAGTATAGACTATCTCAAAGTCATAGTCCTGGAAGAACTCGAGCCATCGCAGTTGTCTCAGATTCAGGTCCTTCTGAGAGAAGATGTATCTGAGACTCTGATGGTTAGAAAAGACTGTAAAGCGCTCTCCCATCAGGTAGTGTCGCCATGTCTTCAGAGCGAAGACCACTACTGCTAACTCCAGGTCATGGGTAGCGTAGTTCTTCTCATGCGACCTCAACTGACGTGATCCATAGGAGATCACTGCCCGCTCCTGCATCAGGACACATCCGAGTCCGGTCCCTGATGCATCGCAGTAGACTACATACCCTACTCCCTCCTCAGGCAACCTCAAGATAGGTGCCCTGGTCAATATCTGTCTCAGCTCCTGGAAGATCTGCTGACATCTGTCTGACCACACAAAGGGTTTCCCCTTCTTCGTCAAAGCTGAGAGTGGTGCCGCAACTCTGGAGAAGTTTGGCACAAATCTCTGGTAGTATCCAGCTAGACCTAAGAAACTCCGCACCTTCGTCACGCTCCTGGGTGGCTCCCAAGCTAGCACTGCCTCGATCTTCGAAGGATCCACTGCAACTCCCACCTTAGAGATGACGTGTCCCAAGAAGTGGACCTCATGTATCCAGAACTGGCACTTCGAGAGCTTACCATAAAGCTGGTGCTCTCGGAGTGTGTCTAGTTCAACCCGTAAGTGGTAGGCGTGCTCCTCCTCAGTCGTCGAGTAAATCAAAATGTCGTCGATGAAGACCATGACAAATCGATCGAGGTATGGCTGAAAGATCCTGTTCATGAGGGACATGAACACTTCTGGAGCATTGGTTATGCCGAAAGGCATAACCAAGAACTCATAGTGTCCATACCGACATCTGAAGGCCATCTTCTGCACGTCCTCGTCTCGAACTCTGAGCTGATGATAGCCTGACCTGAGGTCTATCTTTGAGAACCACCGTGCTCCCTTGAGCTGATCGAAGAGGTCATCAATCCTTGGTAGCGGATACTTGTTACTCACTGTCACTTGGTTCAGGCGACGATAGTCGACACAAAGCCGCAAGCTCCCGTCCGCCTTCTTGGCGAACAATATCGGGGAAGCCCATGGTGAAACACTGGGTCGGATAAACCCCTTGCCCTGCAAGTCCTCCAACTGTACCCGTAGCTCTCGAAGCTGGGCGAGGGCCATCCGATATGCTGGAGTCGATATTGGGACTGTCCCGGGGTATAGATCAATATAAAAGTCTACCTCTCTACGAGGAGGTAGCCCTGGAACGTCATCGGGAAAGACGTCCTCATACTGATCCACCACTGCAGGAAAACCAGGACTCCGCACGTCAACGGCTCCTAGGATGAGGCTAGCCAACTGATGAGTGATGGGATGTCCTCTCCTTCGCGGAAGTCCATCCTGTGCTATAAAGGCTCCCTTCTCACCGGTGAAGGTGAACCTGCTCCCGTCGGTGCATACACATCGCACCTTGCGCCTAATACAATAAATCTATGCATGGAATGTAGACAACCAATCCATGCCCAAGATGACGTCATAAGGCCTCGACGCTGCTACAATAAGATCCCAGCCGAAGATCTCGCCTCCTAGAGTAAGCTCACACTACCGGCACCAGTGCTTAATCGTCGAGTCTACTCCAGTAGGAGTCTCTAGCCGTAAGGATCGAGCCAACGGCTCTGTCAGAATCTCCGAGCTCCGAACAAGGGCAGTGGCTATGAAAGAATGACTCGCTAATATGTCTATAAGTACTACAGAAAGGGTGGAATAGACATAGATAGTACCTCGAATCATCTCAGGCACACCGTGGTCATGGGCCTCTACTGCCTGGAGCTGTGCCTGTCTCTGCCCGCCAGCTCCCTGTGGTCGGGGTAGACCTCCTGGTGGTGGTGGTGGTAAAGCCTCAAAGCGTCTCCCACCACCTGCTGCTCGTCCAGCTCCTCTGCCTCATCCGCCTGCTCCCTGAGGACTACCATGGTCGACCCTCTGCCTCTGCCTCGGTGGTCCCTCAACCGTCTGCTACTCCTCGGCACGACGGGTCGGGCAATCACGAGCCATGTGGCCCTACCTGTCGCATGAGTAGCACTGTCTGCCTCTTGAAAGACTGGCTCCACGCTGTGTGCCCCGCACTACTGAGCCAGTGTCCTGAGGTCGTCTGCCCGAGGGTCTGGTCTACCTGGACCCATGAGTCATCCGTCGACTGCCTGCTGCAGAAGACTCTGCTACGTGCCGCCCTGCGGTGGGTCTCGGCGCTGGTGTAGACTCAACAAGAAAGCTCTCGATCAAAAGGGCTCGCTACAGTACTCCTGTATGAGTCGGAATGCTGAGGGAGATCAGCGATGCCCTGATCTTGTGTCTCAATCCCTGCTCAAAGGTCCGGGCCCGGAAGAATGGGTCCCGTACCATGTCTGTAGAGTAGCGCGAGAGATAGGTAAATCTCGCCGAGTACTGGGCGACCGTCATGCTGCCCTGCCGCAGCTGAAGAAGCTCCTGAATGCGCACCGCACGGAGGGTGGCTGGGACGAACTCAGAGCGGAAGAGGCTCTCAAAATACGTCCAGAGAAGAGATGACTCATCGTGCACTTGGAGCATCAAGCTCCACCATCTTCCTGCTGCTGCGTGTAGTAGGCTCGCTGTGAGGATCACTATGAGGTCTGCTGATGTCCTCACTAACTGAAAAACTCGTACCACTGCCTCCAGCCAGTCCTCGGCTGCCTGGGGGTCCATCTCCCCGTGGAACCTGGGAGGTCGCTGGCGCTGGAACTCATGCAGTGCACTGAGGCGACATGCATCGTCAGCGGCTAGGTCTAGAAGCATCAGTGGCTCGACGGGTAGAGCTACCGCCGGTGCCACTGCTGACAAAGGGCCCTGCACCGAGGCCTCGTCGCTCGGTGGGCTGTCGTCATGATCGACTCTCGGAACCCTAGCTGGATGCCATCGTGGGGCCATCCTGAAAAGGAAACAGGTGCGCCATGGTCAGAACAGTATACCTGGTGAGCTGACATAAAGTAATCACAAAGAAAACTTGTAACACACATGCAATCAATGTTTTCGTGCATTATGTCGGAAATCAGAAGTCAGGGTCCTGGTGTACGGATACGTCGGCCACCGTACCAACACTGGGGTCCCTGGACTGATAACCACACCCAATACGCTTAACACTATTGCTTCACATAGAAGAAAGACTAGAGTCTGCGGTAGAACCGAACTCCTCTGATACCAATTTATCACGACCCATCCTCGGGGACCGTGCCGTGACTACCCCAAGCCCGCCTTCCATAGGCCAGGGGCTGGCGACTAGAACCAAGGCGTAAATCCTGCTAAAAAGGGAAGGCATTTCCTTTGTAAAGTAAACAGACACCATAGAGCAAGCAAGCAGTAGAAGTAAACACTAAGTAAAAACAAAGTACAACAGTAAGTGCGGAAAGTAAGTGGGCCAGTATACAAACCCAAACTGAAAGTAAAGTACAACTGGAAAGGGAAAACAACAACTGAAAAGTAAAGCTGCAACGACGAGCTGTCCACTGGGAATCCCACCTGAAGGGTGAGTACAGATGGCTCCACTGCTCCTCGGGTTCCGCCGTCCGCTCCGAGTATGTCCCACCCAGTGGTCCACCTCCAGGTACCGTCCTGCTCTGCAAGCCTCAACCACGATCAACGCTGTCCATCGTCTGCAACCAACACAATGTAGTGCGGGCATAGCCCATGCAGGGGTGAGTATAAGCTACTCAGTAGGGACCCCAAGACCCCCGAAGGTCTCCCAAAATCCACAAAGGATAAACCAAAAAGGAAAGATACAATCACGAAGTAACAACCGACACTGCTTAGGTATATTCCCATACATATACCTAAGTCATCAATTCCAATACGCTCCAACCTCCGAGCCCAAGTACAACCCAGTCCACACAGGAAAGCATACGTATTCCACATAGGAAAGAAAAACGTAATCCACACAGGATAGCACAACACAATCTACATAGGAAAGCAAACAGGATTCATCTCACACAGGTATCATTCTTCAAAAGACAATAGAGATGATCACTGATCCATCTAAGTCGTCGGACCCACAAAGGATCGATAGGTACTAACCCCCACAATGACCCACACAGGATCAGACCCACACAGGATCTGTAGGCGCTGGCTCACACAGAACCGCTGAGCGCTGACCCACACAGGATCAGACCCACACACGATCGGTAGCACTGATCCACACAGGATCGCTGAGTGCTGTAGTCGTCGCCGTCGAATCCACTGAGGATCTCTGCACAGTCGTCGTCGTCGCAGTCACAGTAGCAGTCGCAGCCAGCTCTAGGGTTCCCGCACACAGCAAGCTCGTTCGGGAGGGTCCGCTCCACGAGCCATGAGGCTGATACATAAACTGACACATAGTCCAGATTTGATGTATCCAAAATTTCCGTATCGTCAACAGGAACTCAACGTCGCTGACGGCGCGTCAATCGGACGCTCGGTCTGAGAGTTATTGGCTTTTTCGTCCTAGGGGCCCGGTTGATTTTTAAGGAAAAACCAACCCGAACGTACTCCAACTGCGTCCAAACCTCGGGCAGAGTAAGCCAAAAGATCCGTCTCACTAAGAGAAAACCAACAAAGTTGACGAAACGTCAATCGGACGTCTGGAACTTAAGATATGAGTGTTTCCGCTCCGAGGGCCTGGTTGGTTTTGTGTACGAACCAACCCGGCCGAACCCAAAGTATTCCGAAACCTTTAGTGCGATATAACAAAACGACCGTCTTGATTCAAGGAACGCATTGCAACTGACGGTGCGTTGATCGGAGGTCTGTAGCCCAAGTTTTGGGCAAAAGACCGAAGACGGTCCGAAAACGGGGGTTTCGGGCCCGGACCGACCTGGCCCGAGACCCCCCGGTCGTCCCGAACCGGGTCGACCTGCCCCGGGTCCAGGTCAGCCTGGGCACAGCGCGCCCAGCGCGCCGACCAGCTTGGCCAACGGCCAAGACGTTTTATCAAGGGGGGGCGCCTGCCCCCCTGGTGTAACCGCGGCCCCCCCATTGATGAGGGCCATTTGATCTGGCCGGCCGGGGGAATTAATTCCCCTGGATCTCCTTTGTCCGGCCGTTCGGTTCTGCCGACAAGGACCGACGATGGCCTGTCCTTCCTCCATCTCCGACACCGGCGGCCCGGAACCGGTCGCCGGTCACCCTGTTCCGCCGCGGCCCGAAACCGACCACGACTTGATTCGTCCGGCGCGGTGCGACGGCACCGCGCCCTTACGCCGCGGCCCCGCTCTAGCTGCGGCGACTTCAGTTTTCTTCGGCGCGGCGCGATGGCCTCGCGTCCTTGTTCAACTTCACGGCACGACACGACGGCGCCGCAAATTACTTGTCGTGCGATTCCCGCGTGGTGCGACGGCACCACGCCATTCCGTCCAAACAACAAAGTATCAAACAAAGATAAAGAGGAGGGTCAGCCGTGTTTGTGCGGTCCGGCCCCCTCTCATTAAATGATAACATTTAGTCGTATATCCATGAAGAACGACAAACTAGAATAATGAACGAAAATAATTAAATAAAATAAATCCCCTACCTTGATTAAAGAGATGACGCACATCGGTGTCGCGAAGTGAGGATTCAAAGACATTGACGGAGATTTCATCGTGAGAAATCATCGCGAAAAGAGATGTCGTGGGAGAAAGACGTCGTGGAAGAAGACGTCGCGTCGCGGGTTGGTGTCGCGGAAGACAGTCTCTGAAGGCTCGGCTCTCCACGTCGGAGTTCGTTCGTTCTTCGCATTCTTTGTCAAATAAGAAGATGTTCTTCCCAAAATCTCTCAACGACAAAACTCTAACAACAAAATAAAATAAGCTCTTTTCTTATTTTATTAACACAACAAGCCTTTTGAAATTCAAGGGTTTGAATTTCAAAACTCACATTAAACTTACTACCTTAATTCCATAAGTTTAATAAACTTAAGTTAACAACATTAATGAGAGTTGAGGGGGTTAGAGGATATGAAGGGGTGGGGTTCGTGTGGGCCCCACCACCCTCATAACCTCCCAAGGGAGGTCGGGTAGTTACCCAACTTCCATCCAAAGGATTTATCACTTAGAGTAAAATAAAAATTGTAGAATAATTATAAATTAAACTTCCACAATTTTTATCATCAACTCTCGTGAAAACGCAACTCTGGAACAAGTGTTCCTAAGCAATTACCGGCGCTACGGTTCCATTGGTTCCCTCGGAATTCGATTCCGAGCACCAGTTCAAAAGTTATAAAAACCCGCTTGTTCGTTCACTGAACGTACCCGAGCTAAACTTCGGATTGAAGTTCCGGGCACACTGGGCCTCGGAATCATGTGCCGTCTGAAACTGCGTTCTTGTAAAATCCCAAAGAAAATTAAGAAAAAATTCCCCTTGAATTTTACCGGTCTTTACATAGAATCTAACCTCAACCTTTATTATGTCTTCTTTCTATAGGTTATGATTAAATGTATTATATAAAATATGTTTAAGAGGGGTTCTAGTTATAGAAAATTTTGTGGGAGATGAGATAACTCACTTATAAACTAGTTGTCTATGTCTCTATGTTTCCGAAGGTACTATACCTATATGATATAAAGGTGTGTGTTTTTGTAATGTAATGAATATTGATATAAATTATGTAATATTTATGTATGAGAAGTTTGGGTATTTACTGGTGAATCCCAATGATTATATCTCCTTTGGAAGCTCTAATAAATGGGATTCATAGGGTATGATCCTACTAGTTGAGTTCATCACTTATTCTGTCTTTTACAATTAGACTTCATCATAACCCTTAATATATACTAATATTAACAATCACTGTACGGTGACTATATTGTCAATGATTTTGAATATTAACGGTCCAAAATAACCAAAGTAGCACATGTGATTTCTATAATTACATTACTCAATAAGCCATTTATTCATTCAAAAGGAAAATTCATTTATAAGATTTTGGATCATTAAAAAATGTGATTACCATTACATAAACCCCTTCACATAAAAGCAAGTCATGAGTTACCTTTATATAACCAATCATGTATAAGTACGTCTTTGGTTACCTTTACACATAAAGGCACCCACCAATTTATCCTATCTATATATAGGTAATGAATTAGTTACCTTTACACAACCCATTTATATAAATTTAATGCCTCGTTTTCTTTCATGTATCCCTGATACATAAGGGCAATCTATTTTTCCATATTTTTGAAAAACCTAATAAAATATTCTCTATTGTTCATTTATTATTCATTTCAATGAAAGTTTTCATAAATATAACACATGAGTATTTCCCTGATCCCACTGATGGGTTTAAAATGAATCTAATAATAATTATCAGAGAATGAAGAAGTGATTTAAGTTCTTGTCTGAGGATATCCCATACTAGATAAATGAAAACCTGATAAAAAAATGAAGAATTGTTATAAACATGTGTACCTTACACCAAAGAGTCACTATTTTTTCTTATCCACCTCAAAACACTTTATAATTTTCTTTATAAATATCATTAACATATTATCTAAAATACATACTCTCTCCTTGGGTATCCATGAGTTGAGAAAAGGCACAGATTTCATGTGTGGGATTATCCATACTCTATGATGTGCTAGAATATCATGTGTAAAGGTTATAGAATAAGAGATATTTGGGATAAATTAGTTTCAATCGATAACCATGGGATTATCCACACCCCCTCACATTATATAGAAATGGTTTATATAGCCTATCAAAAACACTATTATACTGATACCACATTTACTCATTCATTTATAAATCATGAGTAAATTCCATGGATAGTGCATTTCATGAATTTAAACTCCATTCTTGCATTACATATCATGTAAATTATCAATAAATGATATATTTAATTGAGTTGAATCATTAAAATATCAAAAAAATTAATATTTGGTTTTTCATTCTATTATAGGAAGTTTCATGATTTAAATATTATTTCACGCATGAATCTTGATATACCATGTACTCGATATAGTCATACATTATATATGAGCTATAGCTTTATGGAATATCTTATTAATATATGTGCATCCAACATAAAATAATAATAAAGTAGAGTTTTACTTTTTTTTACAAAATGATACATTTTCTATTCTTAAAATCTTTTAAGAATATTAAAAAAACCTTACATAAGCATCCGTATAATCATATTCCATATGATAGACCGCCAGAGTGGCCTCATGTCTATATAAATTTTAAGGTTATGTTAAACTCATTACATCTCTATGTATTTATTTCCATACATCTATGTGACCATTTGATAAAACACTCTAATAAAACAATTTTAGTCAGTAACATCAATGAATAAGAACAATTAAAAATATTTCAAGACTTAGTGTTGGATTTGGTGCCCAAGAACCAACCAAATTTTTAATTTTTATTACTTGAATATATGTGTGTGTGTTTATTTCTTTGTGTGTATTTTATTATCAGATACTGATTATTCTTATATGCAACATTAGTGTGATAATGACCTTGAAATATTTTCCACATCAATGGGTTATAACAGTTCCCCGTTATAATGAGAACCTATAAGTTTTATGATGTTATTCTTAAATTAATTCTTCATGTGATATAGATACATCAATATAACGTGACACCGATGAAGTCTTACTATAAGGTGTTGGGGGACCATAAGCATTAATACATGTTCTTATGAAGTTCACACTTAGTGATCATCGATAAAGTTTTTCATGAGGAATAAACCACCAATAGGAATTCCATATGTTTTACATGTCATTGGATATTCCTATATGTAAATATGTGTATTGGTCTATAGACTTGAGATCCTTATTAATATGTATCATGAATTTTTTACATAGATGAATTAATGAAAATCATGACAACATATTCCCATGATGAGGTAGTATACATTAGGAAAATCATAAGTGACATGACATTAGTTGAGTAGTCAAGAAAATATTTGTCCTTTCCATTTTAATGGAATAATATTTCTCTCTCTTTTATCAAAATATAATAATCTTAAAAAATACCCTGTCATGGTAGTTTATAGAAAATATCATTTCAGAAAGTCAAATAAAATTAAATCAGGCATATAATGTGATGAAAAAAGTATGCATCCTTCTTGTTGAGATTTTAGTTAACAAATGAATTATATTACATAGTAGCATTCATTGGAAGTTTTTTTTCGTTGCTATAATTACATATTTTTTTATGAGTGAATTAATGTGTTTCTAGATGTTGATTGGAATTTAGGTAATTTCCACTTATTTCATTAGAGAAAGGGGTATAAAGGATCACACACTATGTGTATCTATAATCTCATTAAAAACTATTTAATTTAAGTTTTTGAATAAATTTACACCAAAATAGAGAAATGTTATTTAGTCAAGTAAAATTTAATTATAGAAATTTAATCACAAGATATTCGAGTTTAGAATACATGAGATGAATATTATTAATTGTTTAATTATTCACAAGTCAATTTATATAATATTTATTTATTTAAGATTTTAGTGAATAGAGTAAAATAAATATTTATTGAAGTTATGTGAATATTAAAAATAAATATTTATTTTCATGTCTAGTAAATATAATATTTAGTTTATTTTACTGAATCAATATATTTTATTATTTGAGAATTATAGGAAGGATATGGATTTAGTTTAATGATTTTATGGAAATGATATATTTTATTTAATATCATTTAAAAAATAATAATTTATTTAATTAAGAAATTATATTAGATTTAATGCATGTCATGGGTTATAATAATAATAATAATAATAATAATAATAATAATAATTATAATAATAATAATAATAATAATATTTTGACGTGGGGTATGAGTAAGGTTAAATAAAAAAATAACAACTTTTATGTAATTATCAGTAATTTAACATAGGTATAATGTATAGAATATGGAATTTTCCTATTAATAGTGTGTTGTAAATAATGTGATATTTTCTATGATTCTATAAATCCCCACAAAAAATTATCCCTTAAACTCTCCCTCGAGAATCTAGAGATAGAACAAGAGAACATTATTATAATTGATGGAGAATAGTGTAAAGAATCCGATTCTTCTACACTATCATCTAGGCTATCAAGAACACTATTAAACTATTCATAGAGAATGTATGCATATTCCAAGGGGAATCCTTGGTTGGATTCTCTATCACAACGATAACAAAACTAGAGTGATGACAAAAATTTGATCACTACTAGAAAATACACCTATACCAATGATTTAGAACAATTGGTATAGCCACTAGAACCATTGGTATAGGATATAACAACAATTCCATAAACTATTGGGTGTTTCAATGTCAGGATAGGGATATAACAATGGTTTTAGTGAACCATTGGTATAACCTTATTGGGATTTACTTATACTTATGGTTCTGGAGAACTGTTGGTACCAATGACTCACCAAAAACCATTATCATAGATAAAATCATTGGCCAATACAACCTACACCCCCTTAGACAATATAACAAACTAAAAAAAATAACCCCAATACATTTTCAAAACATTATATATATTATATATTTTTATCCCCACTATTGGTGGGGAAATCATTTGGGTTTGGGGGGATGGTTGTAGGGTCAAGTCCCCAGACCCATGCGCTCACTGTAGTTTTCTTTCCTTGTTTTTTGTTCCTTTATAATATATTTTTATATATATTTTTTATATTTTTCATTTAATTAATTGATAACTTAAAAAAAATACCACATATATAAAATCAATTTTAGTAATAATACAAAATCCAAAGGGCTGTAAGTGTCATAAATATCAAGTTATAAATTGAGTGGATCAATATATCCCTCCAAATAATTATTATCATCCTGAATACTAATATCATTATGGTGTTCACTATCTATTATATTTGGTTCCCTAGAACTATATATTTTGTACTTTAGGTTACATGTGTATTGATATTATTTTATATTTATAAATATATTATCATATATTGATTGTTATTTTGTATAAATTTAATATGATAGTATCCTATAATATCTTTCACATTAAAATTCCATATTAGTTTTCTACTATGAAGAGAATCTTAAAGTGATATAATGGTATTTTTAAACTCATATTCTACAATTGGATAACATTTTATGACAAGACACATAGTATGTTTGACTGTCAGGTGCTTGATAATCTTAAGAAAATAAGATTTCATGTCACACCCAACCTTTTATTTATCTATTATTTTATTCATTTATTTATTATTTTCCTTTAAATTGAGTTTTAGGTTGATTTATATTTTTTTTTTGAATTTTTGGGGTTTTAGTTATAGACACACAATTTTCACATAGTTAGTACAAACTATGTGGAAACCATAAAAAACATACCATTCTGTATTAATAGTGATTTTCATGGAAGACACACAATTTTTATAATTGTGATGAAAAAACATTTAGTGTGCCTAGGTGTATCTAGTGAAGGGATCCCAATTGGTTAATGGTTTGAAAAACCACGTGGTTATACCAATTTTTTTTGAAATTCCCATAGTGAACCTCCTAAATTTTATACCCCAGGGATCCTCTCCTACTCTTATTTGATCTAACCGGCCCCAGGAACAAATCCACCTCCTTCCTCACCTCCTCCATGGATTCTCCTTGGTATTTTATCCATGTTTGAGCTTGATTTTCAAGGTAAAATACTTTTAATCCCTTATTATTACATTCTATCCACCTTTATCTTGCTTTGTTCATATCCCATGAATCCCAGGAGTAATGTTAGATGATTTATGGGTTTTGGGTGAATATAATCGTGATTATTTTGATGTCTAATTATTGTTTTAATGACCGTGTTGTCATGACACATAAAATTGATAATATTTTTAAGGTTGATTTATAGTATAGGGAAAACCCTAGGTCATCTCTCAAGATGCATTGGGGGGGGGGGTTATATTAAGTTATTTTAATAAAAAGTAATAAAAGGGGGTGGTTTAGAAAATAGTTTTAATAAAATAACTTGATTTAAATAGTTTAATAGTTGAAAAATTAAGGTGGTGTTTTAAGAATTATGATAGAAGGAGGTCATTTTAAGTTCACTACACATCATGGATAGTTCATTGTTCTGAAAATTTTATATGGTTTAATATAATCCTTTGGTTGAGAGTTTTCAAGATCTCAACTTCCCTCTTTCCACTTAAAACAAATCTCAAAGAATCACACCTTGACAAAATAATCCTGTTGTCAAGGTTTGGTTCTAAAATATAGAAAAGGGATACCAAATCATACTAAAATCTTATGTATGTGTGAGAGAAAGAGGATTCTTATATTTTCCAATCAGAACAACCCAAGATTACCACTTGAAATCTCAATCCAATTGGTGTTGAAATAAAAAGTGTTTCATTTAATTATAACAAAATAAATATATTAAGAGGATAAGCACATCCAAATTAAACATAAGTGAAATATTTAACACAAAAATTACACAAAACTAGTAAAAGAACAAGTGCTAGAACTCCCTCCCAAGTATGCATATATCCCTAGAAATGATCTTCCACTATTTAGCTCACCATCGAGAGGAGTAGGAGACCCTAGGTCGTCTCTCAAGAAGTGATATTGGGTTTAGATTATGTGTTTTTAATAAAAATTACTGGGGGGGGGGGTTAGAAAATATTTTAAGGAAAATAACTTTATTTAAATATTTTAATAGTAGATAAATTAAAGAGGTGTTTTAATAATTATGAGATATGGAGGTCATTTCAAGTTCACTAAAAATCTTGGATAGTTCATTGTTCTTAAAATTTTATATGGTCTAATATAATCCTTTGGTTGAGGGTTGTTAAGATCTCAACTTCCCTCTTGCCTCTTAAAACGATGCTCAAAGAATCACCCCTCGACATAACAATCGTGTTGTCAAGGTTTGGTTATAAAACATAGAAAAAGGGCTACCAAAGAATACTGAAATGTTATGTATGTGATGGATAAAGAGGATTCTTGTCTTATCCAATCAGAACAACCCAAGATTCCCACTTTAAATATCAACCCAATCGGTGTTGAAATAAAAATTGTTTCACTTAATTATAAAAAAATAAATATATTCATAGGATTAAAAAATACAAATTAAACATAAGTGAAATATTTCACACAAAAATTACACAAAAATAGTAGAAGAAAAAAGTGTTGCTACTCCCTCCCAAGTATATGTAGCTCCCTCAAAATGATCATCCACCATTTAGCTCACCATCGAGAGGAGAAGGAGGCTCAGGTGTAACTTTGCCTTCATCCTTGATCCCAATATGAAGATTAGTTCTTACAAAACTTCTTGGATGATGATAAGACTCTTTTAGGTCTCAAAAATACCATATCTCTACTTCCTGGCCGAACTTACAAATGAGGTTCCCAAGGTATCATTTTATAGGCAATGTGGAAGGTGGTTTTGGGCACACAAATTATGTAAAACCACTTAGACCATTTTTTTTGGTGGGTAAAAAGCCTTATCTTAGTTTGGAAAAAACTAAAAAGTTGTTTCCCCACATCTTTAATATCTAGACATATTTTTTGGATTCATTTGGACACCTACATCTTGAGATATGGACAGATCATAGCACACCACTTTTGACTTCATGTAGATTCGGTGTTCTGAATAGATCAGGTCAGATGGACCCTTTAGTGGATGAATTTAGATTGGGTTCCTTGAGATGAAATGCATCAAAATAAAATTTGGATCATATTAAAAAAATTTAATCCCATTTGTATTCACATTTCAGTAGCAGTATGCGATTGAGTCCACTAGTTTGGATGGATCCTATGCAGTTTGGCCTATTTTTCCTGAACATCATCATGGGTCCTCCAAATCACCTCCACCTACAATAAAATTATCAAAAAAAGTAACATTTAACATTTTAACAGTGATAAAAACAAAATAATAGAATAAAAAATTGAGTGAAATTTGTTATTATTTTTATAATTTTCAATACAAAACGAGTTTAGCACAATGGTGTAAGGGTGAAAGTGAAACAGTTAATCACGGTGCAATCACACACGCACACCTAAACATATGAACTCCTGGGAAAAGTAATATTTCCAAAAATTATGCATGTAGATATTTATAACATCATAAATATTTAACATTAAATGAAAAATTAATTCCTGATAGAAATGTGATCAAATAAAAAATCACACTGAGGAGTTATTCTCAATTATCATAGAAAAATAAATCTCAAAAATTGTATCTGAATGAAATTAAAAGTGATGAATGATACCAATAAATGAAAATAATTCAAAATTTAATTATGTCACTAATTCTCTACATGTGTGTGTGACAACCATTTCATGCTATTCTTTCCACTTTATATCAAGTAAATATAAGTTTTTTTAAAAATTTTCTTCTTACATGATCCTTTCCACTGAACCTACCCTACATCCTTTGTAATAAATTTCAAGAACCACTCACTTAATAATTCCTAGAAGTCAAACCATGAGATCTCATCCTAGATTTCCCCATATGTTTTACATTTCATCACTCCCCTCATTTATTATTTTTTTTCAAAAGTTTCACTTTGGAAAAATCTCACACTCTTCTCTCAACCCTATCTTGATCTCCTCACAACACTAATTTTAATAGTTATAGTAAGATTAAAAGTAGATGAATGGTGGTTTTTTACTTTCCCAATATACAACCCTTTTTTAGGGTGTAAAATAATTGGATAATAGGTACACATGCATAGGTAAATCTGGTGCAGTAATTAAATAGATCAGATAAGGAATGAACGTATGGAAAAATAATTTTGGAAAGTAGAGAAAAATCAACCTAAATTATATTTACCTTCAATTAAGTAAGATATTTTCACACTTCATGGTCGGGTGCAAAGATGTGTGGAGAGATTAAGTGACACAATTTCTCCTTAAAATATTCACACAAAGGGTACCATTTTTCTCAAAGGTTTCAAAATGATACAACCATTTATATCATTGAAAAAGAACCAAATTTTAAAAGAAAGTCACACCATAATATTTAATTCTTTCTGAAATGCAAATTTAATCAGAATTTTTTTAAATTTTAAAAAAATATAAAATAGATAAATTACTCTTTCATTTTCAATAACTTCCATGATTAAGTGGACATAATTTTCTATGATAAAATGGGCATCAAAAATTAAAATTATAGTACAGAATTAGGG
The DNA here is from genome assembly GCA_963277665.1 of Viscum album. NCBI lineage: Eukaryota > Viridiplantae > Streptophyta > Magnoliopsida > Santalales > Viscaceae > Viscum > Viscum album. The sequence continues at coordinate 1,309,814,798 of OY728128.1, forward strand.
GGGGGGGGGGAAGGGGGGAGAAAGTGAAAATACAATCTAGAAATCCAAAAAGAGGAAAAAAAGAAAGATGATGAAAATTCCTAACTAAACCAGGAATATACCCATCCACCCACACCTAGAGTGTGCTATGTCCTCACTGTAATAAAATAGAATGTGGGAAGGAAAGATATAACTTGGTGGGTGTCATTGGTAGGTTGCTTCTTGAAATTAGAGTTCCTCCATTGGGAACTCTGGAAGGGATTTGTGGAAGTGCTTAAACTGCTTCCCATTTACAGTGAAGGTTTGTTTTGTTTATTCATTTTATACCTGAAAAAAACCAAATGGATAAACATTAGTAATAGTGTAAGGCCCAAACCAGCAGTAATAAAGATTAGCTGGATACAACTTTAGCCTTAAATTATAAAGGAGGACCTTCTAACTAATGTGGAACTGATGATGAAGGATGAGACGGTTGTGAGAATCCTTGGTTCACTCCTTATAAATCTAGGAGTTCTCATATGAATATATTATCATTTACTCCAGCTTTTGAAATTGAAACTTCTTTTGGGAACCTGAACTAGAAAGATTAGAATTGCATTGTTTAATGGATCAGTAGGACCAATGATCAATCTCAATAGGGAGGTGATAACTCTTTCCAAACACAAGTTGATAGGGTGACATTCCAATGGGAGTTTTAAAGGTAGTACAATAAGCCCACAATGATACATTGATTCTAAGAATCCAATCCTTTCTGTTGGGATGAACCATTTTTTCAAGAATCTATTTTACCTCTATATTTGACACCTCGACATTACCATTGGTCTGTGAGCGATAAATAGTAGACACTCGATGCCCAAACCCATACTGATATAAAAGAGATTGCATTTTTTGGCTGTAGAAATGAGAAACCTGGTCACTGATGATGAACCTAGGTAATCCAAACCTACAAAAAATTTGGGTTCTAAAAAAATATACAATAGTCTTGGAATCATCAGTCCTTGTGGCACATTATTCTAACCATTTTGACACATAATCTACTACTAGAATAATTTACATGTTCCCAAATTAATTAGGGAATGGTCCCATAAAGTCAATTCCCCAAACATAAAAAATTTCATGGAATAGAAAGGGTTTTTGTGGAATTTAATTTATTTTAGAGACATTACCTATTCTTTGACGGCAAGGAAAATATTTACAGAAATCATGGGCATCCTTAAATAATTTTGGCCAAAAGATACCAGAATCGAGGACCTTGCAAGTAGTATATTGGGGACTAAAGCGGCCCCCACAGGCAAGAGTGTGGCAGAACCTAATGACAGACTGAAACTCACAATCGGGAACACAACGCCTGAGGACTTGATCACTACATGTTCTATAAAGGTAGGGGTCATCCCAAATGTACCAATGAAGTCATGTTTAAGATGGTTAGCCTGATTTTTTATTAAAGTCAACAGGAATGTAATATGTTACCAAATAATTTACAATTTCAGCATAACTAGGAATAACATATTTCACTCAGTACAATTTCTTATCTAGAAACATGTCATTTATGGGATTACAGAGGGATGAGTCAATGTTTTAAGATGGGTGGATCCTACTAATATGGAAATACACCACATTATTTACTCCTTTTTTATCTCTAATTTCTATAATGAATTCCTGAAGGAGGAGCATCCAGTGAATGAGATGTAGTTTGTCTTTCGGTTTCTTAAGGAGATACTAGAGAGATGCATGGTCTGAGAACACAATTAATTTTGATCCTAAAATATATGACCTAAATTTATCCAAGGAAAAAAATGGAAAGGAATTATTTTTTATTTGCGGTGTAGTTTTCTTGGTCAGGTTCCTGTATACATGAGGCATAGACAATGACATGTGGAGCTCGATCAACTCATTGTGATAAGACATCCCCAACTGCATAGTTAGAGGTGTCACACATGAGATCAAATGATAAATCATATCTAGGTGGTTGGATTATCAATGATGATGTGAGACTCCATTTAAACTACTTAAAAGATTTATCACATTCTTTATCAAAAACAAATTCCTTTTCTTTTTAGAGCAATTGGGAGAGGGGGAATGAGATTTTACTAAATCCACGAATGAAAAGATGGTAAAATCCAACATGAACTAGGAAAGACTGAACATTCCATACATTTTTGGTAATGATAAGGAAACAATGACATACACTTTTTATTTATCAACTTGTATACCATACCTAGAAATGACATGTCCCAATACTATACCTTATCACACCATGAAATGTCATTTATCACAATTTAATATGATATTATTTTCAATACAGCGCATATTACTAAACCAATACTACCCAAAAATTCATCAAAATAGGATCCATAAACATTTAAATCATCCATTAATACTTCCATGAAATTATCTAGGTAATCCAAAAAAATACTAACCATGCATCGCTAGAAAGTACCCAGAGTATTGTATAGAGCAAATCAAATCCTTCTATATGAAAATATGTCAAAGGGGCACGTGAAGGTTGTATTTTCCTAATTATAAGGGTTAATATGGATATGAAAGTATCCATAATACCCATAAATAAAATAGTAATGGGACTTCCTTTCTAGCCTCTTAAGAGTTTTGTCAATAAACAACAACATGAAATTGTCCTTCCTAGTGTTTTGGTTTAATTGAAGATAGTCTATATAGAGATGCCAAATATTATGCACACAAGTTGCAACCAATTCATTATTTTCATTTTTAATTACTGCAAGAATAGATTTTTAGGAACCACTTATACTAGACTGGCCCATTGGATGTTAAAGATTGGGTAAATTATTCCAGCAACCAATAAATTTTTTACATCATTTTTAACAACATCTAGGAGGTTTTGGTTCAGTCGATGTTGTGACTGGCTCACTGGTTTAGCCTCATCATTTAACAATATATGATGTGTGAAAATTGATGGGCTAATACCAGGAATTTTCAAAAGCAACCATCCCAAATCTTGTTTATACTCCCTCCAAAGTTAAAGTAGTCCCAATTCATGATCAGGAGGGAGTGAACTAGCAATGATGACAAGAATCTTGTTTCCATTCTCAAGATATGAATATTTTAAATATTTAGGTAGTTTTTTTAGTTCCAATTTAGTTGTATTTTAGATTTATTGGAGTGTGTGAGAAAGTTAGAGGTCACTAATCTCTTCTAACTGCTCAATGATATCATCCTTAGATGAGGAATGATATTTTACAGGCTTAACAGTATCATCGATGGTCATGTGATCCTTTATGTTCAATAAATTATCATTTAAAAAACATGCATGACATTTTTCTAAACCACTACAATAATCAATGAATGATTAATTTCCTTTCATTTCAATCAATGAATAAAACTCAGAAATAGGATTAGTGTAATGAAAGGAAGTTTTTCCGGGGGAATGGAGTACATCAATTGAATTAATAGAGAGAGAGGAATATTTTTCTGAGGGGTGATTCATAGCATCAAGGATATTTAAGTGGACAATGTCACCACCAAAATCCATAGATAATGTACCATTATGGGAATTAATTATGGTTTTGGTAGTTTTAAATAAATGTATCCCCGATATAATTGGGGCATGTCCATTAATTCTATTATCTTCCATTTTAAGAACATAAAAATCTGTAGGAAAAACTAAATTTTGTACCCTCACAAGAACATCCTCGAATATACTAGAAGGGTGTGCGGTACTTCGATTTTATAATTGAAAAAAAATCCAATGGTATTCAGTTCTTCAACCTTCAATGAAGAGTAAATGGAGGGAGGCATCACATTTATAGAAGCAACCAAATCAAGCATAGAATTGGAAAAAGAATACTCCCCTTTAGTGCGCAGAATCAAGAATATTCCAGGATCATTGAATTCGGTAGGAAGTGATGGATCTATAAATAATGATACATTACTCCCCAATATCACCATCTCATCACCTTGAAGTCACCTTCGGTGTGAACACATCTCCTTTATAAACTTGGCATTTCGTGAAATTTTCTTCATGACACCAATCAAAGGAATGTTAACCTGTACTTTTTTGAAAGTTTCAAGTATTTCTTTATCACATTCAGATTCCTTTTGTTTACTAGTTTGGATGGCCCTTTGAGTAAATAGAAGAGGAATTTTTAGTCTAGGTTACTCATCAACAGATATACTCATTCCTTTGGAAGTGCTTCTCTCAAGATAAGGGTTTTCAACATTTGGACTAATTACAGTGGTTGAGATAGTGATTTCCTTAGGATCATATGAATATATTGGAGGGTTCATTTAGATTTTAAATTGATTTCCACTCCTAAGGGTGATGTCACTAACATTTCCCTTATCCCTAGGGTTTAAAAGTGGTTGATAAGGTAGTTTACCTGACCCATGACTTTTGATTCCCCCCACTGAGTTAGCTAGTTGGACTAATTGGGTTTTTAGGTCTTGTATGGTAGCTTGGGTGGTTTGTTGGAATTGTAGATTGTTGGTAGACATTTGTTTCATCATATATTCTAGGCTAGGATCAAGTTTTGGAGGGGGTGGTTGGAATGGATTTTGTGGTGGTTGGGTATTTCTGGGTGGTGGTGGTGGATTAATACTCTACCCAGGTTGGTTCCATTGTTGTTGAGGTTGGTTTGAATACCCCCTTTCCTATAATCTTGATTTTCTTTCCACCCAGGGTTGGATGGATAATAGGGTTCTTTCCTAAAGTGTTGTTTATAGTGGAATCCTAGAAATATTGCCTCAAAACTCTTAAAAGTTTCTCTTAGTTAGGGGAATTGGTTATAATAATGGGTTTTAGAAGAACATATTCCATAGTGGATGGGAGGAGGAGATTGTGATTTCCCTTGGGAAAGAGAAAGCTGTCTAAGAAGGTTACTTACCTCTTAGAACTTCATGTCCACCTTCTTCTCAAATTCAGTTTATTACACCTCATGAACACCTCAAATGGGTACATTGGATCTTGAACCAAATTGTTAAGTGTTCAGTGCCATGTTCTCAATTAAGGTTCTTACATAAATTGGGGTCTTATCAACTAGCACACCACCTACATCAACATCAATCATATTTCAATCAATTGGAATTTAAACTTCATAAAAATAGTGAATTAAAAGTTGATCACTTATTTGGTGGTGTGGGAAACTTGAATAAAGCCTCTTTAATCTTTCCTAGTATTAATTAAGTGTTTACCCTTGTGATTGTCTTATCCCATAAATTTCTTTCCTTATTGTTACGGTTCTAGAGGCTGGGAAATATTTTTCAAGAAAAACGTGTTTCATGTCTGCCCAACCTCTAATTGGTAAATTAACACAATAAAACCAATATTTTGCAATGTATTTTAATGAAAATGGTAATTCCATAAGCTTTAATTATTATTCATCCACATTAGTAGGTTTTAATGTCAAACACATAGTATGAAATTATTTTAAATGATTGTATGGATATTCTCCAGAAAGTCCATGGAATCCTGTTAGTAAATGAATTAAATAGGATTTAAGTTCAAAATTGGGTGCCTCACCTTGAATTTCAATATAATTGTGTTGGATATCAACATCATGCAAGGTCAGTTAATTTAATGTAAAATTATTTTCATACATTCTATGAAAGTTTATTTTGGTTTTGATGTTGGTTCCAGATGAATAATAGGAAGGATCAAGAAGAGTGTTGATGTTTTGTGTGTACTCCTTCAAAGGGTTATATTGTGTGTCTCAGTGTTGCTGATATAGGATCCCCTATGGTTTAGGTTTAAAAGGTGGAAAGTCTCCTAAAGTATAATGCGTCATGCAGAAAACATACACAAGAAATAAATAATAAAATAAAAATATAGTAAAGGTATAAGATAAAACAAATAAATATTCACAAAATTTACAAAAAATCTTATAAAAAACATGCTCTAAAAATCAAAGCGATCCCCACCAAAGATGCCAAAATTTGACCACGTTGTCATGACACATAAAATTTATTATGTTTTTAAGGTTGATTTATAGTATAGGGAAGACCCTAGGTCTTCTCTATAGAAGCATTTGTGGGTTTAGATTATGTATTTTTAATAAAAAGTACTAAAAGGGGGTAGTTTAGAAAATAGTTTTATGAAAACAACTTGATTTAAAGAGTTTAATAGTTGATAAAGGTGATGCTTTAAGAATTATGAAATAATGAGTTCATTTCAATTTCACTACACATCTTGAATAGTTAATTGTTATTAAAATATTATATTTTTTAATTATGACAACCCTGCTTTTTATTACAACTTAAACATGATTTATTACATAAAAATTCACTTGATACAACAAAGAAGATCGAGAGGTTCAATGTATTTTGGGATTAGGATCATTACATAAAAACTTAAAACATGAAATATAACATCTTTATTGAAAACATCCTTTACATGACCACTACATTTCTTCGTACTTAGCATTGCATGGGATAACCTGAGGACATGCATAAGAAAAGGGTGAGCTATAAAGCCCAGTAAGGGAGTACACATGGAATAACATGAGGAGTAAAATAAATGTTAGAAAATATGCATATCAATAGATCATAATAAAAACATGAACATAAAGGCATGGTAAAGCATGATAATCATAACATGGAAATGTGACAACAACACTTAACATGGAATTAGCATGAGCCAAGGCTCAATGCACATGGAGCATGAGTAAATCTTCATTGCACATAAATCACGAGTAAACCCTCGTTGAAATTGAATTATAATGATTCAACAATCATTTCACATGACGTATCATGATAATATACTTTACCCAATGCATTGAGCGCTATAAGGGCGCACCCTTCTTAAACATTTCATTTCATGCATAAGTGTGCCACATGGATCATAAAACATGGATTCATAAAACATAATCATTTATTCCACGATAAAGGAATGTGGAATTCATACATGAAACTTTACAATCAATAAGTAAATGTGCATAAAGGTGAATACCCTTGATGGAGAAATGGGCATGATATTCACTACACAATGACATTGGCTTAGAAAATCTGTGCGATTTCAGCAGCGTAAAGGCGTGACATAAGAAATCATAAAAATGGATGATGAGAGAGAAAGGGGTTCCTCATAATATTTACATGTAATGGAAAGTAAGGAGGTCATATAGATACATGTCCCAACAATTTTAATGGAATTTATATTTATGATATAAAAGTATTACTTGAATGTAAAAGAGGAGAGAGAAGTTCCTTTCGGAATTTCAGCATAGTAATGGGTGTACATGGGAGGAATTTAATGAGAGAGAAAGAGTATAAAATCATTCAAACATAAATATGGAAGTATGAGGGAGGTGATAAGCCATACCAAAACATTTAAAATTGAAATTAAAAGGTCAAAACAACTTAAAGAAAATTGGAAAAAAATGAGAAAGGAAGAAAAAACCCTTACTTGGAAGTGTGCTTCCAAAGGCTAGAGAGAGGCTTGTGAGAGGCTTCGTGGGAGCTTGGGTCACCTTGGGAGGATTCTAGAGAGAGTAGGGAAGAGGTTGGACGAAATACAAGGGCTTTGAGTGAGGAGGAAGTTGGATCTTGGGTGGGTTTATATAGGAAAGGTGAGGGAATTCTTTATTATTTAGGTTTGGGTCCCCTTACATTAAATTAATCCAAACCACAAACCATACCATGGTTTTTGACCATGGTTTTTGGAAAAGGAAAGATAAAAACAATATTTTATAAGGCCAAAGTACGAACTTCTTAAAATATTAGGGTTGCTTATGTGGAGGTGAGTCACACTCACATGGAAATTAATTTAAAAAGACAAGGTGTTTAGTAAGTCTTGAGGGGTCCATTAATGGTTTGAAAAGTAATCCAAACCAACCCAAAATCACATTATTTTAATGGTGAACATATATTGGCCGAACATAAAGATTATATTATTTTATTCAATCACTATCGGTTCATTATGATGTCATAAAACACATTATATATTTAAACGGTATTTAATTTTTACTCAAAAATTTGACTGTCTCAGAAAATTATGAAAAATTCACCATTGGATAATTTCGACATCCTGATTCTAGAAATGAAATTTATTTTATCTAAATAATTTTATAAATATGTTAATTTTCACTTTTAAAATAAAAACTGACATTTATAAAAAATTCACAGGTTTTGACAGAAATGGCTTTCAAACCTTAATAAAAAATTTTAATTGCATTCATAAAATTATAAGATCATTTATATTTAATAAAAATTAATTTAATAATAATAATATTATTTTATTAAAAATATTATTTAATTAAAAAATCCCTTAATTTAATAAAATAGATTTCTTAATTAAATTATAACTAAAAACACCATTTGTACTTTAAAAACTATTTATAATGTATCAAAAAATGACTAGAAATTATATTCATTATTATATACAAAAAAATATACATGAACATAGTACTACTTATTTGTTACATAACCCCTTAAAATAGCCGCATAAGACCTAAGGGTAAGGTGTGCGATGGTGACATACTCTTGGGGGGGCTCATATAACATCGCTCGAGTGGTAATTTCTATAAACTTCCACTTCTCCCGTAGACGGTCCTGTTCGAGCTTGACATGGTGAAGCTCAGCTTGGGCTTGGTCAAGAGCGAAGCCCAAGGACACCACCTCTTTTCTGAGCTTCGACAAATGGGCTTCGTATGGGGCAATTCTACTGGATGAGGGCATTGCTTCCTTTGTCTGATTAAATTGGATTTATTAAAGTCCTATATTTATACTAATCATGTGATTACTGTTCAATGTCTATATTAGAAACGGTAAAAATTATTAACATAAAACCAAAGAAGTTGACATTTTATATAAATATAAAGAGACGTTTAATTATATCAAGAGGGATTTCCATTAATGAAACTTTGGGTCGTTACATTAATGCAATCCTTTGGTTGAGGGTTATCAAGATCTCAACTTCCCTCTTACCTCTTAAAATGAAGCTCAAAGAATCACCCATTGACACAACAATCATGTTGTCAAGGTCTACTTCAAAAACATGGAAAAGGGATACCAAATAATACTTTAATCTTATGTATGTGAGAGAGAAATATTTTTTCCTTGTCTAATCGGAACAACCCAATATTCTTACTTGAAATATCAACCCAATCAATGTTGAAATAAGAAGCGTTTCACTTAATTATAAAAAAAAAGAAATATATTCAGAGGAGAATCACATCTAAATTAAACATAAGTGAAATATTTAACAAAAAAATTACACAAAACCAGTAGAATAAAAAGTTACATAACTCCCTCCCAAGTATGTGTAGCTCCCTTGAAATGATCATCAACCGTTTAGCTCGCCATCTAGAGGAGGGTGAGGCTTGGGTGGAACTTCACCATCATCCTTGATCCCACTATGAAGATAGGGGCCTCCCAAAATTCTTGGAGGAGGAGAGTAATACTTTGGGTCTCCAAAATATGTGATCTTTTCCTCCTGACCTAAACTACAAATGAGGTTCCCAAGGAATCATTTTATAGGAAAAGTGGAAGGTGGTTTTGGGCACACAAATTGTGTAAAACTACTTGGACCACTGTTTTCAATAGGTATACACAATTATCTCAATTTAAAAATAAAATAAAAATTTGTTTCCCCAACTATTTTATATATCCATTGAATTTTTTGATTCATTTGGACAGTTACGTCTTGAGATATGGACTGATCACAACATACCACTTTCGACTTCATGTAGATTCAGTGTGCTGGACAAATCTGCTTGGATGGACTTCTTAGTGGATGAATTTGTATTTTTTTCCTTTAGATGAAATGTATCCCAATAAATTTTGGACCATCCCACAAAATTTCACCCCATTTAGATGCACGGTTCTATATCAGTATGCAGTTGAGTCCACTGGTGTGCATGGATCCTGTGCAGTTTGGCCCATTTTTATTGAACATCTTCATGGGTCCTCCAAATCATCTCCACCTACAATATAATTACCAAAAAATTAATATTTACCCTTTTAACATTTATAAACACAAAATAATTGAATCAAACATTAAGTGAAATTTGTTATTATTTTTATAATTTTAAATATAAAACCAGTTTAGCACAGTAGTGTAAGGGTGAAAATGAAATAATGAATCGTAGTGCGATCATGGAATTATTTTAATCTCTAGTTGGTATTACACCCTCAAAGATGACTTATTATGCTCGATTCAAGGTAAGTGTTTATATGAAATTAATTTTATTTCCATGTCATGGATTCTTAAGCTTATATTTTCAAATTATAATTATATATAATAACCTTGAGGTGTATTGAGATGTTTTCATGGAGTTCATCACTTAGTATAATTTTTTTTCAAAGTTTTATATTTTTAATTTTGGATTTTGTTGGTTAAATAATTCCAAGTGTATGTTTAAATTCCCCAGGGGATATTTTTAAATTAATTTAAAATTTTAAAGGGTTGTTTAGAACACATGTAGTTTTTATAAGAGGTTGATTAAAATTAAATAGAGGATTAGTTTTTGAAATACCATTCAAAGGGGGAAATTATTTATTTTAAAATGAAGTTTTTTTATTTGAAAGGATTCCAATGGAATAATTTATTTCTAAATTATTTTCAAGTAGTTTTTAAAATATTTTTTTTAAGATAAAAATTTCAAATCTTTGTGTCATAGATTGAAATCCCAAGATAGATTTCAAAGTATAGTTTGGTACCTTTTAAAATAAATTTAAATTGGTGTTTATTATACCCTCAAATTCAGGCACCCTTCTTTGATATTCGTTATTATGATTTTTTCTTTTAAGTTATGTGGTTTGATTATTATTATGAAATGATTGATTATTATAATTATATATAAAAATGGAATATTTATTGTAAGGGTGTTATAGTTTAGGTAATACTTATTTCTTATGATTTACTAATGAATGTGATGATCATAGCTAGATTGTTTTCTCACCGAAAGAATCTTAGGAACTAAGTGATTGGTTTAAATGGATGATACACTAGTTAACTCACACCTTATTTAGTGTCCCTTAGTTTCATGGTTTTATTAATATAGTGAATTTCCCTTGATGAGTCCTATTTGGGTAATTTGGGTGGTTTGTGTATTTTTTTAGGATGAAACATAGGTCTACAGTTGGTCCCATGTTCTGTAATGTCTAGGATTGTATCCCTTTAGGACTTAATGATTTTCCTATATTCCTTTTCCATTGTTTATGATTACATATAGGATATTACCAAATTTTTTCTTGTTTTACCCTCATTTATTTGGATTATAGTTCATTATTATAATACCTATATTTATTTTTATTATATTTCCCTTACATATGGTGACAACTTAAAAAACTCCTTTATTTTATTTTAATGTATGGTTAATGTTTAAAATTGGTTATTGGAAATGAGGTTCTTGACCAAGGTTTTGAAAAAGTAAAAGGTTTTTTTATTAAAACACATCATTTTATAAATCATGGTGGTTTTATTTCGTTGGTTTATAAACATTATATTTTAAAGTGAGTATTTTGTTTTAATTTCAAATGGAAGTGGATTTTAAAGAAGGATTTTTAAAGGAAAGAGATGTTACTTGTTTTATTTTATGGAATATCATGTTAAAACCTATTTTTTAATTTTGGTTAAAAATAACATGATTTAAATTCAATATTTAAGTAATTTTATAGAATCCTTGGTGAGATCCTACTGGTAATTTTTAGTTCACACCCTACATACATGCCATTGTATGTATGCAGTTCTCATGTTTCCTTTCAGATGATCATATTGTTACCCTTATTGATTCTTGATAATTTATTTCAAGGAAGGATGTGTTGGGAGGTGGTGAGTTTTCATGGGTCATATATAGTTGTTTTTCTAGGTTCATGTTTGTTTTGGTTTAATATGGGTTGCTTCGTATAAAAAGTTTCAACCCATTTTATTTTGATTTCTTTTAGTTTCTCTTGTATCTTTTTTTGTAGTGTACTTTGTATACCTATATTTATTAGTAGTGAGATGTGGATGTTTATTTTAGATTATGTTTTATGTTTATATTAATGAGTTGAATCATTAATATTTCTTATCAATTGTTTATTCCCTATTTATTCAATTCAGTTTATTTTATATGTATAGTAGTCCAATTTATGAAAATACCATTTCAAATTCTTGGAATGTTTCCATTGGTTTTTATTATTGTTCAAGGGAAACATCATTCCCAAGATCATGTTACATGACGTAAAACCACTAGTTTTCATCCCATGGGGATTGGGAACTCCCTTTAGGCCCAATGGAAGGTCGAGTCAGGTGATGTGTTAGGTCATCTTGAGCCAGTTCATTATAAATAGTATTAGAGCCTAGGTTTTTGAATACCCTAGGATATTTTAAATCCCTCCTCTAATTTGGTAAGTCTAGTAATATAAAGATAGGATCATTTAAACTTAATATATAGGTCATAAGTAGGTGCATGATAACCACCTATCATGACAATACTTGAGTTTCCATGGGTAGTTAAGATTTGGTTTTTTATTTTAGGTTTCTTTGATTATTTTATTATTTAATATTTATTTTCATTGATGGAATTTTAAACTTGGAGGGGTTTTATGAGTTATTTTTGAGATTTATTTATTTTTGGGGTGAAAGTGGATAAAGAAACAGGGCTACATAGTTGGAATGCACATTTTGGTAAACTTTAAAATTCTTATGAAAAATTGTTTTGAGGACTTACAAAAGATTGGATAGTGGTTGGTGCATGGTCCACCAAAACATGAGACTAAACCGTGAACAACTATATATCCATCCAAAACTCATTGTTTTGACCCCTCTCAATTAAAAGTTTCTTTTAAAGTGATTTCCACTCATTGGATATGTATTAAAGAGGGGTTTTATGAACCTTTTATGCATTTGAAATGGATTTTTTGTGACATACCTCTTCTTATCATTATCTTGAGAAGGAGGGAGGATGTTAATTGGACTTAGGTATCATCCCCAAGATGCCAAATGCTAAAAATAAATTACAAGGGCTTCATTAAAAATTGGGGGATGATTTTCCATTTGAAAATTAAAACAATCAACCAAACATGACATGACCAAATAAAACACTACATGATGCATGATACAAATGAAAGAAAACTCAAAGAAATACCATTTATATAAATACCAAATAAAAAAGAGTACCATTGAAGAAGACTACAAGACAACCAAGTACACAATGTAAGACTACAAAATCAAAAAAAATCTAAGACAACCATAACTCTAATGCTCCAACCTTCTCAATGCTCCACACAAAAACCCAAGTATCACTAAGAACCACTAGATAAGTGTGATAATTTACCTTTGAACATGTCCCGAATAACAACATTTTCAAAAGAACCAAAGTTCCAAAGCATGGGTGAGTAATGAAACTCAGTAGGCTTTCCCTAAATTACTTCCCTACTCACACCACTAGGATAGAACATGTTAGCACAATTATATAAAATAGTTTATGTCAGAATACAAACAAGTTCCATAAAAAAATGGTTTTATAAAATAATAAAAGTTCTAATGAAAGTAACAAAACAATTCTCTAAAACCATTTCATAAAAATACATTTTGGAATATTCCACTCCTTTCCACATAACCACACATCTAACCATGCATGAAACCTAAAACTCCCTATAACCACGAGTGGTGAATCATTTTTTCACTAAGTCGTCACCTAGTAAACCATTTTGATGAGGGATATACCTGACCCTTATACATCCCACTAATTATGGGGGAGACTCCTTACCCTTATCCATCCCAAATTCACATGAACGCACACAACTATTATTCCAAAAACCAATGCCAAAACAACCATTTCAACCATTTTAATAAAACTATACTTTTATCATAAACCTTTCAAATAATAAATTTCAATTAAACCAAACTTTTATTGATTTTTTCCATTCATAAAAACCAAAAAACCATTTTAAAATCAATATTTTATAATCAAGTTACCAATTCCACTTTCCAAAAAAATTCCCAATTTCCACAATTCTACAAACAGTCACCAAAGAGGATTTCCAACAAGAAATTCACACCAATTTCATAACCAATTTAAATAAAAACAATCAATTTGAAATCAAGACTTCACATTCTAAATATAGGAGTTGAGAGTGAATCCATGTACCTCGGGTTTATATTGAAAATGAATAATGATACTCAAACGCCAATGAAAATGGGTTGAAAATCCAAAAAACCACCTTAGATATTCTCCCCTATCATAAAAAAAATCCAAATATCATCATATTTAGAATAAAATACCTTAGATATATCCATAGTGGAAGTAGATATAAGAAACCAAGGGAGAGGGAGAAGTAAATCTAAGAAAAAACAATCCAAAATACCAAGAATGATAACTTAACATGAGAATTCAGCTTTAACACACCAAGAGAAGCCTTCATATTTCCTTCAAATCGATGGGAGAAGCATACTTAGACTTTTAGAGGAATAATTCCTAAGTTAGGTTCGGTTTGGGAAAAAATGAGGGGTTAAAACATAATCACTACCTAGATAAATTTTTATATGGATCTAGTTTTTAAACCGTGCATGATGAGTCGACAGTTAGGAAAACTATGTAGTAACCATGTTCTAGCTTCTATCCCAAGTAGGAACCTCACATGGTTGGATTGTATGGTTTCTAAACTATGCACCAACCATGCCTAAGCCCACTATCCAACTTTTCAGAATTTCTACTAGGTGTTTGCATGGTTTGGCCAAACCATGTTCCTTAACCATGCACCTACCCAGAGCCCTTCGTCTCATACTGCATAGTTTCTTGGGGAAGTTTCATAGTTTTCACTAACTATTAACCAAAAATTAACCATTAAAAATCCCCCAAAATATTTCAAACTTATTCCAAACTTTCCAAAACATCACCCTAATACTTTACATACTTAAAAAGCATAAAATAATGATTACTTACTTGAAAACAAGGGTGCTACATTCTCCCTACCACTGGCCTTTCCATCCCAAGAAATTAGAAAATCGTCATTTCCCTAATAGTTTTATGGCCATTTCTATTTCATTTCCTTCTACGATTCCTAAGTCTCTTCCTAAATCTGACCATGTTTCCATAAAACTCGCATTAGAACAATGATTTTTCCATGAAAGACTTTCTTTTTCATATCCATAATATTCACTGGTATGTGGACCAATGAAGCATCCAGCTCTAGGTCGATGTGATCCCATAAAATCACATGGTTAGGATCAGGATGATACTTTTTTTCAACTAAGATGTATGCAACACATTATGCATAAAATTTAATCGTGGGGGAAATGAAAATTGATAATCCACCTCACCAATCCATTCAAGTATCTCAAAAGGGCCTATGTATCGAGGAGATAACTTTCCTTTCCGAAATGTCTATGTCCAAGCCTTAGAGAGATTCTCAAGAATACATGATCACTGATCTTGAATGATGATGATCATCAATGATGATCTGCATATGATTTCAGAAAACTTTAAGCTATCTTCATCCATTTTATGATCAACTGAATATTGTCTGTTGTTTTTGAGACAAGGATTGTCCCAACTAGTGAATTCTTACCTATTTCCACCCAACAAAGTGGAGAACAACAAGGATTTACATACAATTATTCAAAGGTATCCATATGTATCAAGGCCTAAAATCTATTATTATATGATAATTCCACTAATGAAACATGCTTTTTAAATGAGCCACCAAAATCCATTACACAAGCCTACAACATATCTCCCAACATTTGTATCATTCGTTCGGACTTTTTTCCCGTATGAGGATGATATTCCATACTCACTATCAACTGAGCCCCAAACGATTTCTATAAGGATTTACAGAAAATAGATGTTAACTTAAAATAACTGTCTAACACTATTGAAACTAGTATTCCATTCCTCTTTACCACTTCTTAGATATATATATTTGGAAATTTCTCCACCATATGCAATTCAAGAATAATAATGAAATGAGCCAATTTTGTGAGATTATCCACTATCAACCATATATAATCATGTTTCCAATCCATTCTTGGGAGACCTATTACAAAATATATATCTATATTCTCCCATTTACACACTAGAATAGGTAAATATTGCAACATACCTGCTGGTCAGTAATGTTCATCCTTAACTTGTTAACAAGTTAAGCATCTTGAAACAAACTCAACCACCTTTCCTTTTCATATCAATGCACCAAAACTGTGCTTTCAAAGCCTTATAAATATTCTATATTCCAGGATGAACAACCCATATTGAGTGGTGTTAATCATGAAGAAGTTTTTTCTAACATGACTTAGGTACGACTATCTAATTACTAAACCAAAACACTAAAATCTTATCCACCTTGTAGCCCTCAATGTTCTCCCCACCATTGAGTTTTGACCTCATAACCACACATTCTACATCAGATGTATGAGCCTCTTTAATCATCTTCACCAAATAAGGAACAAATAAAACTGGAAAGAAAACCACAACATCACCTTGATATTCACATTCTAAGTACATTTCGGCTAGGACCGAAATTAACTTCCCCTTATCTAAATCTTCTCTTACCAACTGAGCATATGACCTTATACTTGCATCTTCCACTAAATTTCCTTTCATCAGTGTATACATAAAGTCAAATTCAAACATTTGGAGATACTCCATCGATCTTATTTGTATCAGATTTAAATCCATTTTTGAGAAAATATGTTTCAAGATATTATGATTCGTGAACATAGTAAATTTATCACAAAAAAGGTAATGATGCCAAGTCTTTAAAGCATGGACTATGATAGATAACTATAAATAATGTTTTGGGAAGTTCTTATATTTAAACCTTAACTACCTTAATCTATAATCAACCACATGGTCTCCTTGCATGAGAACATATCTCAACCTAGATCTTAAAGCATCATAATACACCACGTACCCCTATCCTAATTCCAAAAAAATCAATATTGGTGCTGATTTAAGGCGAAATTTAAGCTCTTGAAAAGAATTATGGCATTATTTATCCCATTGTAATGGAACATTATTCTTTCTAAAAGATATCATAGGTGATGCTATTCAGGAAAAATCATGAACAAAGTATCAGTAATAACCAGCCTGACCAAGGAAACTTCGTATCTTGAAGACATTCTTTAGAATTTTCCAGGAGATAATAGCCTCTATATTTTCTAGATCCATAGAAACACCTTTTTAGAGATTACATGGCCAAGGAAATGTACCTCTTGTATCCAAAAAACATACTTTGATAATTTGGAATACAAATGATGATCTCTCAAGATTTACAACACTGTCACTAAGTGTTTCTCATGCTCAACCCTTGTCCTTGAATACACAAATATGTCATCCACAAAAACCACCACAAAAGAATTCATATATCATTGAAATATCTGATTCATCAATTTTATAAATATTTTTAGTAAATTCATAAGACCTAAAGGCATTAACACATATTCTTAATGTCTGTATCTACTTCTAAAAGCTTCTGTTGGAATATCCTCCATCTGAACCAACAATTGGTGATATACTGATCATAATTCATTCTTGGAGAACCACTGAGTTACCCTCAATTATTTTAACATATCATAAATGTGTGGAAGTGGGTACCTATTATTTATCACAACTTGGTTAAGCTTATGATAATTTTCACACAATCAAAGAGTTCCATCTGTATTTTTTAAAAACAAGACTAGTGCTACCCATGGAGACATGTTCAGATGAATGAAACATTTTATTTCTAGGTCCTATAACTACAATTTTATATCCCTTAATTTTGTTGGAGTAATTCTATAACATGGAAGGGAAATAGGAATAGTCCCCGGAAAGAGATCAATCATAAAATACACTTCTCTCATAGGTGGAAACCATGAGAAATTTTCCCAAAATATATATAGAAACTGATCAAACACTGCTATAAAATTGTTATTTTCTATCTCATCCATCAATTCCAAAGACAAATCTTCCAACTAGTATGAGATCGTTTCAATTACTAGTGATAATAAGCTCATTGTATCTGCCTTTACAATTCGATCTCATTGAAAGAGATGCTCGACACCATATTCAGTTGTAAAAATGACCTTTCTGGTATAATAGTCAATGTGAACCTTGAACATTGTCAACCAATCCATACTCAAGATTATATCATAGAAATATATATCAAGCATAGATAATTCATATAATATCTATAATCCATAAACAATTATATAACATGATCTACACACAAAGGCTGGACATTTTCTTTGACCAAGATGAGTTTGAATTTTTAACACAAAAGGAATCATCTCAATGTTTAAACCTATAAAATCAATAGCACATGAAGCAATAAAGGAATGAGATTCAACCATATCAAACAAGGCTTGCATAAGGGTATAATTAAAAAGAATCATACCTCTCACTATAGATAGTCCAGACCGATCATCCGTAATTATGTGCTTAGCTCTATATAATTACTTTCTTGCCACACTTTGTTCTTTATTTCCCTGTTGAGTTTTCCCTTTCTGAGGAGTCATGGTATTTCTAGAATCACCATGTCTAGGTATGTTCTTCTGATGAGTATTGTTCTTCTACCCTCATCCTATCAAATCATACAACAATTACGACACCTGAGAAGTGCCCCGAACACATGATCTTAGAGCACTACAATAATAGCACTAAATATTCCCTATCTAATTGAAATTATGTAATTCTCTATGTGGTTCCATACACTATCACTTCATGTGGTCAAATGAACCACATTGAAAAAATACAGACTGACTCTTTGGTTTTGGAGGAAGATTATCTAACCAAATAGTTTGATTCTGATCCATACTCCCACCTAAGAAATATTTTTCCCTCTTCCTCTTTCTCCCAGCATGAGGGTTCCCACCATTTCACATAGGTATAAACATAATTCCTCCTCTTGTAGCACCCGATATGTCCATTTCTTCCACCTTCACTCAATTAACCATATCTATATAATCTGTAATATAGAGCACGACTATCTTTGAGGTAATTTACTACCTTAGACCCAATTCAAAGACGTGTCCCTTCAAGGATGAACTAGCATCAAATTCAGGTGAAAGAGAATTAAATTCATGAATTTGGCCATGTAATCCATACAAAAATATTTTCTTACTTCAAGCTAAAGAAGTCCATTGTTCTTTGAATTTTGAACATGTGAGGATAGAATGTTTTAAACAATTCCTCAAAATCCTCCCATGAAAGGCCTTGGTCCAATTTAGTCAGAACTGCTAAATCCCACCATGGGTGTGCAATATCCTCCAGGATATATGTCACTAATTTTACATTCAACTTTGCTGGTGTGCTAATGAAATTGAAGATTCAATTCATTCTATTCACCCACACCTTTGCCTTCTCTGGTTCAGAATCACCCTAAAAGATGGGTGCATTCTTCTTCTATAATTAGACAAAATGATTCACTTTCCTTGGTTTATCCCTCCAGTTCCCTCATTCCACAACATGAAATTCTTGGAAAATACTCTAAACCAGCTGTTGGATCACCTATGGATCGGGTGAAACCACATTATCAGTAGCTTTTTCTGGTTGATTCCTATGATGCCTACTAGGTGTAATTTTATAGAAACACAACAAACTCTATAAGTATCACTCTCCATTAACTTAATTCTTATCATTTAAAATTATACCACATCATACTATCATAATAGTGCATTCCAAAATCATCCATTTTATTTTCTCAACCATTTTTAAAAAATATATACTTTCTTTTGAAAATCAAACCATTTTCAAAATACCACAATGATTCTCATTTTCAAAATCTTGAATTTTAAAAAACATTAACATTTTTCAAAAATAAATAAATTGTATCAAATCATTACTCAAAATGAGACAGGAACTCCTAGTGGGAATTCATTTCTATAATGCATGTCATTCTCTTCTCATTGGTTAAACCCATGAAAATGGGATTCCAAAACCTATAAGTGTCTCATTTTCTTGAGAATGTGGCAGGAAATTACTTGGCCTTAAGTTACATCATTAATATACCAAAGGTAGGCAATAAATTCTAAGGGATTCATTAATAATTGGGGGATGATTTTCCCTTTGAAAATTAAAACAACCAACCAAACATGTCATGAAAAAATAAACCACTACACGATGAATGATATAAATGAAATAAAACTCAAATAAATACCATTTATATCAATACCAACTACAAAAGAGTACCACAACAAAAGACTAAAAAACAACTAAGTACATAGTGGAAGACTACAAAACCAAAAAAACTCAAAGATAACCATAAATCCAATGCTTCAACCTGCTCCATGTTTCAGAAAACAACGTAAGTATCACTAAGAACCACTAGAGAAGTGTGATACTGTACCTTTTACCATGTCTTGAATAAAAACATCTACAAAATCACCATAGTGATAAATCAGGGGTGAGTAATGAAACTCATTAGGGTTTCCCCAAATTACTTATCTACTCATTCCACTGGGATAAAACATGTTATCACAATTATATAAAACCATTTCTATAAAAAAAATTATACAAAAAATTTATGTCAGAATATTAAAAAGTTCCATAACAAAATAGTTTTCTCTAATAATAAAACTTACAAGGAAAGAAACAAAAAAAATTTATAAAATCATTTCATAAAATTCCATTTTGGTGTAATCCACTTCTTTCCACATAACCACACATCCAACCATGCATGCAACCTGGACCTCCCTATACTTGTGAGTGGTGAGTCATCCTTTCACTAAGACATCACCTAGTGAACCATTTTGATGGGGGAGATCCCTAACCCTTATCCATCCCACTAATTATGGGGGATACTCCTTACCCTTATCTATTCCAAATTCACATGAACACACACAACCATTATTCCAAAAAACCAATGCCAAAAAAACCATTTCTACCATTTCAATAAAACCATACTTTTATCGAAAACCTTTAAAAAATAAGTTTAAAATAAAAAAACTTTAATTGAAAACACTTTTCCATGCATCAAAACAAAATAACCATTTTAAAATATACATTTTAAAATCAAGTTACCAACTCCACTTTCCACAAAAAATTACCAATTTCCACAATTTTACAAAGCATCACCAAAGAGGGTTTCTAAAAAGTAATTCACACAAATTTCATAACTAATTTGAATAAAAATAATAAAATTTAGATCAATACTTCATATTATAAATATAGGAGTCTAGAGTGAAGCCACACAACTTGGGTTTTATGGAAAAAATGATGAACGAAACTCTAATACCAATGAAATCGGGTTGAAACTCCAAAAACCCTTCTTATATCTCCTCCCCTATCATAAAAAAATCCAAATATAATCATATTTAACATCAAATACCTTATATATATCAAAAAAAAAGTATATCTAAGAAACTGTGGGAGAGGGAGAAGTAGATCTAAGAAATGCGAAAATAACTACCAAGAATAATGACTTACCATGAGAATTCAGCTTCAACGCACCAAGAGAAGCCTTCATATTGCCTCCAAATCGATGAAATAAGCCACTTTATCCTTTTATAGGAATAATTAGGGGTTTAGAGTCAGTTTTGGGTACAAATGATGGGTTAAAACATAATCCTAACCTAGATCCACCTGTTGTGGATCTATTTTTTAAATTTTGTTTGGTTAGTCGCATGGTTAGGCAACCCTTGCGCAAACTGTGCACCAGATTATTGTGAGGTTCTGGGGCCCGTAGCAGAAGTCGTTGGGCTGAGGATATTTAAATTTTCATTGGCGGGATGACGAAACTTGTCATCGCTGACGATCCGAGCCCTGGAGAGGTCCGAGGATCTCACATAAATTATAAGGAGCACAAAACTAGAATGAAAACATACCCATTTCAAATTTGAAGCCACGGTCAGCTAAAAATAGTCGATGGTGATCGTTTCTTGAAGGATCCAAAGCACGATCCCTCTAGATCATCCACACATGCTCTAAAAATCAATTGGAACATCGATCATATAATTCCAGGTGCCAGTACAGCGATCCGAAAATGCTTTCGACGTCCCAATGATCACCAAATCGAGATCTCTTCGATGCTTGAGGAATAACTTGATCCGAACTATTATATCATTAGATTCTCTCTCTATGAAGTAGGAGGAGAGAGAGGCTCACAATTTTCATTCCATACAAATGAATGAATAGTTAATTTCACAACATAAGAGAGAGCCTACTCTTATATTTATAGTGGACATGAGAAATACCCAGTTGGGTTCCCAGACCACCGTTTATTTCAAAGTCCACTAAATAAATAATTTTGAAGAACTAAACTACACCAATATTATTTATTATTTTATCACATACTTGTAATATATATAAAATATATTACGTGATAAAATCGAGTCATTTAACTCGACTCACTGTCCCGCTTAATATTAAACGAAACATGAATATTAAAATAATATTCATTCGATTAATATTTTCCCATATTTACTAAACTTGTAAATACATTAAATAAATTCAATCCCAAATATTCATAACTTGAATAATAATGAATTTTTTTAATTCATCGGTGATTGATAACTTGGAAAACACTCGGACCCTGTGACAGGGCCCACTATGTCCATATACCTATTCAACTGAATAGGGTGGATTCTTGAATATGCTATTATGTGTGACCCTCTAGGACCTTACCTCGATAGCAGTGAATAAAATACACAGACCAAGAGTGGAGTCTAGCAACCCATCCTGGCCCCTAAAGAGATAAGGATAGTCATATCAACGACTACCATCCTACGAACACTAACTATGTACTATAATCTCTTTATCATTAAATATCTCATAAAGTAGGAAACACTCTTGTGTCATCATACTTATCTTGATTTATTATTTTTTGATCTATCCAGATGGATTTACTTTTGTACTACTTTGGCTAAAGACTTATTAAGGCAGAACCATCTTGATCAACCAGGCCTGAGATATACAACTTCCTAAACTTGGAAGCGACAAATCCTTTCTTGACCATTCAGCCGATGACATACCACTAATGACACACTCAACACAAACTACCTTGACATGACATCATTGACATGGTTTTCGTCTTGTATTAAAGTACGTAATAAAATGGTATACATTGGTAATGGTCTCAATTCAGGAGACCAATACACATGTCCGTAGATAGGAACAACCAATGACACTCAAAACTTGTGGTGTTCCTATTAGCGGGTCTGTCCTCATGATCTCATTACTAGAGATCACCAAGTGTGAACTTCATGAGAAGGAAGTCTCAATGCTTATGAGCCCCCAACACCTGATAGTCATACATCTACTATGTCCAGTCAGTAAGATGTAACTAGACCATAGAACATTTATTTAAAATTAATGTCATAGTTTCTTGAGGTTCTCATTATATCCTGGGATCTGCTATAACCTCTCGACATGAAATTTAACCTTTGAACATTACAATTATAATAGTGGATGCAGAAAAGTCTACACTATAATGGTAATATAACACCATGCATATCTAACTTTACACATGATATGGTAATCAATAGTACTGCATAGTTGGGTCTAGGGAGACCATTATTTCAAAACTCCCACTTGAACTAGATCCAACTTTCTAACCAAACTTGTTAGCTACTCACATGATAAATACCATGCTTCTACTGATTAATGGCTTTAACTGCTGGGCCTGCCATGTTTTCACTGCGTGGCATATCTTCTATATGAGACCTCATCTTCTTGAGTAAAACTTCTCAAGATAAGGTATCCCTGAGTATATCACTTTTTCCATTGTCATAACTTGACAACTTTTCTAGTAAGAATACTTTTCTCACTAGGTGAGAATCCAAGAACTGGAATTTTTTTTTGCGATTTATAACTACTTCTTAGCTGCCTAAGAAGCTACAACGTACTCGATATTTGTAGGTATGAATACCAATAGATTTTATGAGTTTGAATCGCTCATCTCTTTTTCCTAACTTGGATAATAAGAATACTTTTCAATACAATGTCACTATATGTATGATTGATTAGGACTAAGTAACCTATAGATCTACCTTAATAGATCTTATTCCTTAGAACTCAAGTTGCTACTTTAAGTCAATCATTAGAGAATTTATTTTATTCTAATCTTATCTATCTGTAAGATTGAAATTAGTTTTCCATATGTTTTTGAACATATTTCACCTGGAAAACTTTGGCGCTCCCACTAACCTTTGGTAGACACAAGGAAAAGATGATCTAAGATCTTGTTGCTTACTTTAATCAAAAATTGGATTTTAGTAACTTGAAACCCTTATTGGAATCATTTGATGTTATCATATCTTTCTAGTTGCATCGTATAGACACCTTCCATGAAAGATGATCTTTCCATCCAATGACCAATAAAGTGATCTTAGAAGTTTAGCTATGTCAAGTAAAATTCTAATGGATTTAGGAATACCGACTTGGTATAACCAATAGATCCTTATTGGTACTAGACTTGTACCATCCTTGTATCATATCATTTGAATACCCACCACAATATTCAATTTATAAACCCATTTGAAATTTGATACATGAAATACATTATTGAATTTTAATTGATCTTTCCAATCTTAGCTTATTGCCATATACTTCTTACTTGTAGGAATTATTATTCTTAATGAAAAATTTATCACCGATCACGGTGAATATAAAACCATCACCATGGTTTCATTCTTGTTATGCAGTATGTGTCACTAGAATAAGCCTATTCCACATGTACTTGTGGAAATTGTTCCTATGCCAACCATTTATGCATCTGAAGAATTGACTATGTACAAGTCAACTCAACTCCCACCATCTCTAATAGATATGTGCACCCTTGTATAGAAATTTAGTCTAATACTTGAATACATATTTTCTATCTTAGGGATTTAGGCAATATCCAAAGCAACTGTTAGGATAATTACTTAGATGCACCATTTGTTTAGCTTTATGCATGTTTGTTTATATCTTTACAAACTCTTTGCATCCTAACACAAGATCTATGACATAATGGATTTTCATCATACCATGACTCATATGATATCCATCTATCATTTTAGTTGGCATATTGGTTATGGGTTTATGTCATTATTTTCAAATCATATCATGAATATAATATAAGTTTCTGTAAGTTGCAATATTGATACAACTTACATCATAATTTTGATGTATAAAATGTGAATTTAAGAATTGCTCCACGCTACATTTTTTTAATCAATGTTAACATGTAAGAATCATCATTGATCCTCCTTATGAACATCAATGTCATGATGTGGATAAGGTAACATGAATTTAGGAATTACTCCATGCTACATTATCATGATCGATGAATGTTTGGTCAAGATATTCTTTGACATGCCGATCTGAAGAAACACATATCTTCTGACCAAACATATACTTCATTATTACATTACTTAATAACATAAAGGAATATTATGAAGTATCTTTACCTCTAGAATTATTTGGAATAGTTCACACTCTCTTGTTGAACTAATCCTGAAATCTTTGTGGCATACCTTTATCTCTAAAGGGTTTCTTTGTCTAAACTAAGAATGTCAATAATACCAAATGTGTTTAGCTGTTCCGAGACTAAATACCACATTGGGTACATAATTAACATCCAATTTTAGTTTTACTTGACAAAGAATCATCTTTCCACAAATGGATAGGTCTTACATTTTATATTCATCATATATTGAATTTGATTCAAGTATGTCTGAACTATTTGTTGAGAATGTTACCAAAAAAAACATTCATTCCAAAACATGGAATAATGTATCATCATGTCCAAATGGGTACATGAGATAAATGTTTTTGGTTATACTAAAAATCTTGTTCATTTTGAATCAATTACTTTTCAATTTGAAGTTATGTGTTCCTCACCACTGATTTAAGAATCACCCTTTCTCAGCTTCTTGGAGAAGACACATTACCCCTAGTAATGTTTCTCTACTTGGTTATTGTATTTCAATACATATATGTAAAAATCATATTGTATTTTAATACCCAAGAAGTATGTGATAAAACAATACTTTTGATGAATATAAACTGAACGAGAAGCGGGTACTTGCTTCTTGTATTTCAGTTTTTAAACTTCCATGAATTTATTTCAATATGTGATGAAAATAACCTCTTGTTAAGTAACTATCCACTTTTGTTTGAAGGATATGATGAAGGTTACTTTAACATAACTTTCCATATGCCTTTTCTTTTTTTCATTCATTTAATTCTCTATAAGAATAAAATATGATGCTATCTCTAATATTCTTATTACTTAGAGAATGTTACCTTAACGGTAATGAAGCGCTTACTCTATACCGTTCATTTGTACCTTTAAACAAAAAATAGAGTAATTGGGTGTAAAAGGTATAAGAATGGGATGACATGAAAGATTATGAACTATCTTTCACTTTACACAAACCGAGTGTTATCACCACATTAATATGTTTCTTAGCTTTCTCCTAAAAAATTTCTTGGAGATGAGACTACATGTGATCATCATCCAAGTCATGATATAGAGAACACAACTAACATCAGATGTTGATGATAGAATTATGATAGATCTATCATATTATTTTTTCATGAGTCTTCTATAAGCAATTTACACCCTCTCTTGAGGTGGCTTAACAGGTTGGGACACAAGCACCTTGAATTTCCGATATAGTCATAATGTGCACAAGCGCCTATACTAATCTTTGAAAATTCATACTTAGTTTAGACACTAACATTGTCTAATACTTATCATAGTTTTATTGTGGTATTTCTTTCCATTCTAAAAAAAAAAATCTTTATCAGATTGTACTTTTATGTGATTACCTAATGTGACATTACTGCTGATTTAATCATTAAATGTCTCCCACTATTTTTTTGAATTACAGGAACACTCTATACTAGAATCGGAATACTACTGAGTATTCTAGTGGAAAGAATCCCCGAACCTCCCTCATAGTCTACAATCTATGGCTACGCCACTACTCGGAGGGTCCAAGGTAGGCTTTTGGCTGGCCAACCACATTAACTTGCGGTTTTGATTTGTTGAGTGAAGTCCCAGGTTTAAAATCATTTACTGATTTACTCAACACTTGACTCTAAAATTACAACAAGCTATA
Source organism: Viscum album (assembly GCA_963277665.1). Taxonomy (NCBI): domain Eukaryota; kingdom Viridiplantae; phylum Streptophyta; class Magnoliopsida; order Santalales; family Viscaceae; genus Viscum; species Viscum album. Next base: position 1,309,841,697 of record OY728128.1, read on the forward strand.
TATGGCTATTTATTTTCAGAAATTTTAGTAAAGTCAAACCAGCACACAAATAAAAACTCTCTCTTAGTAAGAGGCACCCTCAGCTAAGGCATGACCATCACCTCGAACACCCAGTTTTGTTCAAACCTGAATGATTGAAGGCTGTTCAAGACTTACTATTTTCTTTGAGGGTTTTATTGGGTTTTTCTCTCAATGAATGTAATCCATTTATATTAAACTCGTTCATCTATGTTGTCGCACTCATAAATGAACTTTAATAGAAATACATACAACACTTCTTTATGCATTTTACTATATATTATTTTATGTATTTTCCCGTAGTTCTAAAATGTATAAAATAATAAATAAATGCATAAAGGTTAAACTACTACTCAACTGGTCTTGAGCATCTAAATGACCTAAGGGAATCATACCTGAGTTGACGCTTGACTCATGATGCAGCTTCCCCTCTGTCTGGTATGTTCACTTCTCATCTGGAACATCTCCCTATCTTGGTGGGATCCACGTCATGTCTTGGAGTATCGCATCATCTTGGCAGGGTCCACGTGTCGTCTTGCATCATCTTGATCAATGTGCACCGCCTCTTCTTGGTGAGGTCCACATCATTCGCCGTCTTCGTCCGAAGTACAACAATAATCACGTGCAGGCGAGGGGGACTTGTGGGATAAATGTACATCGGGTAAAAATTGGGCGCGCATGCCTTTATACATTTTAACCAAAAAATAAAGATTATGTGCATACAATCTATTTAATTAATTATAATAATCACACACAGTTAAAATAATTAATTAAATAAAAGACAACATACATGGGTCGATGCTCAAGACCCATAGGTGAGTAAAATAAGGCGCGATAAAATTAAAATGCATTAAATAAGTACGAGGGTTTATTTAATTAAATTAAATTAATTAATAAATTTAATAAATTTAACTAATTATTGGTCCTCTAATTAATTTAATTTTAATGCGAAAATTAATTAAATTTAACTTAATTCAATTTAATAATTAAATTGAATTGATTTTATCTGGGTATTAATATAATTAACAAAAATTAATTTTAATTAATTTAATTTAGATACTAAAATTAAATTAATTAAATAAATTTATTTTGATTAATTTTAAATGGATGGTCTCTGAAACGTCACAACAGGGCCTGTGCGGGTCAGGCCAAACCCGCGCAGGACCCTATGAGGCCGTGTAGGGCCCAACTAGGCCGGACCAATCCGCCCAAAACCATTTTGGGTTGGGCAGGTCCACTCGGACTGTTTCAGGGCTAAAATTACTCTGCGGAAATACTTGCAGACAAAAAGATACCTCCCGGGTCTTGACTGAGGGAGATGGTGAGACATGGAGTTCTTGCGCTCGATCCAAAGGTAGTTCCCACCTAAATTATACTGACACTGAGTGTGATAGACCTCAGCAGACAAGGGTGACTACTGGAAGGTGCAGCAACGACCACTGCTGTCCAGTGAAAGGGAGGCCGGAGGTGCGCTTGATAGACCGGGGAGCTACTGGTCAGTCGAGATTTGACCGTGGGCTGGTTTCGAAAGCTGGAGACTACTGGATGCATCAAGGGAGGTGGCATGGAGCAGGGTGCATGGGTGGTCGGGCCTCATACTGGTCGGGTGGTCGCACGACGACATGAGAAGGTGAAGCCTTTGGTGGGAGTAGGCCAAAGTTGGAGGGGAGCCGCAGTGGCGTTCTGTGGAGGTGGGACCGGATCAGAGGTGGCCCTCAGGGCTCCTGCGCGCTGGGTCTGTAGCGTGGTGTAGAAATTGGCCAAAGGAGGAGGAGACCTCTAGGGTGCTTTCCGCTATAGGGAGCCAAGGTGGTCGGGCGCTGCATGCGGCAGGCCTATGCGCAAGAGAAGGTTGAGGCCAGGTCGTCCTGGGTCGCGGCGTCTCCAGCGGTGGTCTATGATGGTTGGGAGGTGTGCCACTGGATGGGTGGAGGAGCTGGCTAGGATGCGGCTCTAGCGCTGGGAGGTGCGGAAGGTGCCGCTCGCGGCGGCTGAGACCTGGTCTCACCCGCGGGAAGAGGCACTGAAGCCAGGGAGGAGGCGGCGCCTACTGAGTGTAGAGCTAGGTGATCCGGCGGTTCGGGTGGCTCTCTACTGCGCCATGGGGGAAGAGGGGGTCCAAGCGGACCCCATGCAATTTTTTTGTCCTTCCTTTTCCACATGCCATCCCCCCCCCCCACATTGTTATTTTTTTAAATGATTTCTTTTGAAGTCAATTCCTCCCTTCTTTTCCAAATGATATATATAACCTTTTAAATTTAATAATAAAAAAATTATTATAATAAAATAATATTTATTATTATTTTAAATTTACTAATTTGAGCAATTAATTTAATTTCTAATGAACCGATTGAATTTTAATCAGTTCTACAAGATGAAATAAAATTAGAACCCGAGATCAGACCGTGAATTTGATCTAATCCAAAAATTTAAACTGACCATAACCTGGTCATTCGGCAACGGATCGCCATGCGGTCTGAACCATTGGGGTTGTCTTTAAACCCACTACTTAATTATAATGATATTTATTTTTCTAGGCTTAGAAAATTTACGCGATCCCTCTAATACTATTGTGAGGTTTCGGGGCTCACAATTGAAACCAGTGGGCTAGGGATTCTAAAATTTTCATCGGCGGGATGATGAAACTTGCCGTTGCTGATGATCTGATCCCTGGAGAGGTCTGGGGATCTCGCATAAATTATAAGGAGAACAAAACTAGAATGAAAATGTACCCATTTCAAATTCGAAGCCGCGGTTGACTGCAACTAGTCAATGACGATCATCGCCTGAAGGATCCAAAGTAGGATCCCTCAAGATCGTCCACACATGCTCCAAAAATATGCTAGAACATCGATCGTAGAATTTCGGGTGCTAGCGCAGTGATCCAACGATGCTTTCGACATCCTGAAGATCACCGCACCGAGATCTCTTCGATGCTTGAGGAAGAACTTGATCTCAACTCTTGGATCATCAGCTTCTCTCTCTAAGAAGTGAGAGGAGAGAGAGGCTCTCAATTTTCATTCCATACAAATGAATGAATAGTTAATTTCACAACATAAGAGAGATCCTCCTCTTATATTTATAGTGGACATGAGAAATACCCAGTTGGGTTCCCTGACCCCCGTTTATTTTAACATCCACTAAATAAATAATTTTGACGAACTAAACTGTGCCATTATTATTTATTATTTTATCACATACTTGTAATATATATAAAATATATTACATGATAAAACCGAGTCATTTAACTTGACTCACTGTCCCGCTTAATATTAAATGAACCTTGAATATTAAAATAATATTCGTTCGATTAATATTTTCCCGTATTTACTAAACTTGTAAATACATTAAATAAATTCAGTCCCAAATATTCATAACTTGAATAATAATGAATTTATTTAATTTATCGGTGATTGATAACTTGGAAAACACTCAGACCTCGTGGCGGGGCCCACTATGTCTATATACCTATTCAACTGAACTTAACTGAGAATTGCATTTTTTATTTTAATAAAATTCAAACAGATAACAAGGCCACACCCCAAAGAGATCAGGGTGGTCTAAAGTGATGTAGTCCTAGCGCATCCCCTAGAAAAAAATTCATACATACCCGGGGTAGAGAACCCACATTCAAGAATACCCTTAGAGGATCCTCTGGACCACTCTCCCTAGAAAGAGCGTCCGCCGCAAAATTAGCTTCTCTAGGGATATGGCGAGTATAGAAATCATTAGAAATCATAGCAGCACATCTACGAACAATGTAAGTCAAGGCCCATGGAACCTTTTCTTTCCCATGTAAGGCCCGAATCAAGATCTCAGAGTCTCATTCCACTTCTGAACACACCAAGGATAAGTTGGTACAAAGATCCATGCCAGTTAGTAATGCATGAACTTCCACCTCTAACGAGTTACCTAGTCCATGGAAGCTCCTGAAGGCTATAATGACAGAACCATTCCCATCCCGCACCAAACCACCCCCACGTATCAACCCATCCATGCACGATCCATCGACATTAAGCTTGAATCCCATTTTTGGAGGTTTCCACCTTACCCAGCTACCCTGCGGCCTGGGAAATGCCATCGGTCTATTCAGAAGATTACAGAGAGTTGGGGAGTGCGGACCTCATTTCAGAAAAGATCCTAATTCATGAACTAGCCCTTTTATCTTCACCATCATTAAAAAGGAGGACCAACAGCCTTCAACACGAGCCATATATCTTTCTTCCCATGGCTTCTAGAAAATAGTAGTAAGAACAACGCAACAGATTTTTGATTCCATTGTATTCTGTTCAGTGCCTAAGAACCAGCTAACAAGGAATTAATGCATGGAGGATTATGTCGCATTGAACCTTCCCCTTAAATCCAAACTGTTCCAAAGAAAAATGGCCCAGTCTCTCTTCAAAAATAATTGGAACACCGACTCCGTCCGTAGGTGAGTGCAGTAGAGGCATCTTGAATCCAGATTAATTCCCTTCTTCTGTATGTTGTCATCCGTTTCCAGAGCCCGTTTCCTTGCCCTCTAAACTAGAAATGACATTTTTATGGGAATTTATTTGCACCATAATCGTGTTACCCACTCATCAAGGCCGCCCCCTGACAGATCAAATTCCGGTAGTCCTTCCTGTTGAAGCACCCCGAACTAGCTTCCGTAAAATAGATCTTGTCAACTTCCTTCGAGAAAATGATCTCTCTATAAACATCTATATGATTCTGGCTAAGTATAGCTTCCATAAATATGGGATGACGTCTGGCTTCTTTGATGGAGAAATCTGGGACTGGAAAATGAGGAAAGAAGAGCTTCTCCCCGGTCTAGTTATCTCGCCACAGGTTAATATCCCCACAAATCACCACCCATCGCGAATCCTCCTAGAGTATTTCTAAGTGATGTATGACCGATTTTCCTAGCCTGGACATCTTCTTGACTTCCCACTCCTCCCAGTTCGGACCATATTTGGTCCTAAAATATTTGGCCTACATCGAATGACCCTCTAGAAAATCCCATGCTAGCCGAGCCTGCAAGGATTGCATTGAAACCGAAATGTCCCTGAGACTGACCCCACCTTCCTCCACTGGTAAAGCTAGACGAGACCAAGAATCCCAATGGGTTCTTCCTAAAATATTGGTATCCCAGAGGAATTTGTTCATCATCTTCTCCATAGCGACAATGATTCCTTTAGGCGGGGTGATTACCAACAAAACATGCATTGGAATAGAGGAGACCATAATATTGATTAAAGTAACCCTACCTCCAAAGGACAAGAACCTGTTCTTCCAATTAAGCACCCTCCCAAAAAATTTATTTAGAATGTCTTCAAAAAATACCTTTTTAACTCTACCATTAGAAATAGGAGCCCCAAGATAGATCATCAGTAACTGCCTCCTTTGAATACCCAAAATTCCTTGAATGTTCTGAGCCCTCTGACTTGAACATTTGTTAGAGATAAAAACACTGCTCTTACTAGAATTGACCTTTTTCCCGCTGAGGCTTCCGTAGATGAACATCAATGACATAAAATTATTTAAGTATGACCTCCTACCATTTGTAAAAATGAGAATATCATCAGCAAACATAATATGAGAGGAGGTACCATCTGAGGCTTGGGACCGATATGGACAGATCTTCAGGTCCCTCAAGCATCTAAGAAGGTTACATGAAAGGGCCTCTTGAGAAATTATAAATACAGAAGGGGAGAGGGGATCCCCTTGGAGCACCCCCCGAACACTCTTGAAAAATCCTAAACTCTTCCCCAACAATGATATAGAAAGCCACAGAGAAGAGAAGCATCGGAAGCATAAGTCACAAAACCATTCATGGAATCCCATTCTTCCCATCACCCGGATTAAAAAACTCTATTCTAGTTTGTCATAATCCTTATCCATATCAGCTTGGATAATAAAATTGGAACCCACCAACTTCTTATTCAAATCCACCACTAGTTCTTGGGAAACTCCCACTGCCCCTTGTACACCTCTACCCCGGATAAAGCCATACTGCTCTTGGGAAATTATTTTTGGTATCACATTATTCAGTCTCCTATCCAGAAGACTACCCAATATCTTATAAGAACTATTACATAGACAAACAGGTTTGTAATGGATAACTGAGGATTGATCTTTAACTTTCGAGACCAACACCACCCTGGAGGCACACGTACCCCTATTGATGGGTCCCCCCTTGAAAAAGTCTTGAATCGCCTCAGTGACATGAGGCCTCACAAAATCCCACACTGCCACGTAGAAGCATCCCAAAAAAATATCCAGGCCAGGTGCACTCTCCAGCGACATTGATCTAACCGTCTCCCAGATCTCTTCCCCTAACAGGATAGAATTTAGGGAATCATTCTTCGTTGATTCAATACTCTGGAGTATACTTCCCAAAAATATCTCTTGGTCACGCTGTAAGTTGTCCCCTCCTGGAGGCTCCAGGCGATCTACCCCCAATAGCTACTCGAAGTGTTCCAGAACCATCCTACCAGCCACATTCACATCGGTAGAAAAGGAACCATCCTCAAGCCTTATATTAACTTTGGAGCTCTTTCACTCCTTCAGGAAAGCGTGAAAAAATCTGTTATTCCTGTCTCCTTCCTTAAGCCACATAACTCTCGATCGCTGCCTTAAGTTCTTCTCTACTTACAGTAGCCTCTGTGCCAACAAGGATTTCTTATCACAAAGCAAAATGAAGGATGGTTCATTCCACCCGTGCTCAAGCATCTCTTCCAGGGTGTCGATCTCGCTTTGAAACAACTCCACCGAATCCTTAACTGTTTGATTACATGAAAACCACCTACTGATATCAAACTTAAGACGTTTGAGGCATCTGGACAATGCGACCCAAGATCTTCTCTCCACCTCCTGAACCCATGAAACCTTCATCATTTGCATGAATCCCTCCATTTTATGCCATATCGATGAATATAAGAAGCCTTTACTCTTTTTACTACCCTGATCAAGGTTGATAAAAAGGGGAGAATGGTCCGAGAGGGCGCGTGGCAGATGAGTGACCATGGACCTGGGAAAGGATTCCAAGCCATGCAAGTTCGACAGACATCTGTCCAACCTACACCAGATGCGGTTGCTCCCACGAAGATTGTTACACTAGGTGTATTTACCCCCCAAGAAAACCAAATCAAGGAGACCCTAACATGAGATTCAGCTATTAAAATCTATCATACCGTTATTGTAAATTAAGGATCCTCCTCTCTTCTCAGATATGTCGATAATGGCGTTGAAATCCCCACCAAAAAACCAATCTAATCCCTCTGAATCAAATGAATCAAGGTATTCCCATAGGTTATTCCTAACCATAACATCTGTGCTGGAATAAATGAATGAGAACATAATCACCAAACCTCTACAAACGAGTTTAACTGAAATACAATGATCCATCACCTGCACCAACTCGACCTGAATACATCTCTTCCATAAGATCTAAACATGCTTATTAACGGGATGACCATGCATGTATTCTCTAAACCCCAACTTCTTTCCAAATAAGCTTATTCTTCCTGGATCCCATTTCCACTCTAAGATGACCACCATGGAATCCCCATGTTTCCTATACTCAGACACTAAGAATGGACATTTTTCTTGCCCCCAAGACATTGAGCATTCCAGATAATCAAGGAAGACATTACAACAAGGAGTATTTGACCTTACGACCATTGGAACCTTCTCTAGGGAAGAAAAGTTCTCTGCAACACTCCTCCTTATCCATGGAACGAGTCACCGGTCTCAAAGATCCCTCCGCTAAACAAACCTTCTTTGGAATAAGCACCTTCTTCTTCAAGGGACTGTCGGATTCCTCCAATATGGACAACCTATTCCCCACCGACATAGAGGGGAATTTTATGGGCGTCTCCTCCTACATCAGTGAGGCTAGAATCAGCTGAGGGGGATATTTGCGGGCCGAAGATAATTCCTTCGCCACTCCCTTCGGAAAGCCCTTCTGAGAGACCTTCATGTATGAATCGATAACATATCCAACCGACGATAGCACCTAAAGCTTCATAACATCAACAGATAGCAATGAAGTAATCCGAACCTCTCCAACAAAAGGAGATAATCCTCTAGAAATGATTGAGAAAAAAAGAAAATAAAACCAAGGATTTCTCTTTGTCCTGCAAAAACGAAATCCACTGGTCACCCGTCTCCAGAGAGAGACCTTCCGCTGCTCTCCGCGTTGGCACATCCAGCTCCAAAGGTAACAAATGTGCCGGCTCATAGTTCTCTGAAAAAAAGGTATCCTCCAGAGACTTTTCAGAAAAGGCCTCCCAATTTGGGGAACCGAGTCCAACAATGTTTGCATTAACAACAGTCAGTTCATTGACCTTGACCATCCCTACTGAGGAAGATAGATCACGAACACCTGCCGGCCTCTCTCCGCCAGCTCTGGTTCTAACTCTCTTCTTAGAATGCGAACCATCCACCGGGTGAAGCGAAGTAGTCAAAGGATGACTTCCCTTAGAATCTGAAACCCCCCGACTATGCATGCTCTTTTTTCCCCTCCTACAGAATTCTACCGCATGGCCTTGGAAGCCACAAGAGATGCAGAATCTGGGAATATAAAGAAAAACCAACCTCTGACGCCACATAAACCCTCCCGGAGAATGAATCCAAAAAAAATATGGGAAATTCACTGATAGATCTATCTCCACACATATACATGGATTAGAAGCTTCCATCAAGCTCTTCGTCACCTCATAAACACACAAGAACTTTCCGAGTGCATCCACCACCGCCTTCAGAATGGAGGGATTATGAAAAGGGAGGGGGAGACCCAGAAGCTTTATCCACATTGCTCCCATACAATATTCTTTACCATAGTGACATTCCCATTCCCACCACGATAGGGTGAAGCGATGAGAGCCACATATCCTAACCTCCCTTGACCAGGCATGCATGAAGTCCTCCCTATCAAAGAGATGAACACAAAAGGCAAACTTCGATAATTTTGAAACCGTCGAAGTACCCAGGATTGCACGAAACCCCTGAACTCCTCAACTGTCGACTTTACCAGACCAAAACGAGCCACCAGGGTGAGACTATGCACCTTCACCACACTCTCCATTTCTCTATCAGAGATGACCACCACCAGGTTCCCATCAAGAAACTCTGCTTGGCGGGGCTCAATCTGTATCAGAGGGATACAAACAAACCCAACTGAATAGGGAAGATTCTTGAATATGCTATTGTGTGTGACCCTCAAGGCCCTTACCTCGATAGTAGTGAATAAAATCAACAGACCAAGAGTAGAGTCTAGAAACCCATCATGGTTCCGAAAGAGATAAGGATAGTCATATAAACGACTACCATCCTATGATAACTGACTGTATACTATAATCTATTTGTCGTTAAATATCTCATAAAGCAGGATGCACTCTTGTGTCATCGTCCTTATCTTGCTTTATTATTTATTGATCTATCTGGATGGATTTACCTTTGTATTTCTTTGGAAAAAACTTATGAAGGCAACACCATCCTGATCAACCAGTCCTGAGATATACAACTTCCTAAACTTTGAAGCGACAAATCCTTTCTTGACCATTAAGCCAATGTCATACCACCAATGACGCACCCAACACAAACTACCTCTCCACAACATCATTGTCAAGTATTTTGCAATTTATTAAAGTAGAGAATCAAATGGTGTACATTGGTAATGGTCTCAAGTCAGGAGACCAATAAACATTTCCATAGATAGGAACGACCAATGATACTCAAAACATGTGGTGTTCCTATTGGCGGGTCTGTCCTCATGATCTCATTACTAGAGATCACCAAGTGCGAACTTCATGAGAATAAGTCTCAATGCTTATGAGCCCCCCAACACCTGATAGTCAGACATATATTGTTTCCAGTCAGTAAGATGTAACTAGAACATAGAAAATTTATTTAAAATTAATGTCATAGTGTCTCAAGGTTCTCATTATAGCCTGGGATCTGCTATAACCTCTCAACACGACAATTAACCTTTGGACATTACCATTATAACAATGGATGTAGAAAAGTATACACTATAATGATAAGATAACATCATGCATATATAACTGTACACATGATATGGTAATCAAAAGTACTACATAGTTGGGTCTAGGGCCCCCAATATTTCAACAATTATATCCTATGAAGGAACCTTGTGTGGTTGGATTGCACAATTTCAATACTGTTCGCCAACCATTACAAATTCCATTATCCAAATTTCATGGTTTCTACTGGGTTGTTACACAATTTTTTTAAACCATGTTCCTTAACCGTGCATCTACCTAGATCCCTCTGTCTCATTATTCATGGTTTCCAAGGGAAGCTTCACAATTTTAACTAACCATGAACCAATTTTTCTCCCTTATAAAAGCCCCAAAAACTTACCAAAATTCTTCCAAACTCTCCCAAACTTCACCCTAATACTTAACATACTTAAACATAATAAAATAAGGGCTAATTACTTGAAATTTGTAGGTGATACATTTTTCTTAGTGTTTGGTATTGTTTTTTTGCTTATTCTTAATCTTTTAAAGGTTTTTTGGGTAAAAATTTAGATTTCATAAAATAATGGTTTATGAATGTGTTTTGGTGGATTAATTTTAAAATATATTTTTTTCACAAGTTATTATATTAATTGGTTGATTATATTCAATTTATAAATTATTTCAAGTAAATTTATAAAGTATTTTGAGATGAAGCGGGTTTCTTAATTTTATGATGAATTGATAGTTTTTAAAGATAGTGTGAGTTTTTTGAATTATTGGATTGAGAAGGAATAATGAAGATATATTTTAATATATGATGGATTTGTAAAATGGACTTCCTTAGTTTTAAATGGAAGTAAAATTTTTATAAGGGATGTAATGTTTTAAATTAGTATGCTTTAAAGAAAACTGTTTGAAATTTTATCATTTGATTGTGGTTTAAATGGAAAATTTATATGGTTTATGGTTTTATAAAGTGTTTGATTTTATATGAAATGTTTGGAAAGTTTTTTAAGAAGAGGATCAGTCTTATGAAAAAATAGTTTGATCAATATCTTAAATAAAATGAAAATATATTTTGGTTTTATGTTTTTTTAATGGTATATTAATGTGTAAAATGAATTTTCATAATGTGTGAATGATGTTCCATATCCTAGTGGATTTATAATCTTGTATATATACCTTAGTCATTAAGGGACTATTTGGTTTGATATGTGAGACATGAAATGATAATGTTCATGTTTCATTTTATTTTAAACCATGACTCCCAAAATGGTCTTGAAGAAGAGTGGAAATCACATCTCTATAGATGAAACTCTAAGTGATTCTCATTGTCACATAGTTGTAGTTCTTCTAGTTTATAACTTTTTCCAAACTCAAAATAGTTTTGTGGATATAGAATCAGGATCATTCCTCTTTTTTTAGTGAATTATGTTCACTTGGGAAGATGAAGTGGGTATAGAAGGTTGAGGATATCCTCAATTAGAAACTCCTAAGGCCTCAAGAGTGAAGTTATTGTGAGTGTTTTGGTAGAACCAAGTCGAGTTTCATGGGAGTTTATGGTTATTTTGTTATAGGGTTTTGTTATTGATTTTTTGAGAGTGTATATTTATTTTTAGGTAATTATAATCTATTTTTTACTTTAGGTGTCTCATTTTTAGTGCTTAATATAGGTTGGTTTTTCTTATGGTGTTTATACCTCACTGTTGATCTAGTTTTTTATGAGTGATGTTATATGACATATGTATTATAGATTTTATGCTTGATGGATTAAACACGGGAAACTTATGTGGGGTTTTGGGGGTTCAGAATGGATATGGTTTAGTTTTCTCTCTTCTTGGATCCCTCTAGATTTTATTAGATTCACCATGGGTAGTATTACATGGGTGAGTTTCCAGGTTACCCTCCTTTAAAGTTCCTTGACCCATGTTTTGGGCCATGTTGTTTAGTATCAGTTAATATTTTTGTTTTCTAGTGTTCTTCCATGTTATTTGGGTGATGATGTTTTTATTTGACCTTTTTTAGAGTTATTAGGTGTATACTTTTTAGTTGGTGTTTCCCTTATGGTATTTTAAACTTGCTACTTGAATAGTTTCTGTTATTAATCAATGAGTTGTGGTTCTCATAAAGTATTTCATAGAAGGTTGTTTTCTTGGTGATATGTCTTCTTGGGAGCATATCTCTCTTTAATTCACCATTTTAGATGATATATAAATAGTGGGGAACCCTTATAGGTGATAGTGTTCTTTTGGATTTGCATCACTTTTTTATATTCTAAATTCCAATTTAGAGATGTCAGATGATCTATGAGGATGTGTTCAGTCAATATCAAGTAGTAGTATTTGGTTGGATTTTCCTTTATCTTAGTGTTTTTTTAATTTCCCCATCCCTCCCTTCAATTCATTGGGGTTATTGAGGTTTTATTGTTTTGTTTCCCTACTCATTTTACTGAAAAAATTTTAGGGGTAGAAAGTGACATGGTGGGGATAATTTTCACACCCCAAACATTCATTTATCTATTTTTTTCATTTATTTATTTCTATCTATTACCTCTAGTTCAAAGTTGATTTCTATTATGTTTTTGAAGTTTTGGGGTTGCAGTCTTAGGAACAGGGTTTGCACATGATTAGTTTAAATCATGTAGTAACCATGAAAAACCTATAATTCTTTATCAGTGGCGATTCATGTAGTTGGTTCATGGTTTTTCTAACCATGTGGAAAAATCACGAAGTTTTCATAGTAAAGGGTGTATGTTTTGGGAAACTATGCGAAAAAACTCTATTGTCTTCCTTATTTTTAATTTTTTTGAAATTCACATAGCACCCCTCATCGATTTCAAACCTTAGGGATCATATACCCCTTTCATTCAACTTAGAAGATCCCAAGAGTACATATTATTCCATCCTTTTCTTCTATATAGTTTATCCTTAGTATTTTCTATATTCTTATGCTTGATTATTAAAGGTAAACTCATATAAATCTCTCGCTCTTCCTTTATTCTATATTTTCTCTTTGTTTTTTCTTCTCCCATGAACCATAGGGGTCATGTTTGCTGATTTTATGGTTTAGGGTAAACCTAATCATTGGTATTTTGATGTAAAAGGATTGCATGGATCATTTTATCTTTAGTTGGGATTCTACCATCGAATAATATGTTTTCCTCTCTATTAAATGTAGGAGTTTGTATATAATTCTATTTCTTGACATGTATTGGATGTTGAAGATTCTATAAAATCATATTTTTTAAAATTAAAATTATATATAATACCATTTATTGGTGTTTAAATTTTTTTTATGAATTTTATCACTAGGAAAAATGGGTTTTCATAGTTTTAAATTTTTAATTTTGGAATTTGTTGGTCAAATAATTCCAAGTGTATGTCTAAATGTCATAGAGGAAATTTTTCTATAAATTTTTAATTTGAAAGGGTTTTTTTCATAGGTGTGGTTTTACTAAGATGTTTTTTTAAATTAAAGAGAGGATTTGTTTTCAAAAGACCCTTCAAAGGTGGGAATTCTTGATTTTAAAAATGGTTATTATTGTTTGAATAGTTTTTAAGGTAAGTATTTTTTTAAATGATTTAAAAATAGATTTTTAAAGAACGTTTTCAAGGTTTAACTTTCAAATATTGGTGGCATGGATTGGAATCTAAAGATATATTTCAAAGTCTCATTTAGAACCTTTTAAATTCAATTTAAATTGGAGTTTTCTATACCCTCGAATTCAAGATCCCATGTTTGATATGCCTTGTTAGTATTTTTAGATTTAAGGGATGTGGTTTGATTATTATTATAAAATTATTTATTCTTATTCTTGGATATAAAAAGGTATTATTTTTTATGAGGGTGTTTTTGGTGAGGTGATACTTATTGTTTTTGTTTTATTGATGCATGTGATGCTTATAGCTATATTGTTTGATCACCTCCACTTGGTTGACTACATGGAAACCCTAAGAACTAAGTGAGTGGTCTAGACATGCTACACTAGTTATCTCACACACTCTCTAGTGTAACCTAGTTTTATGGTTTTCTTAGGATAGGGGAGTTCCCTTGATAAGGCTGACGCAGGTAAGTTTGGTGAATACCATATTTATTTAGGATACAACATTGTCCAACTATTGTTCCTATATTCTGTAATGTCTAAGAAGATCTCCCTTTAGGAACTAGTGAGTTATCCATGTTCCTTGTCTATTATTGATGATTCTGTTTATTGTATTCCATCCTTGTGCTCATTTTAATCCCCTTTTTAGTTGGATTATATGGTACCATTATGCTACAACTATTTATTTTTATTCCACTTCCTTGAAATATAGATCCAAATTTGTTATCTCTTTATTTTATTTTATGGTATGGTTGATGTTTTTTTATTTAAAATTAGGTTTTTGATAATGTTTTTGAAAATAGAATAGAGTTTTTTATTGAAAAACATATTTTTATAAATCACGGTGGCTTTAATTTCTATGTTTTGAAATGTTTATTTTAAATTGAGGCATTTGTTTTAATTTCAAATATAAGTGAATTTTAAAGAAGGATTTTCAATGTAAAAAAGGTTACTTGTTTTATTTTATGCACTCTCATGTTAAATCCTATTTTCAAAATATGTTATAGACTAGAATTATTTAAAATTCATTTGGAAGTAATTTCATAGCCTCCTTGGTGAGATCTTATTGGACATTTTTAACTCAAACCTTATATACACATCATCATGTGTACGTTATTCTCATGTTTCCTTTCAGGAGATCAGATCATACCACTTGTAGATTCATACTATTTTTTTGGATAAGGATGTGTTGGGAGTTAGTGAGTAGTCATGGGACACATGGAGTTGGTGTTTTTGATTTGGGTTTGTTATAGATTATTTTGGTTTTTTTATATCATATTTTTCAAACTATTATATTTTAATTTCTTTTAGTTTCTCTTGTATCTATTTTTATTGTGCACTATGTATCCTTATATTTATTATTAGTGAGATTTATATGTTTTTTTGGATGATGTTATGTGTTTATATAAATGAGTTGAATCATACATGTTGGTTAAGAATAATTTATTACTTATTTGTTTTGTTCAATTTATTTCATATACATGGTAATATAATGTATGGATATACAATTTCAGATTCTTAGTAAGTTTATATTTTTTGTTTATTATTTTATGAGGGAAAAATAATTCACAAGAGTGTTTTCCATTATTCCTAGGTACTATTTTTTAGCCCATAGAAATTGGGAATTCCTTTCAGGCCTAGTGGGTGTTTGGGTCAAGTGATGTGTTAGGTCTACCTCAACCGATTCATTAGGCTTCATCTTGTGAAGTTTTCACTTGGTAATATTTGATATGGGTGGTTATAAGAATACATTTTTCAGTAGTAATTACAAATTTGTATTCATCATTGAATATTTCTATCTTCAAACAAGTGTAATGATCTTTATACTTGAGATTATTATTGATGGATTTCCTGAGTCACATACATTTATGTAATGATGAAAATCGTGACAACAGATTCTCATAGTGATGTGTGATATATTGGGGTTTTCATGAGTGATATTTCATTAATTAATAATTAAGTATAATTTTTTTAACTTATGTCTAAGAACGTTGATATCTCTGAACTTTGATTGAAATTTAACTATCAAACTAAAATATATGGTCATGATGTATTTCATGAGTTCATTTTAAATAGTTAAATAAATATAAATAGATCACATAAGTTGATGACACAATTATTCAACATTATTGATTAATAAATATCAATACAAATGGATTATATTATATATTTAATGTTTTACGTGGTTTTTGTTATCATGAAATTAATTTCTCCCTACATGGGTACCTTTATATCTTGTAAGATGTGGACATTAGACTTAGGTAAGGTCACTTAATGTCACTGAGTAAGATTCCAAGAGGGCCACACACTTAGTGTATCCATTGATCCTAGAAAAATTAATTTTTTATTTAAAAAATATAATAAATATTATTATCAAGACTGAGTAATAATATTTATTCAGGATATTTTATTTGATCACTATTATGTAATCACTAATATGAGTAAAATTAAATAAATAAATATTTATTCAAAAGAATAATAGATAGAATATTTAATTACCTCTTGTTATATTAATAAGATAATAAATAATATTTAATAAATAAATATTATTTAGTCACATGAATATTAAAATAAATATTTATTCACATGACCATGAATATAATATATATTTATTTATCCAATAAATAATATTTATTATTAGAGGTTTGATAAATGATGAGGAGGAAACATGCATCGATTTAAAGGGTTCAATGGTAATTATATTTTAAATATCATTTAATTAAATATTAATTTATTTAATGAATGATATTTATTTTATCCAATAGACATGCATGTTTTAAGGAAATAATAATAATAATAATAATATTATTATACATGGGGTTTTCTAAGGATTAAAATAATAATAAAGGGACCATGTTCATTTATTTATTCACTTAACTAGCTCTATATATACCCTGTTATATGATTTCCTAAGTGTATTGGAAAGTGAATACATTATGCCTAAAAAATCCCCTATAGATAATACTATCTTAATGAATAGAATCTATAGGGTTTCTCTTGAGATGGGGAGAATACTTCCTCCTCTTTCCTTCCTATAATTAATAAGGGAACAAGAGAGAGAATCCATCAATCTTGAAGGATTTTGTTATGATCAAGGTGAACAACATAAAAAAATCTGATTTTCTATGTAAGCTACTCATATTCCATTATCATTATTCAGTGATTGAGGAGCACATGTGGATCACTATTAGAGAGATTTTATTTTGGATCCACTCAATGCAATAATGATATAACTCAAATGGGTTTCTATCAATCAACATCTACATCAAATAAAAATATCAAGACCAAGGTATTTTATTTTTAATAAATTAATTATAAATTTAACATGAAAGATACTTTCATATTTTAGTTTTATTTTTCTAGTTTATTTAAATAAATTCATTATACATGAAATTTATTTATTATGATCTTATAGATTATTCATTGAATCTGATAAAAACCAAGACGTGTATTACACTCACTATCATTTTTTCTACACCTGGAACCTTCAAATGGTATCAAAGAAGTCACATTTAAAAATTTTATTATTTTTTAATCATTAATAAATTTACACATATTATTTTAGTTTTTCATTTGCATTCTATTCATTATTTAATATGAAATTTGAGATCTATTCTTCGTTCACTTTCATATAACCAAAAACTGGTTAAGAATACATGATGAAAATATAATGAACCCATTCAGAGGTGTTGAATATTATGACTAGATAACATGGTAATAGACGGTGTATAACCAAACGTGCATGTCATTTACTATATGCACTACACTATAACATAATCTCCAAATACAAGGTTGGTCATGTAGAGAAATATGTAGTGTCATTACACACCGTATGTTGACTAGAAACAAATAACATATAGTTTTAGGGACTACACATCATGTAGCTATTATAAACATTGTGTAGTTCTATATGGTTTAAAAACTATGTGGTAAAATATGATTTGTGTGTTTATTACATGTTGTGTAAGGACTTAAAGCTGAGAAACATGGGTAATATGGGATTAAAAAATGTGTAGTTGGAACATACACATCATGTAACCCATAAATGTTAGTGTGGAATAAATTTTGAGTCCCTAGGAATGTATCGTAGATAGATTTATAAAGTGGAACAAGGTGTGTAGTCGACTGTACACACCATGTAACATGCACCCATTTAAATGAAGTGCACACCAAGGTAGGTTATACACCAAAAAATTAATTTACATGGAAATAAAAATAAATTACACCATTAAAAATAATTAACACATGTTTTTGTTTCATAAATTTATTTTACATGTTGTGTGATAGGTTTTAAAGAATATTAAATGCTTAATTATTTTCTATATTACATTCTAAACTACATGTCATGTATGGTTGTTACATTCCATGTAATCCACATGCATTAAAAGTGGTACACACCATATAAATTAATGCATTTTCATGTATCATTAATTTATAGTACATTCCATATAATTACATGACATGTCATTTACTCTACATATCATGTGAGATAATAACACATGAAAAGGACTGTTCCAGGCATTGATTAGTTTAGATAGGTACACTTCATGTTGCCTTTAAGTATATGTCATGTACTTAATTAATTTTAAGTAAAATTTATATATTTAATTTGTTTAAAATTATAGTTTATGGAAATATACAAGACTATTTAGATAGACATTAATAAAAATGAATTAATTAATTAATAATACAATTAATTTATTAATTTAGATAATTTATCTTAAAAAATAATGATTGAAATGAATGCTATCTAGTTGTTTTAAATGAATATTATTTGAATGCATGGATGATCATGAGATTGATTGAACTATGTATGTGTTGGAATTATTTTAATTTAATTTTTATTGCTTGAGTTTTATAATAATAATTATTAAATTAAAATGATGGAGTGTGTGACATCCCCTCCTCTATATCATGTAACGACCTATGTGTCCATGGTTTCTTTTATGTAAAAATCATAACCATTCCTATGATTCCCATCACCCATGTGTGAGTAAAATTATATGTAAATTATGGAGCTCCTAGATGAATAGAGTTGGTTTAAGTTCATATCCATGGTGAAACTAACCGAATCCAGACATAAGAGGTTAGGTGGAATGATGCAACTCATACCAAGCTATGGTTTCAAGAGTTATTCCCCTAGGGTCAAGGTTTAGTTGATCATCCAGATGATAAATTGACCATTATAAATATTATTATCATGACACATTATTTATTATATTTCTATCTAGTTCATGATTAATTTTTATGTATTATTTATCATGATAAAATAAATAAATGAATCAATATTCATGAAATATGGAATCAAAATAAACGGGATAATGTTTAAATTATTTTATCATCAAACTATTAATCAATTTTGTCAAATATAAATAACTTAAACAAGACATGAGAAGGATTAAATAAATAAATTTATGCATAATAAAACAATCCCTCAAATAAATATTAATTTAGAAAGTCCTTTCATTATCAGAGTTAATATGAAACCATAGTTAAAGTTTCGATCATGACATTTTAACTAAAAATGAGTCTAAATAAAGATGATGGGTTGACTTAACCAAGATTGTATTGAATTAAAAGACAATAGTTTATTTAATAAAAATTTTAAGGTAAGTGTTAATGAAATTTGAATCAATATTTTAAGATTTAGGATTATAATTAATAGATCAAGGATCTACAAGCTAGCTATTAAAAATACCACCTACCTAAATATATTATTATTGTTTTTATGGCCATTGTATAGGTTATGATAAGAGAAATATGTGCAAGAAACTAATTTTTCTATGAGGTACTAATCCTTTAAATTTCAATCTAATTACCTTTTTGGACTTTTATGGTTTCTTAATGAAGTCATGAATGTTTTGGGGGTGTATGGGGATTTTTCAAAACTCGGGACCCCAGATGGTGGAATAAATAAATGGGTCACACGGTCAATATAAAATGTGTAGACCATCCCATACAGTTTATCCTAACTGTGAGGGGCATTCCAGAGGGCATAAAAAGGAACACGATCTACCCCAATCAAGCACCCAGTGCCGCATGCCCATGAAAAATGTATACAGTTTATAGAAAATTTAAATGGAATGGGTGGCACACAATTTCTCAAACGTTTCATCCAAACTATGTGGGATCCATCCTTAGGTAGGGAGCCATGCACAATTGCAGCACGGTTTGTCCAACCATGTAGGAAAACCGTGCAACCCATAATTTTTGGGTAAAATGAAAAAAATGAATATAAAATTATAATTAACCCTACCCCTCATTCTTATTATCTTCCTTTAGTAATAAAAGGCCCATTTATTCTCCCTTTTGAGCTCCCAATCATATAAAACAAGGTTCTTGGATAAAGCTGTGATCCAGACTCTGATATAATCTCCATTCATCTTTTTGAATATAAGCCAGTAAGTAATATATTAGTCCCTCACCTTTCGTCATTTTTCTTTTTCTAGATAGAGTTATTTTGATTCAAACTCATATTCCATATTTCAAGGGCATTGAAATTTTCTTCAATTTTCTTCTGATCTAGGAAAAACTAAGAGTCGATATTGGATGAGGATAGTTATACATGCATAAGGTAGGTGGTTTATGACTTTTCCCTAAAAGTATCATCATTTATAAATTTCCATTATTATGCACACACTAGTTTTACTAGGTGTTTCCCCCTAAATTCATATGCCTTTCTTATAGTTGACAGACTTGTGTTCTAGAGCTCCGATTATACATGATCTCGATACTGTTAGAGGTTGTGACCTCAATGTAGTCATCCCCAATTAAGGATCTTTCCATGTTATGTATTTATAACCCTTGTTAAAAACATTTGAGACACCTTTTAGGTATGTTGGCTTGATACTGAAAATGGTAAGTCCTTTATAATAAAAATGAGTTGTGAATTGATAGTGGCTAGCACATGTATATTGTAAAAAATCACCACTTGGACTTTTAAGGTAATTTTTTCAACTTAAATAATGAATTATTAATTGGAAATTATATTTATATATATCAATTAGCCTAGATAAATTTTATTTTAAATTGAATTGGTTTCATGTCCTTGATTAAACTTGTCACCTTAGATGAAAGGTAATGTAATGAACCTAATGAATTAATATATGGAAAGTATATATGTATAAATATCACTTATACTTTTCTTATAATTGTTTGAACTTGGTTGAATTTCCATAATTAAACTTTTCACTTGGGATGAAAGGCAATGGAATGTCCCTAATGGATTATTTATTGGCATGAGTATTAAATGGCCTAAATTGAATAATGAATTATGTATAAGGTACCTATTGTATATGGACATTTTTATCTTTATAGGGGTGGTTAGACTTGATCCATCCTTAGATTATTAATGGAATTCCTTAATCACTTAGAGGACACCATTCCAATTTAAGGATCTAGTTCCGAAGGGAGATACCCACCTTGGAACATGGTCCTTGTCTACTAGCTAATGCCTAAAATGACACAGTAGGATCCCTTCACTCTCTCTATAGATATTATTATGCCTTAGATACACTCTTTGGATGTATCCTGATGTCTTTGGACATGTGGTTCCATGGATTCACCCTATTGGGCCCAATAATGCTTAACCAGAGATTACTATGTATGATCTCTATATACTTAGTTCGAATATTTCATAGTGGAATACCTTGGACATTGTTCCATATATTACACTTATACCCCTCTATAGCCAAACTACATGGGATACTTCTATGATTTGGATGACCTTTGGGGTCAAGTATTCCTTGGTTTCACCTTGGATCCTCCTTTTATGTCATGACCCATCCCTGAGGGGCCCATACCATGACTACCCTAAGCCCACCTCTAATAGGAAAGGGGAAGGTGACTATCACTGATTAGGAATATCCCACAAATGGAAGGCATTTTCCTAGGTACTTGTACACAAAAACACAAATCCAAGCCCAAAATGTTGAAATGTAAAAACACTAAGTAAAAAAAGAATGCATACCACTAAGATACCAACAACAGAGTATGATAGTAGAAAGATAGAAAGTAAATAGGGATAGAATAAAATCCCACCAAAAGTAAGAGCTTGTAAAAGTGAACACACAAGTTCCTAAAAATAATCCACAGAAAACCCTACCTGAAGGGTAGGTATAGGGACAACTATCTAATGCTGCAGGAGCACACCTTGACTGTTTGATCTCTATAAGAACCACCTAGTCCTGGTCCACCTAGGAATCCTTCAAATCTTAGAACATCTTCACAATACATGACACGTACGGGAAAATACCATGCAAGGGTGAGTAAGACAATGCTTAGTAGGACACCCTGAAACCACAAAGGAATACTACTAAGAAATACACGAAGTACACACCAAAGAAATACATGAAGTACACCACAAATAAATACATGAGGTGTAGTCATCACCACATAGATATATGTCTACAACACATATATCAAGAACATCCATATATAATTATCTCAGACACTAATTATCATGAGGTTCCAACCTCATATACAACAAAAAAATTCTCATCATAGGATTGAATTGAAACACAAAAACCAAGAGGAAACACTTTATGAGATCAACCATCTCAGATGGAACCCATCCGAGAGATTCACTCCATCGGGAAAATTTTACTAGGTCTAACTCTAATGCCCCGCACCAGGGGTCCATTCATCACCTCCTTGCAACCAATGCAAGCTAAGAAAACCAAGTGAAGAGTTATACCCCTCATCACGACACATAGTTGAGGGATCACTACTCCAAAGTATGCACCATGTGCATCCTCTACATAAATAGAGAGAAAAGTGACTTACACCTCACCACTACCCTACAATCGAGGGAGTACTGCCCCAAACTAACCCACATAACTTATGTCACTCCTGAATAGAGTATCCAACTCCTCATTTTGTCAAGGGAGCTCTAACATATATACAGGAATCATTCATACCAAGTGAATGTGTATTCTCCTCGTAATATTTTCCAAAATCTGAGTGATATCCATCTCCAATGGAGGACCCACTCTCGTATGATAAGACACACAGTCTCAGTAAGACACCCAATCTTGATAAGACACTCAATCTTGATAATAAACCTAGTATTGGTAAGACACCTAGTCTAGAGGACCCGTACCTTGTTAGGATAGGGGAGTTCTGAAACAGTCATGATAAGAAACCCAATCTCGATAAGACACATAGTCTCTATAATTCACATAGTCTCAAGGTCACAGCTAGCCACATGATTCCGTTCGTAGCGCACTTGTTACAGGAGAACCTACTCCTCAATCCATTAGGGAATATATTAAATTCACAAAAAACTAAAATGTATTATCTCAAAAGTAACATATCATCTAAAGGGTCACAATGTTGTAAATGGCTCGTCAAACAGACATATGGTTTGAAAGTTACGACTATTTTAGTTAAAAGGTCTGGCTTTGTTCTGGTTCAAGTCTGACCCAACCCGCCAAACCTGGTCCAACATGGCTTATCCCACTGAGCTCACCCCATTTGTCTCCGAACACTGGGACTACTAGACCTGACCCACTAGGTTTGGCCCACTAGGCCTACTAGGGCTAGTCCGCTGGACTGCTGGAGCAACCCAGCTCCTCCAGGTTCGGCCTGCACTACAGGCCGATTCACTATGCCGCACATGGTCCACCCCAACCGCATTCCTCCCATGCTGACGTGATTCCATGCTGTATTCCATACAGCTAGCCCGCTGAACCACTTTCCCTATGGCTTCACCACTGCGGGTTCCTCCGATGTGACACCGAGCCGCGTCCTAGCTCACCACCACGTACGCGGTCAACATTGCGGACTCCTATTGTGGCCCTCGGTCCTCACCGCACCATCCTAAAATAGACCAAACCCTCTAGCTATTACATCCCCGATACATCCTCCTACCATGGTCTACCTCTGCTGGCTGCCCCGCTGGTAGTCTCGCAGTGCCATTCGCAGTCCGCCTGGACCGACCGAAGCCGCTGCCTCTGGCTGCAGTTGTGCGCTTCCGTCTTGCACCATTGTGCACCACCATCCCATCCAAAACACGCCATGCTTATAGTTGTACCTCCTCTATATCATCATGGGTTTGAATACTTTGATCTAAAATCATTGAATTGTAAATTAGTTGCACAACGATCGATCATTCGCTCAGGGTTTCAAAGCATGGGATGGAGATGAAAAACACATAAAGAACGCGAGAGATTGAGGGGAGGGAATAAATCCACATGAATTCCAAAATAATGGATCTTGTCCTTTTTTCATTTTGATCTCAATTTTTTCTTGTCAAAAGAAATAATGAAGAATAAAACAATCACATAGATCTATCTCCCATCAAATCCCCACAATTTAACCACCCCGCAAGAGCGACCGAACCGCAAATCAACCTGTTCATGGGTTGGTCCATGTTCATAATCAAATTTAAGAACATGAAATTAATAAAAAAGAAACAACACCCTACCTTGAGTTTGGATTATTCATTGATGATGAATGCTTTCTTTTTCATCCTTGACGAGATCCTCTAACTTCGTTGGCATGACAATCCACGATCTGATATCTGATTCATCATTGTTCACTTGAGAGGATTCTTTCTCCAAGCTCTCTCTAGTAATTCTTCAGAGTTCCTAGGGTTATGTGGATAACCTAGGATTTCTGAATAATTATTTTTTAAAATAAATCATTTATGTTTCACCAAAATAATTTATCTTCAAATTATTTAATGACGATTACGTCCTTTTTGGGTTTTTCCACAGAAGACCCGCACCGACTAAAGTTAAGTTGCGCCTAGGAAAAAAACAACATTATAAAATCAATGTTGGTATTGAATTTCCAATATGAGTCTTTGTTCATGAGTTATTAGGACTTGAAAATAAAATATATTTTATTTATTTATTTTATTCACGGTTACGTCTAAAAATTATCTTTCAAAGATGGCCTGCACTGGCCGATGTTAGGCCCCGACTAATGTAAAGTCATCACTATAAACACAATAGTGCCCTCAAATTTCTGATACGAGCATTTATTTAAGAGTTATTCCAATTTTTCAGAAAAAACCATGTGCACATGCTATTAAAAACATAATATTTTCAATGAACTATTTTAGGCACACTAGGTGTCGGAATCACATTCCCTCTCAGCACCAGGTCAAATAATTTTTCAAAATAATTTCTAAGAATAAATTTAGGAAAATCCAAGTCATTAAATTTTATTATTATTTTGATCTATTTAAGTTTTTTTGAAACTTTCACATGATTTATCAATATAAACTGAACTTATATGAATTAAATAAATGATCCCGTTTTCAAATACATTTCCAACTGAGGCTGAAGTAGGTATGAATTATTATTTTGGCATTAATTTACATCTATATATACCTACCAACTGCTCTATTTATATTCACAGACTAGATTTTATAGATGCCATTGATGCTGAACAAATTATATTTTTATCACACCCTATAAAGGCTATCATTGGTACTCGAAAAGATTATACGATCATAGGTATGTACAAGTGGAAACATCCCACCTTAGACACCTGACTTGATTTCTTTCTTAGGATGGAGCTTAGTAGAAGATGACTGAGCGAGTTCTCAAAATTCTTGGATAGTTTTTGGTCTTTTTGTTCTTTTGTATAACATGTACTATATTGATTTCCTGATACTATGTATACTTGTTTTTACTATTTTTTAGATACATGGAATTATATCATCATTATATATGATTTAGTTACATATTTTGATTATTATATTCATCTTGGAGGTTTATCTTTATTTCCATTACTTATCCTTTTTTATATTGCTTCTAAAATTTATTTTTTATTATACCACTGTGAACCACTATAACATGAGGGAATAGTATCCCTATGGACATACCCTAGGACCTCACTTCTAGTCAGAATCCTCTGGCATACATGGAAGTGTGCTTGAGGCCATGTGGCCAACAAGGTTCAGGGCACCGTTGAGTGGAACCTGAGTTAGGATGTCACAAAGTGGTATTAGAGTGCACTTATTTTTTTTATTATTATTTGGGAATATAGATAGGAGATTATAAACATGTTTCAAACTTGGTTATAATCTGTACCTAGGAGTATCCAACCCACATTCGAGGTAAATACCAAGTTTCCTAGGAATGAGAAATTGTTGTTCTGTATTTTTCTTATTACAGTTGATATATTTTCATCGTTGGGTAATGCACATGAATTGTGGTATTTTATATAATTTATGGATATTTACCTTGGCCTATTATGATAATGGGCATCATTACATGCATCATTATAGGCACATAGAATTCACATGTCATGCATATTCCATGCCATATAGGTGTATTTCACTACTTTCATTGCATGTGTTTCTGGTGATTTTTGAGTGATCCATGACTATTATATATTCCTATATTGCTAACATCTTCTTTAGGGTAAGGTAATTGGTTATTTAAAGTGTCAAAATCAATCTAAATAATGTTTTCCAATATAGTTTTAGGGTGCAATCTTAAATAGCTAGTTTCTACCCACGTCGGCTATGTACCCTTGGTTACATGAGATGGGATTTGGATAAGATTGAGAGACTAATAGTTTCAATATATGAGGTGTATGGTCCCTTATATATTTAAATGGGTAATTAAATGAGTCAATACTTTTTATTTTACCCTTAAATTCCGAGACTAAATGTAAGGTAACTAATTAAAAATTAGATGGGTGTTGATTTCAGTTATAAAGTGTATGGGTCTTTATTAATTGGGAATTAAAATCCATTTAATCAAACCTTATTATATGTATAAAATAAAATAAAAAATTTAAATGTATAAATTTACTATTAAAATAATATGGTTTCCAATAAATTAAGAGGTAAAGTGAAATAGAACCTTCACCTACTAGAACCTTTGAAAATTAAACTTGGACACTTACCAATACCTCGACCTTCTAAGTAGGTAGTTGGGGTAGTACCTTGGGTAGTGATCCCTTATTATTATGTTCTACATCATATAGTACTTTTATCTACTCAAATCTTGTTTTGTGGCATGTACATGGAAATTATAGATCTATACTGACAAAATATACTTGAGTCGTGCTCCAGGAGGGTGGTGATGACCATTCTCCAGAGACAATGGGCCCTATATTTCCAGTCTTACAACTTGAAGTACCACTTGAGGAATCGTATGTTATACTCTATATTGGAACAGACTATTAGCTTTGTGATGATTTTATATATACAATGTAGTCTATTAAGGGAACTCCACAACCTAAATTTACTATGGTTGATCTAACTCATGTGTTCCAACAGCAACATCCTCCCATATTTTTGGTGGATGGAGGTCCTCAGGCTACTGAGTCTTTTCTAGAGGCCATATTATCAATCTTTGATAATTTGGAGATGCCTACAAAGTGGAGGGTCAATATTTCTACATACATGTTTTGTGATTCTTCCAAGCATTGGTGGGATGTGATTACTCAAACTGGCCATCATCATGGTATGGTCTGGGTGGACTTCCAAACCACCTTTTATGATTAATTTTTCACTTAGTCACTAAGATATGACCAATATAAGGATTTTATGCACTTAGAGTAGGGTGAAATGTTCTTCATGGAAAATTAAGTTCGTTTTATTGAGTTTCAGTGCTTTACAATGTTTCTAGCCGGTGATGAACTATCGTAAGAGAGACATTCCAAGGATGGGAAAAAGTATGCCATATGCTCATAGGTGAATGTCCTTCACCTACCTACCTTTT
This sequence comes from Viscum album, assembly GCA_963277665.1. Lineage (NCBI taxonomy): Eukaryota > Viridiplantae > Streptophyta > Magnoliopsida > Santalales > Viscaceae > Viscum > Viscum album. The sequence continues at coordinate 1,309,868,969 of OY728128.1, forward strand.
CTGATATCTTCAATCAGGCTCTTATAACTGAGATCAACTTGAGATAAGACGACAATACTAGAAAAAAGGTTCAGTGCTATGGCTGGGAAATAGTTCTTTTGGTAGTAGGAATCATTTCCTTGAGGTTTCTCATCAAAGTAGTGGAGGCCAGAGTATCTAAACTAAAGGTTCTATTATATTCCATAAGTGTAGATATTAGGGTCATCTGAATCCATAATGTGATAGAGACCCTCTTAAGTATCATGATTGTGGTTATATGGGTCGTACTTATAGATTCCTATGGACCTTTACACCTGCATCTAGTGGAAGAGAATCCACACCAGCCCCACTTTCAGGGATGGTATTAGTTTCTTCACATTATGATGGAAGTTGGAGTAGCACTAGCAGGAAAGGATGAGGAGGAGTTCATGGTTAGGGTATCCAAAATTATGATTATCAGCAGTATAAGAGCATGCTTCTCAGGATATTCTAGCTATAACACATGGATGTAGATTAGGTCAACTGCATGATTTACAATCGATACCTGAGGATCATAGTGCATGACCATTTATTGTAAGAAGTATTATTCTAGTAGCCTCTGTTATTGTATTTTCTTTATTTGATATAGGTTCTTCTGATTCATTTATCTCTTTATCAAACATGTAAAGTCTCAGGCTGGAAATTAAGTACTGTAGTGGTTTGATGACCCTAGACAGACCGTTGGGTGTGCAGATAGAGGGTATATTCCAATGCAGGGGCTACCCCCTTGAGGTAGACAATTATCCCTTCTTATGGGACCTCTTCATAATTTAGATGGCGGGATTCTATGTCATTCTTGGAATGGATGTTTTGGTTCTCTATCAGACCTATGTGGACTTCTATCACTATAGGGTGTCCTTTACATCACCATAAGGTAGAAATTATCTCTATAAGGGTGAGTGGAATGTCCATTCCAATAGAATTGGACCAGATCATCATGGGATAGGTGAAGTGGCTACCTCGATTTCTAGTATTTTCCTAAAGGATTAGGGTTTACATTAGACTGAATTCCCTACACTAGTAGATCATTTTAGGGATGTATTTACCGATGATTTTTCTAGATTACCTAATGAGAGATAGGTAGAGTTTACGATTGAAATTTTTCTAGGAGAAGCTCCAATAACTATTCCTCCACACACTATGGCACCTACTGAGCTCTAAGAGCTTAAGAGATAGTTAGAGGATTTAGAATATAAGAGTTTCATATGACCTAGAACTTCTTCTCAGGGTTCACCCATTATTTTCATCAAGAATATATATGATACCCTTCATTTATTCATGTATTATTAAAGGTTTAACTGGATTACAGTTAAAAACCAGTATCTAATGCCTTGGATAAGTGATATCTTTGGCTAGCTCTAAGGAGCCAGGATTTTCTCAAAGATTGGCCTGAGATAGAGATATCATTAGGTGTGAGTTAGGCATTCATATATACCATGCATGACTTTCCATAGTCAGTACAATTTATATGAGTATCTGGTTATAATTTTTGGTCTTATGAATGCACCCACCATTTTCATGGATTTTATGAATAGGGTTTTCCACCCCTATCTGGATTCCTTTGTCATGGTCTTTATGGATGAAATCTTGGTTTATTATTATATTTGTAGAAACCTTGATAAACATCTTGAGATCATTTTGAATACACTGAGAGAACATCAAATATATTCTAATATTTCTAAGTTCCACTTTTGTATTGAAAAAGTTCACTTTTTGGGTCATATTATCTTGGAATTAGGAGTCTCAATTGACTTAGAGAAGGTGAGTGTTGTGGTTTCCCGAGAGTAGGCTAAGAAAATGTTTTATATATGTATTTTAAGAGGACTATCTATATTTTATAGGAATTTAATACAAGACTTCTCATGCCTTGTTTCACCTCTTATAGGTCTTACTAAGAAGAGTGTGAAGTTCTTGTAATCTAAAGCATGCGAGAAGGCCTTTCAAGAGTTGAAAGGAAGAATTACCTCATAATAAATTTTATTCTTCCATAGCCTAAAAGAGGCTTTACAATTTTATATGAAACATAAGGCATTGTTAAGGGTGAAGTAGTAATGCAGGAAGATAGATTCATTTCATATTGGTATTTCTAATTGAGATCTCATGACCATAACTATGAAACACATGACCTTGAGCTAGATGAAGTTGTCCATGCCTTACATTTATAGATACACTATCTGATGGGTGAGAACTTTGTGGTGTATACGGACCATAATAGTCTCAAATATATATTTATATAGTTTGAATTGAATCTCAGATAGTGAATATGGGTTGAATACCTTTATTATTTTGACTTTGAGCATGCCTATATGCCTAGAAAGGGAAATGTGGCAGCTGATGCACTGAGATGGAAAACTCAGGCACATACTGTACAAGAATCCAATGATGATAGAAATTAATGGCCATTATTTTTTATCTGAATTTGGAGTTTCATGAGAGTCATGAGTGGCCTTTTCTTGTTTCCTTATAAATTACCTATTCACTCCTTGATAGGGTGAAGAGTAGGTAGTTTTTAGATCCTTATGGGTTGGTTATTCAGAAGAGTATATCAGGTGTGGACCCTCCTTCAGAACGGTCTGTTGATGGAGACGATATCCTTCATATACATATGTGTGTTTGGGTTACTAAAAATATGAGATAAGAACTGATGTGATATTCCCATGCTTCTTAGTGGATAGTTTATCCAATAATATCCAAGATGTGTTATGATATTTATTTCCAGTATTGGTGGCCAGGTATAAAACATTAGATAATAGGTCTTATCATTAGGTGTTTCACCTATTTGTAGGTTAAGGAGGATCACCAACGACTTACTATATTTTTACATCCATTAAAAATTGTATAATGGAAATGGAAATATTTCATAATGAATTTTTTCATCGGCTTACCGAGGTATCCTTGAGGTAGCAATGTAGTTTGGGTAGTCATGGATCGACCAAAGAAAGTATCCCACTTCCTTCCTATTTAGAATAATTTTTTAGTTGATGATCAGGGATGATTGTATCTCCATGATATTGTATGGATACATGGGGTCCCTCATACTATCATTTCATATAGGGATTCTCGTTTCACATTGAGGTTCTAGTAGGGGTTACAGAGAGATATGGGTACCTAGGTGTTTATGAGAAAAAAATTTCACCCTCAGACCAATGGATAATTGAAACAGATGATTTAAGTGTTAGAGTAAATGATCTGAGAAATATTCCTTGATTTCAATGGTTCTTGGTAGAATAATATCCCTCTCATCAAGTTTTCCTACAATATTATCTTTCATATGATGATTCAGATGGATTATTATGAGGCCTTGTATGGTAGGCTATTCCATTCACCACTATGCTAGTTAGAGGAAGGAGAGGAAGCACTACTATGTCTTCATCTCACATATAAGACTTTAGAGTAGTTACAAATGATTAGTATGTGTCTATCTACTACTTAGTTTAAATAGAAATCATATGCCGATCATCATTGCTGACCTTTGGAGTTCAAGGTCAGGGATCATGTTTTCTTGAGGGTATCACACTGACATGGGTATAGTTAGATACAAAGGTAAGGGAAGCTTTCACCTCATTATGTTAGGCTGTTTGAGATCTTGGATAGGGTCAGGACAACAACCTATTAGTTTCTATTATCTCAGAGGTACCATTCCCTGAACTATTTCTTCCACATTTAATAGCTTCTCCATTATCATGATGAACCAACTCACACTTTTTTATCCCGAGGAGGTTGAGTTGGATGTTGATGCTTTGTTTTAGAAGTATCCTATAAGCATCATTGACCAGATCATGAGAGATATCTATGGTTGGTCTATCCCATTCATATGGGTGATACAGTATCATAACCGTGTACAAGAAGAGGCCAAGGATCGAGAGGCTGATGTATGTTCTCAGTGGCTAGAGTTGTTCTCAGACATTTTTTTTTCACCCTTGGAAGAGTAACTCAGGGATGAGTTCCTTTAAAGGGGAAGATTGTAAGAACCTAATTTTTATATGAGGTATGGGTCCTTTAAATTTCAGTCTAATTATTTATTTTGGAACTTTTATGGATGACTAATGAGGTTATAAAAGTTTAATGGGGTTTCCTAATATTTTTCAGAGCTTGGAACCCTGATTGGTGGAAGAAAGAACTTGACTAAATAGTTAGTTGAAACCATATAGCCCAGCCTTCATGGTTTCTCCTAACTGTGTGAGGGAATTTTAGAGGGCACAACAGGGTACACATTCTACCCTAACCATGTGCCCAACGCTTCATGATTATGTAAATTGTATATAGTTTTTAGAAGAGCCAAATGGAATGGTTGGCACATGGTTTCTCAAACTGTGCATCCAAACCATACGGGGTCCCTCTTTAGGCTATGAGCCACACACAATTGGTTCACAGTTTTTCCAATAGTGTAGCGAAACCATGTTACCCAGAATTTCTAGGTAAAATGACCTAAATTCCATTAAAATTATAATTAACCCTACCCCTCATTCTTATTCTCTTCCTCCATTGATAGGAGGATCCTTTATTCTCCCTTTTGAGATCCCAATAATATCAACCTAGGTTCTTGGATAAAACTATGATTTATAATCCTATTTGATCTTTGTTTATCTTGTTGGATGCATGCCAATAATAACTCTATTAATTTTGTGCCTTTATTCATTTGTATTTACTGCAATGCAATTATTTTTATGCCAGCTCATATGCCCTATTTCCAAGAATTGATCTATTCTTCAGTTATATTATCATCTAAACTAAATTAAGGGTTGATACTAGATGAGGAGAGTGCTAAAGAAATAAGGTATATGGTCTATGAATTTCCCATAAAATAAAAATCATTTATAAATTGTTGTTGTTGTGAACACTCTAGTTTCATCAAGCATTTTCCCAATAATCCATCTTCCTTGCTAATAGATGATAGAATCATGTTCTAGAGACCCAATTATACATGATGTTGATTACATTGGAGGCTGTGAGCATAACTCCATCCACCCCAAGTAGAGATATTTACTTGTTATGTATTTATGGCCCTTGTTAAAAACATTTGAGACACTATCCGGGTGTATTGTCTTGACCATGTAAATGATAAGTCCCTTTTAATTAAAATGAGTGGTGAATTCAAAATTTCTAGAACATGTATATTGTAGAAAATCACCACTTGAAATTTTAAGGTAAGTGTTTCAACTTAACTAATTAATAATTAGTTATAAATTATATTTATAGATATTACTTGGCCCAACTAAATTTTATTTTAAATTTAATTGGTTGAATGTACTTGATTAACCTAGTCACTTTAGATGAAAGTTAATGGAATGAACCTAATGAATTAATGAATGTAAATTATATATTTGTATATATCACTTGGAAATTTTCTTATAATTAATGGAACTTGGTATGTCTTTAATTGACCTTTTCACTTAGGTTGAAAGGAAATGGAATGAACCTAATGGATTATTTATTAGAATGACTATTACATGGCCTAAATTAAATAATTAATTATGTATAAGGTTTCTATTGAACATATAAAACTTTTTATTTTTATAGGAGTGGTTATACTTGAGATATCCAGGGATTCCCAATTAAATTCCTTGATCACTCCGAGGATGCCATTCCAATTCATGGAGCTGATTTCTAAGGGAGATACCCACCTTGAAACATGGCCCTTATATACTAGTGGATTCACAACATGATTCCATATTATAACTTCCCCATCTATCCATATATTAGAATACCTTAGACACAATACTTGGATCTATATTGATGTATTTGGACATGTGTAACCATGGATTAACCCTATTAGAACCAATCATTATTAGCCTAATATTACTATGGACAAGATCCGTAGACTTGGTTAAAATATTTTCCAATGGAATGACTTTAGTGTTTTTCCTTAGATTACACTCAAACCCCTATATAGACAGACTACATGAGATACTTCTATGAGATGGAAAACCCCTGATTTCAAGGATTCCTTGGTTTCACCTTGGATCCTCCTTTTATTATTATTATGATCTATTTTAGTGTTATTGACACATTCACATTTTATCTATATAAAGTGAAATTAAATGAATTAATGAAAGGATCTCATGCTCATAGGAATTACTAGTTGTGGATAAATATGGTATGAGTTATTATTTTGGAACTACATTACATTTATATATACATACACACTACTCAGTTTATATTCATAGACTAGATTGTATAGAAGTTATTGGTGGTGACCTACTGAGATTTATCTCACACCTTATTTGGGATGCCATTGGTACTTGAGTAGATTATATTATAGTAGGTATGGACAAGGGGAAGCATCCTGCCTTAGACACCTAACTTTATTACTTTATTAGGATGGGGGTTGATAGTAGACGATCGAGCCAATTCTTGGGATTCTTTGATAGTTTTTGGTCTTTTTATTCTTTGTATAGCATGAAATATACTGATTGCCTACTTCCATGTATAACTATTTCTCCTATTTTTTAGATACATGGAATTACTTAATCATTTTTTATATGATACAGTTACATCTTTTGATTATTATATTTAGCATGGATGTTTATATTTATTTTAACTACTTATAATTTATTGTACTACTTATGATATTTATCTGTTATTATACCACTATGATCAACTCTTACATGAGGTAATATTCTCCCCAAAAACACACCCTAGGACCTCACTACTAATTTGATGCATTTAGAGTATGGGGAGGTGTTCTTGAGTCTATGTGGCCAACTAGGTTCAAGGAACCTTTGAGTAGAACTCGGGTTAGGATTTCACAATATGGATCCTTGCCACTAGAATGTCAATCCATCATAAAATTCTAAGTTCAATGGTGAGTTATATTGGGAATTTATAAAATTTCATTATATTAATAAAATAATTAAAATAATTTCATCTCATATATTTTGTTAATCAAGATAAATTACTTAATTATGCTTTTATTTTGTTATAGAAAAATGAAAAGTTCATCAAAATTGATATCCTTGTGATCTATGCTGGAGAAAAAACCCTCTTGACTAGAAGAAGATTTCAGGAGTGGTTTAGGTGATTTTTCATTGTAAAAAACTTTGAATAGAATATTTAAATGCTAGAATCCCCATTTTCTGATCAGCCTACTAAAGAGGTGAGTGTAGAGGAGCTCTATATCTACTTAAAACACTTGCATGATGAGTTATATGTCTAGTGTTTGATGTTTCCATCCATTTATAATGAACTCCATAAGTCACATGAAAACATGGATGTATATTCTGTACTAAACCATCTCTATGATCTTTATCAGGAGAGATTTATATGGGAGTGGTTTGAGATATTCAAGTCACTCTTTATCTGAAAACCTATAGAGGGTGTAGTAGCTGGACCTCATATAGTCAAGATTATTGACAACATTGACCATCTAGACATCCTAGTGTTTATGTTTCCTGAGGAATTACTTATTGATCTCATAGGTTCTTCACTATCTCATAGTTTCTCTATATATGTTATGAATTTCAAAAAGAACAACTCTAAGAAGTCTCTCCTAGAAATCCTTACTCTACTTCTCAAGGTAGAAAAGGATATCAAGTGCGAAAATTCTTATGTACTCATAGTGAATTAGAGGAAAGGATAAGTGAAGATCTCCAATACTAACTTCAAGACTAAATCAACTTCTAACCACCCTTCTAAAAAGAGTAGGATCAAGGGGAAATCAAGAGAATAAGACTCTATTTTTTTCATGTGGTAAGAAGGGCCAACGAAAGAAGAACCATACCATGGTTAAGAAGTAAGTGGAAGATTAATTTATATTAGATATCAATTGAAATATTCCCATTTATAATAATTGGATATTAGATATATCTTTTGGTTCTCACATTTTTATCCAATTACATAAACCAAGTAGATTTTAAATAATTGGATGAGGTGAGGTGGATCTATGAGTTTCTAACAGGGCTAGACTCATTGTAGTGGCTATTGGAGATTACCATCTCACATTTCCAATAAGACTAATCTTGGTTTTAAATAATTGTTACTATGTTCTAATCATTACCAAAAACATTATTTATATATACAATCTTATTGGGATGCTTTTGTTTTAAAATTTTGAAATAAAAGTTTCTTCTTTTACAAAGATAGTATATGTTATAACATGAAACACTTAAATAATGGTCTTTATGAATTGTAATATGAAAACCATGTGCTGGTAATTGATAACGAATCTAGTTTTCTTTAATCATATAATTACGAACCGTGGAATCACTAACTAGGTCATGTAAATGAAAATAACTCGAAAAACTATATCAAGATGCGCATTTAGATTCTTTTGAACTGAAAATACTTGGTATATTCCATGCTTTTTTATAAAGTAAAATTTAAAATCACTATTTAGTAAAAAGGGTGAAAATCCACAAAGATTCTTGATTTGGTTTATAAATATGAGTGTGGTTATTTTCTATTTTAATAAATGGGTGGATTATCATACTTATATAACTTTTACTAATGATTTTAGTAGATATGGATAAGTCTACCTAAGGAGGAACATGTTATATTCTTTTGATAAATTCAAGGAATATAATAATGAATTTGAGAATATATTGGTAAGAAGATAAAGAAACTCTAATCCGACCATGGGGGAGAATATCAAAACCAAGAGTTCATTGATTATCTATGGGATTTTGGGATATTATCCCAAATCACTCATATATATACACCATAATGAAATGGTGTAATTTTATGGAAGATCCAAAAAATTTTCGGTATGGTAAAATAAATTACGAGTCATGAAATTTTTACATTATCCTCTTGGGGATACAAATTATAAACAATGATACACATAATAAATTGAGTTCCAACTAAAGTGGAAAACATAATTCCATATGAACTTTTGTATGGAAGTAAACCTTCATTTTCATGTATAATATTGTGGGGTTGCGAAGCATTTTTTATATCTATCTCTAGAAAAAAAAATTCACCTGAAGGCACTATGTATATATATTTTTGAATATCATAATAAAACTAGACGATATTAATTATAAGACCCATAATATAAAAGATTCATGGTTAACAGATGTCCCAAAATTCTTGAGAGGGATAATATATCTAAAAGAGGTAGTGAGAGTGAGATAAACTTTAATAAAGTTGAATAATGTGTACACAAGTGTTGGAAAAAGAACAAATTCACAGAGCCCCATGAAAGAGTATATTCTAAAGAAACAAGAACCATATAGGAGTATGAGAGAGGTTATATAACTAGAGAGATATATATTTCTAGTTACTGATTATGGCGATTGATTATTAGTCGATAATAATGAACCTTTATTCTATATAGAAGTAGTATGTGGAATATAATCTACAAGATGGAAAAAAACAAGAATTTTGAAATGGATTCCACATACCATAACCAGGTTTATATTTTTATAGATCCTATGGTGCATGTAAATACCATTAGTTTCAAATGGTAATTTAAGATGAAATTAGACATGAAAAGTAGATTTCATACATATATGTCTAGATTAGTTTGAAAAGGGTTATATAACATCAATGCATTGACTATAAAAAAACCTTTTCACCAGTTTATATATTGAAATCCATAAATATTACTCTTGTAAAATAAGCTTACCATGATTACGTGATTTGATAAATGGATGTCAAAATAGCCTTCCTAAATGGGAACCTTGTGGAGGATGCACATATGGAACAACTAGAAGGGTTTGTGACTCCAAAATATTCCAAAAAGGTATAAAAGTTATAAAGATCCATTTATAGGTTGAAGTGAGCATCCAGATAATGGAAAATTTTCTTTTATAAAACCATAGGGGAACTTGGTTTCATAAAGAATGAATGTGAAACTTGTGTTTATAATAGGTTCATTGGGACTATTATAATTTTCCTAATAGTATATGTTGATGAAATATTAATAATTGGAAATGAAATATCAGTCTTATAGTTTGTTATGATGTTTCTGAACACATGATTCTCCATAAAGGACTTAGATGAAGTAGAATACATTCTTGGGATCAAGATCCATCATGATATATCTAATAGTCTTATTAGACTGAGTCATAGTAAATATATTAATAATATATTGAAGGGATTTGGAATGAAAAAATAAAATATGGGATTATTACTAATTTCATATAGCATATATCTCTCGAAGAAAATGTGTCCTCAGACACATGAGAAGAGGAAAAGGATGATAAATATCCCATATGTGTCAGTGATAAGGTTAGTCAGGTATGCTATGTTATGTATTAGGATTAATATTAGATATGACATGAGAATGGTAGGTAGATATCAATATGACCTAGGAGACCTCCATTGGATTATAGTCAAGACTATCCTTAAGTATTTGATTCATATTAAAGATATAATCATAGTTTTTAAGAGAAATGGAGTTAGTCATCAGGGGATATATAGATTCTAGTTTACAAAAAAATAATAGGAAGATCTGAAGTCACAATTGACATATATATATTCACTCTCAATAAAGTAGTCATGGTCTATTAGAGGTCAAAGTAAACAATGGTAAATTTTTATAAAATAGATCTTGAGTATAGTATAAATTATTATGTAGGCAAGGAAGTAGTCAAGATAATAAACCTCGTCCAAGAGTTTGATGTGGTGCCTAACAATAAATATCCCATCACACTGTACTATGATAATACTATAGTGGTGGATCTTTCACATCAGTATATGAAGGACATACTTTGAAAGAACTATCTATTGAGGTATTTTATCATAGATGTGAGTTCATAATGAGTAGAGATTCCATATAATAAAACATGGAAGAGTTATAGAATAAAGAATTATCTTAGTTGAAGCTTAAATATCATGTGAGATCTAGAAAACTAAAAGTCATTAGTAGTTGGATCTAGTGAATGTGGGAGGCTGTTAGAGTTTTTCACCTAAAACCAATTACTTTTTTACTTTAGATTATCTATATATTCATATCATTGAATATTAATAAACATATTATCACATATTCATTATTATTCTATATAATTTTAATAAGATAATATTCAAGAGTATTTTCAAATTGAAAGGTCATAACAGTTACTGAAAATGTTGAGAACCTCGATTGATAAACTCATGTTTTATAGTCAGATGACATTTTATAAAGTGATTTTATTATGATTGATTGTTAGTAGATTTATACTCATAAGCATATAATACTTCATCTCTTGATGTTCACACTTGGTAATCTCCAAGATAGGTGGTTATGATAATAGAACTTATAGTAGGAATTTCATATGTATATGTGTCATTGGATACTCATGTCTACAAACATGTGTAATGATCCTTAGTCTTGATATTATTATTGATTCATATCATGAGTCTTTCACTTTTATGTGTTTATAAAAACTCTAAAAACATATCCACATGAAAAGGTAGGATACATTGGGTATGTCATGAGTGATATTTCATTAATGAATATGTTAATATATGATTTTAAACATCTATTTAATGAAGTTGATATCTTTGAACCTTTTATTTAAATGGAATTTTCAAAAAAAAATCAATTTCCATGATGTATAAGATGAGTTCATTTAAAAGAATAATATAAAGGTAAATCAAGTGTATAGGTTGATGAAAAAAGTATGAAACATCCTTGATTAACAGAGATCAAGACAATGAGATAATATTTCACATTTATCATTCATATGTGGTTGTTTTCCTTATGGAATTAACTTCTTATTTTATAGGTTTCTTTATGTGTTATTAAATGCTAATATTGGACTTTAGGAAAGACCACCTAATGAAATTGAGGAAGAGGTTTGGAGGGTCACCCACTTAGTGTATCCCTCGATCTTAGTTAAATTCTATTTGAGTTTAACAATTGGAATAAATATTATTATCAAGACCAATTAATGATATTTATTAAGAAAATTTTATTTGATCACTATTATTCAGTCACTAATTTGATTTGAATTAATTAAGTAAATATTTATTCAAAAGACCATCAAATAGAATATTTATTTAACTCTTGTTTTATTCACAAGGTAAAAAATAATATTTATTAAATAAATATTTATTTAGTTATGTGAATATTAAAATAAATTTTTATTCGTAAGAACATAGATATCATATTTATTTATTTATAAAATCAATAAAATTAATTATTCAAGGTTTGGTAAATGATGTGGATGAAACAAAAACCGATTTAAAGGATACAGTGAGAATGATATATTAAATATCACATAAATAAATATTAATTTATTTAAATAATTATGTTTATTTTATCCACGAGACATGCACAAATCAATTAAATAATAATATTATTATACATGGGGTTCAGTAAGGATTAAGATAATAATAAATAGATTATATACAATTATTTATTCTAAACATAACTCTATATATACTCGGTTATTTCATTTTCTAAGGTCAGTCAAAAGAGACTTCATTGTACACAATTAATCTCATCTAGAGAATTATCTCTTAATGAAGAACATCTATAGGGTTTCTATAAATACTAAGAGGATACTTTAACCTCCTTCCCTCATCTCATTAATTATAGAACAAGAGATAGAAACCTTCAAAATTGAAGGATTGCATTGAAATAAAGGTGAACAATGCAAGATGAATAGATTTTATGTGCTAGCACCCAATGTTCCATCAGTGTCATTCGATGATTGAACAACCTGTTTGGATCATTACTAGAGGAATTTTATTTTTTATCCTCTTTGCATAATGATGCTATAAATTGAACGAGGTTCGTTCAATTGATATCTACATCAAAGAACAATATGAAGACCAAGGATTTTCTTATTATTAAATTATTTATAATTTTAACATAAAAGGTCCTCTTATGATTTTGGGTTTATTTATCTAGTTTCTTTATATACATTCATTATACATAGAATTTTTTCTTTATAATCTTGTATATTATTTATTGAATCTAACAAAAACCATGTTGGGTATTATGCCCACTACCAATTCAACTATGCACAATACCTTAACTACCATCACCCTAATCACTAAATTATTCACATGCATCATCATCTTCAACACCAGCACCACCATTATCACCTGTAAAATCTACATCCCTACCACCACTAAGACCATCATCACTATCTCCCGATGCATCATACAAGGAGTGCATCATTGTCATGATTATATCAAGAACCATAACAATATCTAATGGAAGTTATGTACATAAATCTATCATAGTTTTAATGAACTACTTGGTGACATTTTTAATTCTTTCATTATTCTACATTGTTTTTTTATCCTTGACTACTTATACATTACCCTCTCACAAATCAGTTATACCATAAGTGTTTGAGTTTCCTAAAGTGCGTTAAAACTAAGTGGGAATTATACTCTTCCCAAGTTGATAATGTACTCTTCCCCAGTTCTTATCACCTAATATATGTGTTAAATGATCATTTGGATTGAAGTTATCATCTTCATTATCATAAAGGTCCTCTAAATAATTTTTTTTACAATATAATTGATGAATTTGGTCATGACATAGATATTAAAATTTTAAATTATAATGATAAAGCTTATAATTTTTTCTTGTATTTATTTGTTTATAGAACTCTTTTCTTTCTTCTTTTTTCTTGAGAAAGATAATTTTTCTCAAGGTACACTCCCTTTGATGTTCAAAATCATCCAATGAAAATGAAATTGAATATGAAAAAACTTTATTAAATAATATTTTATTACTAAAAAAAATATAATATTCTAACCAATATTTAACTAATTCAAACCAAACAAATTTGAATTAAATATAATCATAATGAATTGCCTCATCCTCACCTAAGCGAAACAAGAATAAATAAAACCAAAATGATCAAAATTGGATTGTTTTGGTCAATGTATATTTAGGTTAGTTTCTTTATTATTGTATTGGGTCATGTTTAATGTGTTTAATTCAATTTAGTTCTATTTGTTTTTGTTATGTTTGTATCAGGTTGACTAGGTTTGGGTGAGTTTAGTTTTAGTAATAATTTTTAGGTCAATTTTGAATATTTAGACCCACTTCACATTTTTTTGGTTTAGTTATGAATACATTATATCAATTATATTTAGTTTGGGTCATTATAGTTTAGTTTAGTTTGGTTTAGTTCAATTCAGGTTATTTTTGTTTGGTTTATTTTGGTTTGTTTCAATCTATATATATTATTTGTTCTTTAATTCAAGTTTTTTTGTAAAGATATATTAAATTCCATTTGGTTCAGTTCAATTAAATTTTACTCATTTTTATTTTGGATTAATTGGGTTCCATTTGGTGTAGTTCAATACAGGCATGATTTAGTTTAGTTTTATATATGTTGTTACAATTCCGTTCAGTTAATGTTTGATTGTATTTAGTTCAGATCAATTTAATTTTATCCATACCCCTTTGGTTTAGGTCTATTGGGGAGAGTCCATTCTCTTTTGGTTCAATTTGTTTTTTTATGTTTGAGTTGGGTTAGTTAAGGTATGGATAGTTAAGTTTATTTATATTTAGTTTCATTATATTCCTACTAGTTTAGTTAGAGTTTAATGTTTAGAATTTTATATGATCACATGAAATGAATCTATTTACATGTCTATATTTTAATATTAATCAAAACTATGTATATGTTAATACATTTCAGAGTTTACATGTAAAAAGTTTATATGTAAAATTTTTATATTTTTCATGTTAATATTGTTTACATTTTTAAATTTTTATATGTTAATATTATGTTAAGATTTTTTCATGTTTATATATTGATATTAAGTATAACAATTTATTCTATATAAATTGAAACATTTAATGATTATATAAAAAATTATACTATTTTACTTTTTATATGTTAATATATTTTACATATTAATTTTTAAACTATATTAATATGTAGACTATTAGTTCATTAATACATTTTATAGTTTATATTTTGAATCTCTATTGGATTACCACAAAAATAATAAATGAATAGATTTATGTATTTCTAGTGGTATGGATGTCTCTTCTATAATGTTCCATTACTTTAGGAATAGCCTCGATATATAATTCGTGCCCTATTTTTAATCAAATTTAGTTATTCAAAAAATTTATACCAAATAGAAATTTTATTTCAATAGCATTTTTCTCATGTTGTCTATTTACAATATATCATGAATTGTTTATATCGATTCATCATAACTTCTAATTAATGACCTTAATCCATGACTCACCTTTTTAAGAATCATTAAATGGTCAAAGAAACATTGGAGATTACAAATTTATTCTCTTAATATTATTTATTTTATGGGTTTGTGTAGTTTTTTATATTTTTAACTAAGATATTGGATTCATCAACATTGGATTTTATCCTTTTATTTCTTATTTAGGTTAGTAATGTATTGAACTGAACTTCATAATCATCTTGTGATTATTATGAACCGCATCGTGACAGTTTAAGCGAAGATTTTTTTTTCATATTGGATAGTTTTTGATTGGTAACATGGTAATTTAACCTATCATAGGATATTAGATAATTTATTTGAACACTTTTTTAGTCTTAGAATATGGTTTTTACCCCAGGAATGGAGTTTTGTAGAAATCCAATCCATTTAAATTTTGGATGAATATTTGATATTTAATTAATTATATATTATTTAATAGATATTGTTCATTTGACGATATATTATTCTTGAATCATCGTATGTTAATTCATATATCATAGTTGAGTACGAAATATTGGTTTTTTCTTAGATAGGTCATAACATGTGTTAGTCATCGGGGCTGGGCCGAGCTCCCTTTTCTTCCTTCTTCTTCTTTCTTTTTTGTTTCTTTTGTTTCTTTTTTTTCTCCTTTTTATTATTTTTCCCCTTTTATCACTATTTTGGTTCATATTACCCTCTCTTGGGGGTATTATTCCATGAGAAAAGATGGAGAGAGGATAGGGTGATAGGGGAGAATGTGGTTTCATTATGGACCTCAGGAGGTGCTAAATCATCATATGACAACTATGAAGCATGGATCAAACCAAATTTTTAGTGGTTTCTTACTAGAGGTAGTAAATTTTTAATTTTTTAGATTTAAATTCAAATATAGATTTTTTTTAAGTTTTAAAATTGTTTTTGGGTTGTTGGGGTCCCCTTGAGGGCCGATCTAGTGGTTTTTGGGAGAATCGAGGGGTTTCGGAAGATCCTGGGGGATTTCTATTCATGAAATACCGATCACATGGAATTTGTTTTATGAAAAAACACCATGTGTTATTAAGGTTTGGGTGAGATGATATTTTTATAAGTACACTTTATGTACTTTATGTTCACGCCGTGTAGTGGGGATTGTCCATATACCTAACTATGTGGTCATATACATGGGAAGTCGGAGTTGGGAAACTACAAGTCGTGTACCCAGGGTGCACCCCGTGTAGTAATTCTTGTAAATGTATCTAATTACTTAGGTATATGGATTTACGAGACTACATTCCATGTACTAGGAGTACACATCATGTGATGGTACCTATCTATGTGGCCTGGTACTTGGGAAAATACCCCATGTGAGGGGGACTTACCCATGTAATAGTACATGAGAAGACCACATGTAGGATATATCATGTACTAGTACTTGGAAAGACACCTGGTGTGCTATATACATGTGGAATTACATGTTCGAGTGTAACTTTGAGAGTACACACGATGTTTTCAGAAGTATACACTCTGTACTTTATCCAACAAAGGGGTTTTGGGTGTCTTCATGCCCCGGAGTAAGAATTAAACTTGTGAGTAGTCCATTTTGAGTGTTTTTCTTCATATATTGAGGTAGTGTAATCCTTTATGTGTTTATAGGCCATATGGATGGTATTTTTTTACTGATATAGTTGTTAGATTATTCCTTAGGTTGTGGTTCTAGAATTCTCTCAGGGGTTGGGATATGTGTTGTGAGGCCCATGTGAGGGTGTGTTCTAGTTGACTACCCTATATTGAGAATGCTGAGTGAGTTTTCTTGATATTCTTAAGAAATATTCCAAAAGGAAGGATCAAGTTTTTTCTTGGAAGGAATCATTAGTTTAGTTTCTTGAGGTTTGGATCCAGTCTTCTGAGGTCAGGACTAGTAGGAGCCTTTAAGGTGGTTTCACATCAAGGGATTTCGGGTATAGCTGGGTGTTAGTGAGAAGAGTTTGATATGGTTCTAAGGGACCTGTTTTAGGATTTACCTTATGGTCATGGTGTCGATTCTATTTTTCCTTATAGGTGGGGTACTTATTGAGGATTCCCTTCTAGGTGGGGTGTTTCTTGAGTTTTCCCTTTGAGGTATGTTATTCTTTGGGATGTGGGATCTTATACCAAATGATATATATTTTGGTAGGTTTGGCCCATGTTTTGTTTTTATTATGGGATCCCTTTGTAGGGTTTCCTACCTGAGATGAGATTTTGGAGACCGTAGAGGGTGCCCTGTGTTTTTTGGTTTTTGTTAGTCTTAGCAGCTCCAGTCAGAGGGTGTAGGTGTTAGCTGACCCTAGTGCTTGATCTTGTGATCTTAGAGGTCTGAGTATATTCCTATTAAAGAATAGATGTGAGAGGTGGCATTTGGTACATCAATGTATTATAAATTATCCCTGATATTGATTTTTTTCTCTCCTATGCTGGTTGGATGGTTACAGTAAGGTGGGTCTAGGGATCTAATGGATGATTTGGATAAGTGAATCCATTATATTATAGATTATCTCCCTAGATATAGTTTGTGGATCATGGAGGATACATCACTCCTGGGGCTTGGTTTATATGAGTTTGGGTCTTGGTCAGGTAGCACGGTGATGTACTTATAGATTAATTTTTTCCATTAGATTCTGTAGGACTTTTGGGCATGGTATTATATTCCTGAGGTCAATAGAGAGTCCTTTACACCAATTCAAATCATTCCATTTGAGTACTAGTTCCCAATAGATTCATTTTACTATTTTAGAAACCTAGGATGAGATATTAATATCTGACATGTGTGTTTTTACTTGTGTTAAAATTTGGATCTTTTTCTTGATTAGGTGTATGTTCTTGATGTTACTAATGCGTGATCTATGCTTCATAATTCTTTTAACTAGGTCTAAAGTGAAGGTATACTTACCCATGGGTGTCAGGATAGAACCTGAGGTTTTCTATTTCCTTTGATTTACCTTTTTTAAATTTTTTCTATTTTCATTTATGTCTTATGATGGGATTCAAATTTTCCTAGGAAGACATGACGCGTGTTGCATGCACATGTCATGATAGTAGATGTTAGGAACACCATTGGGGGTGGCCTAATAATATTTATTTCTCACACCCTTCATGTGAACCTTGATGTATATGTAGAACATATGTCTACTTTCAAGTTGATTATGAGATGCATTGGATTGGGCAGAGGCCTAGTGTTTCATGATCAAGTAGGATGGATTTTGTGGGGTATGAGGTTCATGATAGATTAATTCATTAGTCATGGAGAATGGGTATATAGTTTGTCTTAGTGTGTAGTTGAGCCTTGTGTTTTTATTTTCCTTTATTTTTATTTTTTATGTGGTTAACCTAGTGGGTGACCAATGTCTCTATTCTTATCCTTGAGTCTCTATACAACATTCCATTTGTTATAGTTTGTTTCAGTTATTTATTTGTTTATCTGAACTCTGAATTTCATGGATGTTTATGAATTTAGTTTATTTTCCACTATTATTACACACTGATCTAAGGAAATAATATCTCTACTATATTCTTTTATTCCCTCTCTTCTGGTCTATATCCTTTGGCATATAGGGAGGTGCTCTTGAGATCTTGTTGTGGGCCAGATTGGGTCAAACTGAGCTAGTTTATGACAAGATGAAATCAAAGAATTCTTTTTCCTTATATTACTATTTTGGGAGGCAATATATAGGAAATATAAAAATGCTTCAGATATTGTTATGGATATAGGGTTGTTATGTCATGAACACCTATTCCATTAGGAATTTCAAGTTAACAGGGTTGTGGGATTTTTTCTATTACTTTTTGATATTGTAGTTGTGAGAATTTCACCTCGAGTGATGCACTTATGTTTGTGGATATTATGATTTATTAGTTTTTTGGATCTTGGTCTGATGGAAAGAGGCCCGTGTTTATTCATAATTATAGGAACATTGGATTTATTTTCTTGACTATGTGTGTTTTCATTGATCAGGTAGGTTCAGTTATTTAAAGTGTCAACAACTGCTTATACGGTTTTTCCTCATATAAGTACTTGGTGGAATTATAATCGATTGAACCCTGAGTAGATTTATTTGAATGATAGGACATGTGTATCTCATGGAGATGTTTTCTATAGAGGAGAAGTTTCATTCCCTTCATCGAGGGATGTGTGCCCTTCTAGGTTATTGAAGGCTTTAGGAGGCCATTCTACTGGTGGTGGATGAATCGATGAAGGAAAGGATGTTTGAGAGATGTTTCAATTGGTCTAGAGTTTCCCTCAAGCTTTATTCTCCCTGATAATTTATATGGTTAGTTTAAGGATTCCTTGGGATTATGAGGTGGAGTGCTGGGAGTGATCTTGGTTTTGTAGTTGTCTTTGAGTTTTTTTTGGAAAGTTTGAGATGGTAGGTTTAGTTAATACATGGCCTTGTTTTTTTTTCTAGTTGTGTATTGGGTAGTGAAGTTGGATCATGGTCAGGAACTCATGGTTTTGGATCAACTCTTGTGTGGAAATTGGTTATGTGGTGGATCTTGGCATGAGGGAGATTCCTTGTTTTGAAGAGGAGTGATGAGGGTGATATGGTTTATTGGAACTAAATTGTTTGATGATCTTGGTTAGTGGGTATAAGATAATTAGCGTCAGATTTCTAAGTTATGGCCTGTTTGGTCATGATAGTGAGTGAGAATTTTTTGAGGATCACTCTACCTTGAAGAGGAGAGTGGTGGTTGGAATGGTTATTGGAGTAAATCCTTCTTGAGAGAAGGGATGTACATCCTGGTTAGGTGAAGTTTCAGTTGGTTGATGAGGTCAGTGATCAAGGTGCAGTGTAAAAGAGAGCCTTATGGTGGGGTGTGAAACATAGGTTGTCATGGGTTGTGGTTAACATTTTAAGAGGTTTGTTGACTGTGGGGTTTTTGTTTATTGTGAGATAGGAATAAGTGGTGGGTGGTGTTTAGTGTTGGAACTATTTTGTGAGAAATTTGGACACATATATCCACTGTGTTTAGTAGTAGATGGAGCATGGGACATGGAGTTTGGTTCTTTATAGAGGGGTGATGATTATTATTCTCTCATGGTGGAAATAATCAGATCAACTATAGTTTAATGTCCTTTTTTGGGATCATTGTGGTTGATGTGATACCGGTTGGTGGATGGTTGTTTTAGCATTGGAATTTCCAGTGTTTGGAGAGAACCTAGGTAACTTGTTAACCAATGAAGATTCTTGTGGGTGAGAAGAATTTATGGTGGGGCACTTTTTAGGAACTGCATTGTGATGATCTACGAAAAATATCGGAAATTTTATTTTTGTATCTCAGGTGGTTTTAGAAAAAAATGGAAATTTATCTTGTCAGGAGATTTCAGATAATTTTTTGACCACTATATTGGTCCCAAAAGAGGGTATTTACCCTAGGACATTAGTTTTGTGGAAATTTGAGACGTTCAAATATTGGAAGAATATTTAATTGTCAATTAATTAAATATTATTTATTTGTGCATGTTCATTCAATGATATATTCTTCTTGAAGTATACAATGTTAATTCTATCTATTTGGTTGATTAAAGAATGAGTGTTTTTCTTAGGAAGGGCATAATCTTTTGTCGATCACTAGGGTCGGGCTGGACTCCCTTTTATTCTCTCTCTTCCTTTTCCCTTTCTTTTATTTTTTCTTTATTCCTATCTTTACTCCCCTTTTTCCCTTTTATACCTGGTGCATCATGTACACCCCTCCCTTGGTGGTCTTCATTTGGGAGAGGAAAGGGAGATAGGGGGAGAAGGTTGTTTCCCTATGGACATCGGGAGGTGTTGGATCCTCATGCAGTAGCTGTGAAGCATGAATTAGACCAAATCTTCAACATGGTTTTCCCATAGGTAGTCACATTTTAATGTTTTCACTATAAATCATCATATAATAGTTTTTTTAAGTTTTTAAGTTTTTCTTGGATTGTTGGGGACCCCTTAAGAGTTGATTTAGCAGTTTTTGGGTGAAGCAGGGGGTTTTAGGAGATCCAGATGAATTTCTATTTGGGAAATCCTGATCACACAGTTTATGGTTTTATGAACACATGCTACGTGTTCTTATTATTTGGTGAAGATGATTTCTTTATAAATAAAAATCATGTACTTTAAGTATACACCATGTATTAGAGATTTACCATGTACCTAGATATGTTTCCATGTACATGGGCAATCAGATTTGGAAAATTACATGTCATGTAGCCAAGGTACACCCTATGTTGTAGTTCTTGTCCATGTATCCATGTACTTTGGTAGATAGATGTTTGATACTACACACTATGTACTAAGAGTACATGCATTGTGGTGGTACCTAGCCATTTATCTAGGTACTTGGGAATACACCCCGTGTGAGGGGGACATACCCATGTAATTGTACATGGGCAGACCCCATGTAGGTTTTGTCATGTACTGGTACATGGGTAAACCCTAGGTGTGACCTAGATGGGTTGAAGTACATGGTCGGGTGAACCTTTGAGAGTAAACACCATGTACTCATAAGTACACACAATGTACTATGAATTATATATAGTGTACTCGAAATTACATAACGTGTAATTTTTATGACATAGGGGTTTTGGGTGTATTCATTCCCCAAAGTCAAAATTGAACTTGTGATTAGTTCATTCTGAGTGTTTTTTTCATGTAGATAACAGTGGGGGAATCCTTTTTATATTTAAATGTTATCTAGATTCTGTTTTGGGATGAGATATTTTTTGAAGGATTCCTTCAAGGTTATAGTTTTATAATCCTCATGGGGGTTGGTTTGTGCATTGTGAGGCCCATGTGAGGGTGTTATATGGATGACCACCTTGGATTGAATATTCCAGGTGAGTTTTCTCAAGTTTATCTTGATAGATTCTAGAAGGTGGGATAGAGTGTCATCTTGGATGGAATTATTTGTTCGGTTGCTTGAGGTTTGGATCTAATTGCCTGGGGTCAGGACCAATAGGATCCTTTGAGGTGGTTCAAAATCATGGAATTCCAGGTATAACTGGATTATATTGAGAAGAGTTTGATATGGGTATGAGGGAATTGTTTGATGATTTCCCTTTTGGGAATGTAGTGACTTGTGGGTTTCCTTTTGGGTGGGGTTTTGCTTAAGGTTTTCCTTTTGGGTGGTGTGTTTCTTGAGGTTTACCTTATAGGTGTGTTTTTCTTTGGGTTGTGAGTTGTGATATGGGATGAGGTTTATTTTGACAGTCTTGACACAAGGTTTGGTTTTGTTGGAGGATCCCCTTGTAGGGTTTCCTACTTGATATGAGGTTTCAGGGAACATGGAGGGTGACCCATGTTTGTTGGTTAGTGATGGTCTCAGCAGTTCCAGTCAGAGTGTGTGGGTATTAGTTGACCCTGATGCTTGAGCTTGTGGTATTAAAGTATTTATGATATTCCCATTAAGGAATGGATTGAGAGGATACCTTTTAGATATTACTAAACTAAGAATATTCTTGGTGATGGGATGGTAGGTTCATTTTTAATATTAGGTTTTGTAGGAATTTTGGGAATGGTAGTATATTCTCAAAGTTGATTGGGATTCCCCACTGCTAGTTCAGATCATTCCATTGGAGTCCTAGTGTTCAGTAAATGTGCTTCATTATTTTAGATATCTAGGATGAGATCCTAGGGTTAAACAGGTGTTCTATTCCATGTTTTGAAATTTGTATCCCATTATTGATCAGAATGATGAACTTGATGTTGTGGTTGAGTGAGACATGCTTCATAATTCCTCTGGCTCGGTCCAGAGCAAGGTTAGATTTACCCATGAGTGATATTCTAGAACCTGAGGTTTTTTTGTTTCCTTTATTTTCCCCTTTTGATTATTTTTCTATTTTTTACCTCTCATATTGGGATTCATGTTTAGTTAGGATGTCTATGATGCTTTTTTCATGCACATGTGATGATAGGAGATGTTAGGACCACCATTGGGGTGGCCTACTGAGATTTTTTTTCTCAACCCCTTCATGTGTACCTTAGTGTACATGTAGACCTTATATATAATTAAAGGTTGGGAATGGGATGTGGTAGATTGGGAGGAGACCTAGTGTTACATGAGCAAGTTAGATGACTCATGTAGAGTCTATGGTTTTTGATAGAGATATTCAGTAGTCATGGAGACCAAGTATGTAGTTTATATTAGGGAAACAATAGATCCTTGTGTTTTTGTTTTTATTTTGTATGTGGTTGACCAAGGGGATGACCAGTGTCTGTATGCTTGTCCTTGAGTCTGTATGAAACATTATATTTGTTACAGTCTTATTTATTTATTTATGTTCACTATGATGTTTATGGATGTTTATGCATTTAGTTTATTTATATTTTTATTTCACTCTTATTTTAGGGCATAGTATTCCCATAGTATCCTTTTAGGCCCTCACTGCTAGCTGGAAACCTCTATCGTATGAGGATACACACTTGAGACCTTGTTGTGGGACAGATCAAGCAACGATCTGGGTTGACTTAGGCCAGTTTGTGATAGTGATTCATTTTAAAAATCCTCATCATAATGTGTACAATGAGTCTTATAAATTTTAGAACTATATTCTCATTTATCATCATAATTTTCCTTTATTAGTAAGACACGTGAATAATTTATAGGTTTTTCATCAATCATATTAATATAAACTATTAAATATTTATAGTTTATATATAAACTATAAAATGTATTTTTTTTATAATTTTAAAAATATTTACAAACAATTTATAAATTTCAAAAAAATTACGTACTATTTAAAATTTATAAACATTTTACAAACTATAATTTTTTACAATTTATAGTTTATTTGAAATTTATTTAGTTCAATTAAATTAATGTATTTTTAGGTCAATTTATATTCATTGAATCCATTTTAGTTCAATTTTAATTCATTCAATTAGGTATGGTCAAGCTAGGTTAATTTAGTTGAGTTTGATCCTTTTTTATTTTTAATCCAATTTAATTCGGTTTTGGTCTGTTTATATCCATTTAGATCACATTATGTTAGTTTATTTTGAATTTGGATGGGTTATGTAAGTTTTATTTGGGATGGGTTGGTTATTCCTAGGTACAATTGATTCATGTAGAGTCGTATTATATGTTGCAGGTTTTATTTGATTTGGATTAATTGTGTTGGTGCCTAATTAAACTTAGTTGTACATGAAAAATTCATAGTTTCTCTAATGCTCCAACATGGTAGTTCGCCCAAAGTATGAATATACTTCATAACACCTTTTTATTTATTTATTTTTGATGAATCCTAAAAAAGAAAATTTAATAATACAATGAAAAATATTAAAACAAATCATAATCATTTTTAATAAAAATCCATTAAATTTTAATAATCCATTAAATTAATTAATCTTCCAATAAGAAATAATTTCCTAGTATTGTGTTACTCAATAATAATTAAGGCTTAGTATACCCTCTAAATTCTTGAAAACTCTACCATCTCAGTTCTTATATAAATCATGCTTATATGCACTCTATAATTCACCTAATTCGGTCAGTCATATAGCCCTTACAGTGTCAATATAGGGGAAATTATAGTGAAGTTGCTAAAAAAATATTAATTTTAATAAATATAATAATAATATGCAATTTAATCTAATAAATTTTATTACCCATATCTGAGATTATAAATTATCCTTGATTTCATCTTCAATTTGTCTCAAAGAGACTGGTTACAAAGGAATGTTGTCACTATATTTGGTAAGATTCACTATAAAACTTATACATCATATCACTGTTTTAATGATCATTTGATTGTCTTTGTTATACTCAACCATTCCCCTCATCTTTTGGTTATATTCTTCATTCATGCAAGTACATCACACTACATAATAGTCGTAGATCTAACTATGAAATAATAGAATAATTTTTTTAAATATATACCTTCCATATTGAAAATAAACCATGGTTACAAAATTTAATATGGTTGTGTACATAAACTTGAGAAAATTTGATCAGTGGGGTCTAATGTATCCCTAATACATGAAGTATTGGTAACTTGTGAAGTGTTAGTGGGGTCCAATGAATGATCATGATGATTAGTGTGATCAAGATGATCAGAATAAACTGGAGAAAAATATAAAGAAGCAGGAACATAAATCTAAGAGCGAATGGAGAAGTAGGAGCTGGAGGCATCATAGATTTTGTTGTAAAATGATAATGAGGATGGGTATTAGAATATATCTTCAGATAAGAAAACGGTAGATTATAAGTATGACCAAACAAAAATGGTGGTGACGATATAAGCAATATGAATATTTCCAGTACTTTGAGGTGAACTGTTTGATGAGAAGTTGTGATTGATGGTATATCTATTGAAGGGATTGGGTGTGATTGGGTACAATGAGTATTGTGAGTAGCTCTAGTACCACACCTGGAACTATGAGGATAATCACCATTGTTACTAGTTTATCGAAAGAACAGTTTCTCCTAGATGGAATTTCCAAAGTAAAATTAAAAAATGATTAATGATGTGACATGACATGTTTTGTAATGAATATATATATATATATATGTATGAAATATTAATTATCTTTGTGTCCCCATTTTCTAGGGTAATTTCATAAGTTTTCATCTTGAATAAACTTACTCCAACATCCTTAATAAGATGGCCAAGTGGAAATGAAAATCCATGTCCCAAGTAGGAAGGGTGTGCTTGGTCAACTCGGTGATCACCTCTAAGTTTGTTAACAATTTCTCTATCTACAGTTGGACCAAAAGACTTATTAAGAAACTCTAATGCATGATCAAAAACTTCATTTGGATCAGGTCTATTTATAAAAGGAAACTAATCATGGTGTTGTAGAAGGATTTTATTAAACCAAAGGACATGGGGGCCTTGGCATCAATGATCTCATGATGTTTAATGATTCCCTTCTCACCAAGTTCACATGGAGTATTTTTTACTTCTAAAGACCCCTCTCTTGGTTCTATTTCTAGCTGGCTCAACTCAAAGCTGCTGAATGGTTACACTTATTACATGTACTCATCCACCTGTCTATCCATTATGAAATATTTCAATGGAAATGAAAAGTTTAAAATGGATTGTATGCAATAAGTCTAACCTCAAATATTAGAACACTCATTATCTTGACAAACCCCCTGATGAAATCATGAATGTCCCTCCTAATAAACAGAAAATATCCATTGTTGAATTTTTTTTTCACCAGGACTAGACATGCTATGAGTGCTCTTCTTCATGTATGTTATGAAATATAAATATACACCTTTATAGATAAGGAAAACCTTGGTTGGAATTTGAATAGGAATGAACTTTTTAATAATAGGGACTTCTATAAGCTCAAATGTGATGGAGGTCTCAACACTCCTGCATGGACCCTCAAATTTTATACACCTTTAATTTAGCCTGAAAGAGATATTATACTCGAAAAAATTTGTAGAAAATGACTACCCACACATGAACAATTATAGGGGTTGGGATTTAAGTGGATTCAACTTGCTACCTTTTCATGGGAGCTTTGAAACCTATACAACATGATTTTGTTTACTATACATTCATCTTTAGGTTATGGGGGTACATATAGGCTCTCTTTGGAATGTGAATAAGTAGGGAGAACTATGTGGAGAACCTTTTCCTCTCTATTATAGTGTTTGTACACAATGAATAGGTTTACAAACTACTGTTAAAAGCTGCAACCTCTGCTATTGCACATACCTAGATAGCCAAGAATGCAATGGTGTTTGACAATCAATCTCCCTCTATTCATGTAGGGATAATTTCTATTCCTAGGGATGATTTTGATGCCTCTAACATTCAAAAATGTTATATTAATAACTATTTTTTTGACCTCAATACACTTCATACACTTAGTATATGTGGAAGGGAAAGAAGACCAGTTTTCATGAAATTCATCCACTAGATTCTTGTGAACAGTCTATGGATAAAGGTAAAAATTGATTGTGTGGCCTTTATCATGCTAGGTCCATCAATTTGTGGTGGTTTATTCCACACCCACCACGGTTTTTTAAAACTATGTTTTTAAAATTATATTAGTAGTGACACTACTTATGAAGTTGAACTGTGGGCTTTGATCTATGGTATCAAACATATTTTACACCACAATTAGAATCACATATGGATTGAATATGATTATTAAATGGATGTTAATGTTCTCAAGGTCCATACTAGGGATGTACCATAAAGTGTTATACCACAATGGATCGAATGCATCCATTCCATTATCCACCTCAATTGGAGGGTTTAATATGTATACAGGGAACCTAGTTATGATGTGGATTCTTTGTTAAAGAGGGAGATAATAGAGATGAGATCTATGTGGTACTTTCATACCCTTTATTACCGATCATCATTTATTGATGTAAATATATGGGGTGTGATCCATTCCTTTATTTGTAATACCCATTTTAATTCCGGACACATTGCCTTTAATTTTATAATTAAATTTTAGGATTGACTTCATCCAGTTTCTGAAATTTTTTATAAAATTATCAAACTAAACATGGTATAGGTAGTTAAATACCATAATAATACCATATTTATTAGAAATAAAAATAAAACATTAAAGGTTTTGAATAACATAACCAACACATAATAATTAACATGATAAAAATGGGTAAGATATGATTTTCTACTAATATATTAAATTCAGTCCAATTCATTTTGTGTTAAATTGATTCAATTTGGATTATTTTAGGATAGTTTTTTTGTTTGATTTATCATTAAGTTATGTTTGTATTAGGTTGGTTGGGTTAAGAAATTTTGTTTCATTTTATCTAATTTTAGGTCTATTTGGTTTACATTTATTTTATTCAAGTTCATTTGGGTTACATTAGGTTGGTTCTGGTAATTTTAGTTTAAGGTGAATGATGTTATTTTATTTTTTTATGAATGTTTATTACTTTATGTATCATTTTGTTTATTTTTTATGCCCTTTTTTATTTTTTATGTATTTATTTTTTCATTCATTATATCCTTTACTTGTTCTTTTTTTATTTGTTGTATTCTTATTTTTCTTCCCTTTGTTGTTTTTTATGTATGTTTAGTGGCTCCTTTGTTTAGTTTAGTTTGGTCATGTCTAGACCCAAACCACTGGGACCCACCTAGGTAGTGATAAGCCAAGTGTGACAACCCTAAGCCCTCCTACAATAGGCTAGAAGATGAAACCATTTCTGAGTATTCATATCCTACATATGGGAGTCATTATCTAAAATACCTATAAACATGCACCCACACATCTCCTAGCCTATATAATGATGAAATTTTAAACAAAAAAAATGATACCAATGCATACATACCACTATATCCCACAACTAGAGTAACAAAAAAGTATTGAAAGAAATAAAAGTGGGTGAATAAAAGTCCACCCAAAGATGTAAATAGAGTCCAAACTGATCAAAATGAGGGGAATATTATCAAATGAAACACCAAAAATAACCTCATTCCATCTATCCCAATACTAATCTCTTCCTGCACCCGGTCCTCCTAGGAATTTATCAAATAGAAAGTCATCTTTATAAGATATGACATGTGCATGAAGATCCCACGTAGGGGTGAGTATAAAAATATCCAGTAGGACACCCCAAAATAACCAAACATTAATCATCAAGAGTAGTCAGATTTTCAATACACAGTTATGTAAATCAATATATGAGACATAATAATAAGTAGAGAAAACCCATATATACTCAAAAAAGATAACCAGTCTCAAGATGTCTCAATGAATACTACCAACCATAGGATTTTTTTCAAGGATTCAAGGTAATGAGCGTATAGAAAGAATCACTCCATGATCCATGTTGTCATTGATACCACTCATGTGAGAGGTCATGCTCAACTATCCTTGCCAAGATATACTCTTCATACCTCCGAAGATCACATTGTCCAGATAGAGGATCATAGACAAGAATACTAGGATATTTCACCAACCCTAATGAATTAAACTTCTAGACAGGGGATCAATTACTAATTCATGGTGTTTATTCTGATACCAAAAACCCTATATAAGAAAGATATGATAGAGGATCCCACCCTAGGATTCATGGAGGTATATCACGAACTCTATTTGTAACAGAACCCATAGAGGGGATAACAATACTATGTTGAGGAAGTAATTCCATATTGTACCCTCATAGGGATGGACCAAGGGATATCACTAAATTGAACCTGGTCTGTACTGAAGAAATGGAGGGACTCACACTTCCCTATAAAAAGTACATAACATGTACTGGGGGTACACAGTGTGTCTCATCTCCCCGGGGTCTGCCAGTGTCTCACTATCTCACATGTTATGTAAACCTCCATATACATGATGTATCCTTTTGTGGTACACTAAGTGTAGAGATCAGTCTATCACTTAGAGTATTGCCAACCTGTTCCCGTGTAAATATGATTGTTCTCGTGTACAGTGGTCATGCCCATGTACTTGGTTGTGTCTGAGTACCAGGTCATTCTTGTGTCCTTTACCCATATCAATGTGCCTAGTTTTGTTCATGATCATGAATCCTATGGGATACATGATGAGCTTACAAAACTAGACCACATAGTGTGTGACACATGTCACACGATATGTGATATTTTTCTTAGTGCATAAACCAAATCACTGTAAAATATAGAATACACGACATGTGTTCTTCAGACTACACAATTTTTATTCAAAAATTTCTCAAAAATTATAAAAATTTGTAAGTGATTCCACACATGACACTACCACCACTAAATCTTCCACGATCCTTACAAAAATTCATGAATCTTAGTCCAATTGGGCCTCACTATCATCAATCTTTAGAATCAAGCCACCAAATCCCATCGGGAATTGCCTTCATCATACTACATCATTTGAATACTAAAAATACACAAAATGGGGGGCCTATGATTAAAAAAAATCTACCCATGATTTCCCACAATCATCACCACACCTTGATATCACCCTCTATTGTGAACTATACCTACGATATCAATCTATTTCATTGAAGAACAATCATGAAATGATTGAATACCAGGTATTTCATCGAAAGACTGGCCAAGTAAATACCAGTGATGAATCATATGATGAAACAAGGGTTAAATTCATAAATCACAAATAAAGAATGATCCTCATCCATGTTTAGGTTTTCCTCAATTAGTGTCTATTTGAATGATGAATTCAAAACCAATAAATAACCAAATAATATCAATTGTAATCAACCATAAATTGAGTAACCAATTTTGTTAGCTGAATTGGTTCTAGTTTTACATAGTAAATCAAAAGGGGATAAATTAAAATAAAGGAAAAACCCAACCTCAAATTTGGATTGATAGCTATTGAATAATGGAACTGCATCATCGTTATTGGTGAGATTTGTTAACTGTGTTTTCATTGGTGATAATTTTGGTATATTGATCATCGATGCATGATCCCAAAGTCCTCCAAATTCCCCCCTATGGTCTTCTCTCAATTCTTAGGGTTATGTGGATAACCCTATTAATTGGACATAATAGTGTATTTATAGAAGAAATCTAGGTTAGAATTTTTGATTAAAATAATTAAATAGAAATTTTATTTATCTAATTATTTTTCCTAGGGTGGTGCTTAAGAAAAAACCATACACCAAAAGATATTATCTCAATCCTAGGGTAAAACCCACATTCCGAAATAAATGGAGGTCTCATATTTCCTTTTTAATTCCTCATTCACGATTTATACCACTATTTTTGGAAAACTATATGTGATCGATATTAATATATTTAATATTTTTATTATATCATATATGGGCTCAACATGCCTCAAAATCTCATGTCATCTCAACACCTAAATCCATAAATATTAATAGATATATTCTAAAGCTTTACATGAAAAAATGTTAAATTCTCCCCACCTTAGGTATTTTCATCCCAAAAGTGAAAGAAAGTAATAATCAAAGAGATGTGGGTACTGAGCTCACATATGGGTCTCTCAATCCTTGGTTCTCTCCTGTAGATTCATTTGCTACTGTAACGTCCTAGTTTTGGGTTCCTCCCAGAGGTGCCCCATACTTAGTTGGTCACATAGCCTCAATCACATTTTCCCAAATGCCAGAGGCTGCTGAGTAGTAGCGAGGTCCTTGGATGTGATAGTGGGGAAACTATTCCCCCATTAGCAGAGTAATGCAGTGGAAATAAACAGATAACAATAGCAGAAGCAGTAATAATAACATGCAACAGTAAAAAATGAAAGACTGCAAGTAGATAAAAAAATAGAGCACATATATAAATGATTCATGTCATATATATCTAGAAAATCATCCAAACACATAAAAATGCTGAAATACAATACTAAACCAAAGTACAAAGGAAAATAAGTAAATAACTCTAGCAGCATCGCAAGCCTCATCTTGGTCCCATGCTCTCCAGCTCCACAACAATCAAGTACCTCACGTATAATGGTGCTTTCCCTTATCTATACCTGCAACAATATAATCTTTTTGGGCCCAAAATCATGACCCAAATAGGGTGTGACATGAATCCCAGTAGTCAACCACCCAAAGATCTGTGCCTAACATTCATTGAATATATATGTCAGACAATAAGAAAATGAAGTAGTAAACAAGGAAGTACTCAAAAGTAAACAAACCTACAGTTTCAATTTCATTCATTTTCATATATCAAATAAGAATCTAATAAAATAAAAGTAACCCTCTGGGAAGTACTCACTTCCTAAACCCTCTAGTTCAACCAACCAAACACAAGCAACCCTCTGGGAAGTACACACAGTCTATCCCCTCTGGTTTAGCTTTAGAAAAGACTCTCTGAGGAAGCATTCACCATCAATCCCACATGTGGTCTTGTATCAGTAACTATAGACACTCTGAGGAAGCACTCAACATCCAATTCCCCTTGTGGCATCGCAACATGGAAATAAAGACACTCTAAGGGAGCACAAAGTCCACCCCCTATGGTCTCGCAAGATAAAAGTAAATAGAAACTCTGGAGAAGCCCTTAGTGTCAATTCCCCCTATGGTATAGTACACCAGGTTCCCACAACCCTGTGTAATTCAATCATGCACAATGATGTTCAAGAACCAAAGTAAACATTAATAAAAACTTTGCTAACAGATTTCAAGAACTACTTGGCTAAATATCTATAAGCATATAACAACATTAGATAATATCACTCCATCCCAACAACACTAGGAATGGAAAACAAGTATCATAATTGGTAAATCTAGACCAAATGGTCAATATCAAAACAAACATGGGAAACACATCCATAGAATGGAAAATAACCCTATTTACAATCAAACAACCTCTACTTAGGAAAAAAAGGCATAACAGGCATTAACATGGCTAAAAATTCCTAAACCCACAATACCCCATTCTAGGGTATTGGTCACTTTTGCACATAATACTCAAAGACTAACTATGGAAAGGCACAAACCACCTACCTCGGCATTGTAAGATTGATATAGTTGAATCCCACCATTTGAATCAACCTAGAATGTCGTAGATCTACAAAAACATCTAAAATTATCAACAAACAATATCTCAAGAGAGAGGAGAAATCAAGAGATGAGTCTCTATAAGAAGGAAAAACTCACCGTGGTGATTCCAATGCAATAAAAGGTGGTTGATTCAGAGAACAGATGGCAGGTTGGGGCTCGGAGCAGAATCGCTAGTTTCGGTTTCCCCTAGATGAGACGAACCAATAAGAAGGTGTTTTAGCCAATTAGACACTACCCTGATCCAATTTAACAAATAAAAAGAAAAGTACATGAAATGTATTTTAAAAATACATGGCATGTATATGACTTTACTAGGACCCACTTTAGGTGGTCTCTAGGTCACCCACACGGCCATGTACTCGGCTGTTAGATGACCAGTACATGGTCACCCGCGACAACTGGTTACACGACGTGTACTCCAAAGTAAACAGCATATACTCTTTAAATATCTAGATTCTCCTGTTTTTCTCAAAAACACTAGAAAAGAAAACTCGTACTTGAAAAGAGGGTCCAGGTTCTTACAAGATTCCCCACTTAAAGAAATTCATCCCAGAATTTACCTAAGAAGGTGGGGTAGAAGAAGAATCCTCGAACAACTCTGGACACTATGATCGCACATCGGCCTCCCTCTCCCAAGTCTCGTCCTGTACTCACTCGTATTGCTATAACACCATACCATAGGAATAGACCATCCACAGAGAACCTTCATGCTACAATCAACAATCCGAATAGGATGACTCTCAAACAAGGCATACACCTCCAAATCAACTTCCTCGGGTTGGAAAACATGATACGGGTCTGAGAAGTAACGTCGTAGCTAAGAAATGTGGAAGATGTAATGCCTAGCCTGATACCTCTGAGATAACTATAAACGATAGGAAACCATCCCGACTCTCTCCAAAACCTCAAATGGTCTAACATATCATGACGAAAGCTTTCCCTATCTCCTAATTCCACTGTGTCCCAACCTTGGTGTGACAAGTAGGAAAACATAATCTATGACCTCGAACTCTAGAGGTCGTCTCCATTGATCATCATAAGACTTCTGCCATGACTGTGAAATATCCATCCTCTTCCAAATCAACTCCACCTACTCTATAGTCTCTAGGACAAGATGAAG
Source organism: Viscum album (assembly GCA_963277665.1). Classification (NCBI taxonomy): domain Eukaryota; kingdom Viridiplantae; phylum Streptophyta; class Magnoliopsida; order Santalales; family Viscaceae; genus Viscum; species Viscum album. The sequence goes on from OY728128.1 coordinate 1,309,902,588, forward strand.
TCCAAACATAGCTACCTCTCCTACCTCCAGCCAACATAAGGGTGATCTTCATGGCCTACTATATAAAGCCTCATAAGGTGCCATCTGAACAGTTTCTTGAAAACTATTATTGTAGAAAAAATCCACAATAAGTATGTGTTTCTACCAAGAACCACAAAAATCTAGGACACATGCTCAAATAATGTCCTCTAGAACCTGAGACTTATGCTTGGACTAGCCATATGTCTGGGGATGGTAAGCCATACTCAAAAGTAACCATGTACCCAATTCTCTCTATAGTCCTTGCCAGACCCAAGAAGTAAAACGTATGTCCTTGTCTGAAACAATGGAGTGTGGAACCCCATGTAGATGTAAAATCTCTTGGATGTACATCCTTACCATCTCATCTACACTGAAGGACTCCTTGATCGGAAAGAAGTGAGCAACCTTCATGAGTCTATCAATGATAACCCAAACTGCATCATTCCCTCGAGGAAACTTAGGTAAACCTGTCACGAAGTCCATTGCGACATCATTCCACTTCCACTCAGGAATGGGTAGCTACTAAAAATTCCCTATTGGTCGTTGATGCTCCGCCTTCACCTACCGACAGGTGGAACACCTCATGAAAAACCCAGAAACATTTCTCTTCATACCTGTCCACCAATACTGATGGTGCAGATCTCAATACATATTGGTAACACCAGGATGAATTTCCAAAACTAAGGAATGAAAGTCCCACATCAGCTCCGTATGTATGTCTGCTGACACCCATACATGCTCATGAAAGTGAATGATCTCATCCTCTCCCATGTTCTATCCAAGAATATGGTCCTCTCCTAACCCACTCTCCCATAGTATTATGCCTTCAACATCTGCTAGCTGCCTCATTTTCACTCGATCAAGTAGAGTAGAGGTAACAACTATAGAAGAATGAAATTTCTACCTCTGTCTATCATGCACCTCCAAATACATCTTAGAGAATAGATCCATAAGCTACCACTCACTGCTGGTCTCATGAACTGCCTGTATCTAAGTCCTCTTTCTCAGCACATCATCCACTACATTTCCTTTCCCAGACATGTAGGAAAGCTCAAATTGAAAATATTGAAGGTACTCAACCCACCTTCGCTGTCTTAAATTCTGATCGCGCTAAGTAAATTTGTACTTTATACTTTTGTGGTTGGTGAAAACCACAAAATGATCTCCCAATAGATAATGTATCCAATAGAGTAAGGCATGAACAAATACAACCAACTCGAGATCGTGCGTCGGGTAATTTCTTTCATGTGGTCTCAACCGCCAAGACCCATACACAACAACTCCTTCCCCCTGTATAATCACTTCCCCCAGCCCGATACCTAATGCATCATAGTATACAATATAGCTCTTTCTTGGGCTAAGAAATACTAGTATTGGTGCTGAATTAAAACTACCTTTCATCTCCTTAAATTCTAACTCTCCAGAATATAACCACAAGTACTTCACACCCTTCTTAGTCAGGCCTATCCATTGTGCTTCTAAGTGTGAAATGTTCTGTATGAAATTTATGTAGTATCCATCCCGCCCTAGAAAACTCTGTACCTCAAAGATGTTCTTCGGATTCTCCCAGGAAACTACTTATCTCACTTTCTCTAGGTCTACTGATACTCCTATCTCTAAGATAACATGACCCAAGAAGTGAATATGGTCCATCTAAAAGTGGCATTTTGAGAGCTTAACATATAACAAGTGCTCTCTTAGTGTACTCAAAATGATCTCAAGATGGGTAGCATGATCGTGTCGAGTGTGAGATTACACCAAGATATCATCCAAAAAAACAACCACAAAGGAATCCAAGTATGGATGTAACACATGGTTCATCAGTTCCATAACAACTATAGGTGCATTCGTGAGACCGAATGACATAAAAACATACTCGTATAAACCATACTTGCTCCGAAAGGCTATAAGAGGTATATCTGATGGTCTAATTCACAACTGATGATAACTGAATCTCAAGTCAATCTTCGATAAGACCTGGGCTCCTCGAAGCTGATCAAAGAGATCATCAATCCTTGGAAAGGGATATCTATTTTTGACTGTCAACTAGTTCAACTTTCGATAATCCACAAAATGTATGAGGGTACTGTCCGACTTCTTAGCAAATAGGACAGGTGAACTCGAAGGAGAAGTGCTGGGTCAGATGAAACCCTTCGCCTGTAACTCCTCTAATTGATTATTGAGCTCATGTAACTCAAGTTCATCCATCCTATAGGGAGAAATGGACACCAGTGCCACTCCTGAAACATGATCAATAGAAAAGTATACCTCTCTCTCTATAGGAAAACCTGAAAAGTCATCTGAAAAGACATCCATGAAATGATTGACCACTGGAGGAAAGTCCAACTGTGAAGTCCCCTAGTCATCCAGATACAGACTATAAATCTGGGCTATAATTCCTCCCAAACGATGATGTTCTAGTCTCTCTCTTCTCTCCTAGACATCCCATTTTCCCTTGTGTAGAAAGAATCCTCCTTCTGGTGACGTGAAACTCATCCTATGATGATAGAAATCGATAATTTTATTGAATGGAACTAACAATTCCATTCAGAGAATGACATCATAGCCTATCATCTATAATACATAGAGGTCCCATAAGAAGTGACACCCACCAACCTTAAGAGGGAACTCCTTGCACTAACGTACACTAGCCGTTCTTGTCCCCAACAGAGTGTCCAACGTCAATACATCAATAGAAAAAAGATACATATCCCAAGTCTCTCCACAACAACAATAGATCTGAAAATATGGGAAGCCCATGTATCAAAAAGTACAGAAGCTAAGACTAAGGAAACTAGAGTCATACCTTGACTGTTGAGGGTTCAGGATCCTACTTCTGCTGGGTCTACTCCACTACAAAAGTCAGGCCTGCATTGTGGCCCTAGGACCCTGCCTGACCACCCTGAGCTAATCCACCCTATAGTCACTGAAATCCTGATGACTGGATACCATGGCTGTGACCTCCACCTCAGCCTGAACAGCCAGAAGAACTCCAGTTCCTAGACTGATGAGAAACTGGTTGCCCTGATCTGGTACGAGGAGTTGAAACAGAACCTCTATCACAAGTTGTTGGTGAGAAAATATTACAGAACCATTGACGATGACCCATATTTCTACAAGATCTTCACTCTACTAGGTACATCAGGAAATGTGGCCTCATATTCCCACTATTCCCACACTGGTAGCACTCTACCTGACTACCAGAATTTGTATCCTACTTCCTCAGATTCCCATGCATAGACTCCCTGTGGTGCTTCCAGCTGTCAGTATGAGGGGTACCAACTCCGGATGCTGAGCCTCCCTAGCACAAAGCTCTATAATCCCTCATATTTCTCTCCTTGACCAGTTCTAGGTTTACTATAGAGGTGATAGAAGTCAACCTAAAGGCAGTCACTAGAGATCAGATGTCATGCCTGAGACCATCCTCAAACTTCCTCATCAGGAATAACTCATATCCCCCTAGAATGGGTGTGAAGCACTGTATCTCTATGAACCGAGAAGAATACTTCATGATTGAGAGAGCTCCCTGCTCCAGACTCATGAAATCTCAGGCTCAATCGGCCCTCAAAGTCTTTGGGTAGAATTAATTGTAGAAGGCATGCCAGAACTCATCCCAAGCCATAACTTGCTGGCATCCCACATGTGAGATCACATCACACCATCTCTTGGTGGAATCCCATAGCATGTACATAGTGAGCTTCACCCTACTCTTTAGAGGCATCTCTAGATGCTCGAAGATAAAAAACATAGCCTCTAACCATGATTATGCAGCCTGAGGGCCTCCATCCCCTGTAAAGGTGGGAGGATGCGGTTGCTGAAAAACCTGCGTCAAATCTTCCATAAACAGGGTAGAAGGTAGTACTCACTACTACAAATACAGATTTTATCAGTGCTAAAAATGGCCTTTATCAGCGCTAGAAAAGCGCTGATAAAGCCGGTGAAGATAAAGGGGGGGGGGGGGGAGCGTCCCCTTTATCAGCGCTCCAAAAAGCGCTGATAAAGACCCCTTTTATCAGCGCTTTTTTTTTAGCGTTGATAAAAATAAAAAAATTTTAAAAAAATTAAAAAAAATTAAAAAAAATTAAAAAAAATTAAAAAAATTAAAAAAAATAAAAAAATACCGCCAATCTCAGGGGGGGGGGGCTTTTTACAACGCTTGATCCCCCCTTTATCAGCACTTTCCCGCACCTACAGTGCCCGCCCGCACCACCTACACCCTTTATCCGTGCTATCCCTTTAAATAAACCTTGCGCGCGCACCCGTGCCTCCACCCAGATTTGATCTCGAGACCTCCCCCCTGCGCACCTAAAGCCTTTGCCACTACCCTATATTGATTTGTTCTCTTATTCATGATATATATATTTATTTATATATATATATTTAGTTATATTTATTCATATAGTAATATATATTTATATTAATATATATAGTTATATTAATATATATATATATAGTTATATTAATATATACATATAGTTATATTAATATATGTATAATTATATTAATATATAGTAGTTATATAAATATTCATATATTGGTATTTTAAATAAAATGGATATTATTTATTATTTATATAAATCTAATATATTTTATATGTAAATATGTTTAATTATTTATTTAAAAAAATTAATTTTTAAGTGTGAATATATAAAAAATATGTACATAATGTTTTATATTTGATTATAAATAGTAGTGCATTATAAAAAAGGATGAAATTTCAAAGACACAATATCAATATGAATGTAATACCTTGAAATAAATTTAGTCCCCACCAAAAAAATCCAATAATACCCCCTTAAACGAGGCTGAAAATCCACAAAATGTTAAAAAATCTGGGTACCCCGACAAAAAACTCAGTTTTGGAGGCCTTCTGGGCCTCTTTTGGCCTTGAAAAATGCTTGAACTGGGTTCCCCAAGGTCATAGCGTCGTAGATCTCGTCTCAGGCTTCGATTTGATATGTGGTAGAGCTCAAACAGACACCCGTATCAAAAGTTATGGCCGTTTGAAGTTTGAGTTGCGTTTTCAACATATTTTGGATCTTTTTTTAATTTTTTTAATTTTTTTATTTTTCAAATTGTTATTAAATGACTATTACTCCATAATAATTATCAAATTATTAATTAAAAATATTTTTTAAATTTTTTAAGAATCCATTTTCACTAAATATCTTATATATTAAGTATATTAAGTGTAAATGTACATTTATACTTATCTAAAATATATTTAAAAATTATATATTATATTTGTATAAATATAACTATATAACTATATTTATATATTAATATATATTTTTGATGTCGACCCTTTATCAGCGCTACTAAACAAGCACTGATAAAGGGGGTCCCTTTATCAGCACTTTTTCGTTAGCGCTGATAAAGGGGTGGAGCTGGCATTGCCCAGTTTTGTGGTAGTGACTCCTCGAAAGGTTTTCATGAACCTCATAAATCCCTCTCAGAACTGTGCATAGACACCTACATCCAGGATAACAGCTAGTACCAAGATGGGAACGACTAGAGGATCTGCTGGTAGTTCCTGATCTACCTTTTTTGGTGTCTGGTCACTGCCCTGTAACCAGTGTACAACCAGAGGACATCTTGGTGGCATGACTCTGCAAGATCAAATGCACACCTTAGATCAAGTTTAACAAGGACTAAAGCTTATAATTTCAATAAGGGAACATGAGAAAGAAAGCATTCAACATTTCTAAAAGGTATATACACAGCGTGTACAACTCCTACATGACATGTTCCATTAATATTTCATATGGATGTGTACTTTTTCCAGCCTAGGCCGTGTAACACCACATACACAAGGCGTGTTGTCCTAACACATGCCATGTAATTGAATCCTCTTCCCCTGCCCCAGTTCTTCTACATTACTTAACCCGCATGGTTCTCCTAGAGAAAAACTACAAAGCGTGTTTGTGCTAGACACGACATGTACTAGAAATAACTTCATTGAACCATGTTTTTATTCACACGTCTGGTTACATGGATGACTCTACACCGCGTGTTTGTTCCAGAAACGACGTATACTAACTACCTGTAATCCACATGTGGATTTAGTCACATGGTTGGACACATGGCTCCTAAGACACGACGTGCACATAGGGCACTCGGCGTGTCCCACCAAAAATTTCCATTCCCCGTGTCTCTGCTCACACAGCCATTGATATGGTTAGAAACTACACGGCGTGTACATAAAATACATGGAATGTACTTAAAAAAACCATTCCTTCTTGAACAGAAAGACACATGGCATGCATTTTGCAATATAAACTATGTATTCTGGATTTTTTTGGACAGTAAGCCTCAAAAACTACTCCAGAAGCCCATAAAACACTAAAACCAACATCAAAATTCCAAATTCTGATCTGTGGGGGACCATACTCTACCCGCGAATCAAATCTTGGCATCATATTCATGTCATTTACAAGAAATAACAAAGCAATGGTCCACCAAATCCTGATCCACAAGGGCGCATAACACCTTAAGAACCAAAGTTTGGTGCTCATTCAAACGAAACCTTACATATTAGCAATACCCTATCTAATAGAAGGTATTATATTAAGGAATCTATCACAACAACATGCATATCTAGCACAACATCTATCACAACAACATTCAATTAGTAATGCAACGTAAATGGCATGGAAAGAATGCATGACATGTGATCTCTAGAAAGTGCCTATATGATGCATGAGATGGAATACCCTCATCTCATTGGGTTGAACCAGAAATAGGACCTCAATAATATCAATGATAATATCACAAAATATGTGAATCACCCAATGGTGAAATCAAATCAACTTTAATAATTGAAAAATCAGAAAAATTGCAATAATCAAGGTAAATTAGATTTTCCCTGTACACATGTTAGATACTCCTAGGCACAACTCATTACCAACTACCTATTCTTTATTATCTCTATCTATAGTCTCCAAATAGAAAGTAAATAAGAAAAGAATTCCTCTGATACCACTTGGTAATGTCCTAGTTCTGGGTGCTACCCAGAGGTGCCCCATACCCAGTTGGTCACATGGCCTCAAGCAAATTTCCCTAAATGTCAGAGGCCTCTGACTAGCAGCGAGGTCCTTGGGTGTGATAGTGGGAAAACTATGCCCTCATTGGTAGAGTAATGAAGTGTAAATAAATAGATAACAATAGCAGAAGTAGTAATAATAACATGAAATAGTAAATAACGAAAGAATGCAAGTAGATAAACAAATAGAGCACATATATAAATGATTCATGTCACATATATCTAGGAAAGCATCCAAACACGTCAAAATGCTGAAATACAGTACTAAACCATAGTACAAAAAAAACAAGTAAATAACTCCAGCATCATCGCAAGCCTCAGCTTGTCTCATTCTCTCTCGCTCCACGACAATCAAGTACCTGATGTAGAAGGGTGCTTTCCCTTATCTATACCTATAGCAATATAATCTATTTGGGCCCAAAAGCATGACCCAAACAGGCTGTGAGGCAAATCCAAGTAGGAAACCACCCAAATATATGTTCCTAACATTCAGTGAATATATATGTTAGGCAATAAGCAAATGAAGCAGTAAACAAGGAAGTACTCAAAAGTAAACAAACCTACAGTTTCAATTGCATTCATTTTCATATATCAAATAAGAAGCTAATCAAATAAAAGTAACCCTCTAGGAAGTACTCACTGCCTAACCCCTCTGGTTCAACCAACCAAACACAAGCAACCCTCTGGGAATTACACACAGTCTAACCCCTCTAGTTTAGATTTATCAAAGACTCTTTGAGGAAGTACTCACAGTTAATTCCCCATGTGGTCTCATATTGGTAATTATAGACACTCTGAGGAAGCACTCAACTTCCAATTCCCCCTTTGGTCTCAAAATGTGGAACTAAAAACACTCTGAGGAAGCACAAAGTCCATCCCCCCTATGGTCTTGCATCATAAAAGTAAACAGACACTCTGGAGAAGCCCTCAACTTTCGTTCCCCTAGTGCTCTAATACACTAGGTTCCCACAGCCCTGTGTAAGTCATTCATGCACAAGAATGTTCAACAGCCAAAGTAGACCTTAATAACTACATGGATAACAACTTTCAAGAACTACTTGGCTAAACAACTACAATTATATAACAACATTAGATAATATCATTCCATCCTAACAACACTGGGCAAGGAAAACAAGCAGCCTAATCGGCAAAGCTAGAAAAAACAGTCAATATCAAAACAAACATGGGAAACACATCCACAGGATGGAAAATAACCCCATTCACAATAAAACAACCATTAATCAGGCACACAAGGCATATAAGACATTAACAGGGCTAAAAATACCTAAACACTCAATACCCCGTTCTAGTGTATTGGGAACTTTTGCACATAATATTTAAAGAATAACTACGAAAAGGAAAAAACCACCTAACTTGGAATTTTAAGATCGATATAGTTGAATACCAGCCTTTGAATCGACCTAGAACACCATATATCTACAAAAACATCTAAAATTATCAACAAAGAATATCTCATGAGAGAGGAGAAATCAAGATATGAGGCTCTAGAATAAAGAAGAACTCACCGTGGTGATTCCAATGCAATTGATGGTGATTGATTCAAAGAACAGATGGTGGTTTAGGGGTTCCAAGAAGAATCGTCATCTTCAATTGCTCCTAGATGAGACGAACTGAAAAGAAGGCGTTTCTTCCAATTAGATGCGACCCTGATACAATTTAACAAATAAAAAGAAAAGTACATGGTCTGTCTTTGAATAGTTCACAGCCTGTATATGCCTTTACTAGGCCCCACTTTAGGCAGTCTCCAGGTCACCCCAAATGGCCATGTACTCGACCATTACATGACTAGTACAAGATCACCTGTGGCAACCAGTTACACGACATGTACTCCAAAGTACATGGAGTGTACCCCAAATTACCCGACATGTACTCCTTAAATTTCCAGATTCTCCTATTTTTCTCAAAAACTCCCGAAATCAAAACTCATACCTGAAAATAAGGCCTGGGTTCTTACAGCTACCACTGGACATGCACCAACGAAATCGATTTCCCACATATGATCTTGTCCTAACAATCCTCGATCCCCACTGGGTATTCTGGAAAGGTAGTTACATCCTCAATGTCCAGCTCAACCAATTCAACATCATGAAATGAGTTATTCATGTACCTACTTAGCTACAACATATAGAATATGTTATTTACTTGATCTAACTGAAGTGATAGGGAAAATGGGTACACTATCTCATCGGCCCTATACAACATCTAGAAGGGGAAAATGAATCTAAAATATATCTTGTCACCCTAAAAAAATCTCCACAACCCATGTCAAGTTGAGACCCTCAGGAATACATGGTCTTACTCCTTGAACTATGAAGGCCTTCATCATTGGTCTATATAATAATTATGAGTGCTATGTGTATTCCTCATCCACTCCTAGATGATCCACACCTTCTTTTTTATAGATCACACCAAATCTAGGACCATACATGCTAACTCACTTGGATAATTCCAATATAGTTATCACCTACAAGGTCACTAATTCAAGTATTTTAATTGTTCCATACCAATGGTAGAGTGATAAATATTTTTGAATACAAATTCCACCAAGGGTAGGTGATCTTGCCAACTATGTCCAAAGTCCAACATGTAATCTTGAATCATTTCCTCCAAAACCTGAATGGTTCGATCAGTCTAGTCACCAATCTAAGGGTGAAATGCCATGCTCAAATGAAACTAAGTCCCAAAGGCCTCTTGAAACCATCTATATAATCATGAAATGAAGTGAGAATCATAGTTTTAAATGATCATAGATGGAACTCCATGTAGATAAAAATATCTCTTGCTTGTAAAGACATCCCAATATCTCTACTAAACTCTTCTCTCAGATTGCTAGGAAGTGGGCCGAATTGGTGAGTTGGTCTATGATTAACCAGATGGAATCATGTCCTCTCGACATTAATGAGAGCCCCATCATGAAGTACATAAATATCCCTTCCCAATTACACTCTAGAACTTCAAGGTGTTTAGTTAAACTTACTGGAACCTGGTGCTCTACCTTCACTTACTGATAGGTGAGGAATCAAGAGAAAAAATCTACTACACACTTCTTCACACCTGGCCACCATAACTGATTCCATAGGTCTTGGTACATATTTTACACACCTAGAAATACCACCAAAGGGGATGTATGGAATTCCCCCAAAAACTCCTTGTTCAACGTCACTGTTACCATTGTCTATCCTCTAAAAAGGACAACATGCTCCCCACCTTTATAAAATCCATCATGAGAACATATAATAGATATCTGAGCATGTAAATGTCTCATAGTCAATATATCCATGATGATACACCCTAACATTTTGTATAAGTGGTTAAGTAATAAAAATCGACTATAGATAAGCTACACTATATTAACCTACTAAGGAAAACTGAAACAAGACTAAGTACTCAGATTCCTCAATAGAAAATTGTGAATAAGGTCTCCTACTGAGAGAATATTCCACCACATTCCCCTTCCTAATAGTATATACCATCCCAAAGTAATAATCTTAGTGTATATATATACATCGAATCTATCTCAAGTTAAGATCATTCTAATAAAAGATATACATTATACTCTTATGGTCAGAATATAAGATAAACTACTTACCCATGATGTATTTTTAACACATCATCCCGGAGAATACTACCGCTACAAACTCTGTATCATGGATCATGTAGTTTTGATCATGTGGTCTCAAATTCCCGGAATCATAGGCAATCATTGTCTACCTCTACATCAGAATAGAACCAAGTTTGGTCCCTAAGGTATCACTGAATAATATGTACTTGATACCCTCCTTTGGAAAATTTAAGATGGGAGTGCTCGCCAACCTCTACACAAATCTTGAAAAGCTTACTGGAACATTTTCATCTAAACAAAATGATACAAATTTTGGGTCAAATTAGTCAAAGTTTTTGACATCCTAGAGTAATTAATAACAAATCTTTTATAATAACCTATTAACCCAAGGAATCTCTACACCTCTATCATGCCTTAGGTTTATCCCAAGCCAACACTACATTAATATTTTCTGGGTCCACTACTATACCCTCTGATGAGATGACATATCCTAGAAAGTGGGCCTCTTGAATATAAAACTATCACTTTCAAGAGATTCCTATAAATATGGTGCTCCTAGAGTATGTCTATAACCATCCTCAGGTGTCTCTCATGATCCTCCTCAAACACCATGTACACTAATATATCATCAATGATGACTACCACAAATCGGTCTAAAGAAAGACAAAATATCAAGTTCCTGAGTCCCATAAACACCATTGGGTAATTTTTTATGCTAAAAGGCATAAAAAATTACTCATAATGACTATAGTGACATCATAATTTCATCTTCATCATATCCATATCTTATACTCAAAGTTGGTGATAAAGATGAGGTCAGTTTTTTAGAACCATCGTACCCCTCTAAACTTATCAAAGAGGTCATAAATCTTTGGTAGTGGATAATTATTCTTTATATTCACCTAGTTCAGGAATCAATAATCTATACACAACCATAATATCTCATCTACCTTCTTGATGAACAACACTGGAAAAAATCCCTTCCTATGTAAGTCTCATGATTACACCCTCAACTCATGAAGCTTTGTGGGATCCATCCAATATACTATCATAGATATCAAGTTGTTACCTGGGTGAAAGTAAATGAAAAAGTATATCCTTCAGTGGGAAGTTAAATCTGACGCATCCTCAGGAAATACCTCTACATACTCTGCCACCACTGTAGGAAGCTGAAATCCCGTAACATCTACTACTCCAATGGAGATACTAGGAAACTGGTGTGAAATCAGTTTTATCCTCCTATGTTTGATACCATCCTACTTTGCCTAAGTTTCCTTCTCACATATAAAGGAAAACATCAACCTTTCACTGCATATACACCACATCCTATTCCCGAAATAGTCAATATAAACATGAATTGTTGAAATATATTCCATACCTAAGATGATGTCGTAAAGCCTCATCACTTCTACCAAGAGATCCCATATGAAGTTATCACCTCCAAGAGTTGGGTCACACTATTTATAGAAGTGTGTGATCAATTTGTCACCTCCTGTAGGAGTCTCCAAGTGCAAGGGTTGAGCTAGGGGCTCAATCAAAATCTTTAAGTCTCAAACTATAGAAGTGGAAAGAAAATAGTGGCTTGTACCCATGTCTATCATTACTGAAGATAAATTATATAAGAAACATATCATACCTCTAATCATATATGGAATCTATGGGTAATTATCCTCTACTACATGTATCAACCATCATCCTTGACTACTATCTCCCCAAGCCTAGTATGGACCACCTAGGGGTGGTTATGGAAACAAGGAAAAATGAATAACACATCCATCTTATCTCTCCACTAAAATTCCATTTTCATCACCCTGTGGACCTCCCTGATCCTACATCTGTATCTGTTTGGTGGTCCATAGACTGTCCCCCTATCAACTATTTGGAGGGTCATACAATCTTGATTAAGATGTCCCCGATCATTTCAAGAGAAGCATCACCTCCCTCCATGATAAAATGAGCCATATTGAGAGCCCTAAACCACAAATAATTTATCCTGGGATAATCTCATGGAGCATCTTGCATGCCCATATCCCTATGAATTCTATCAATTATCGGCTGATGAGGCCTCATCTCCTTCATTACCACTATAAGAACCCACTATCCATGTCTACCCTTTCAATAATATCAACACTATTAACTCCCACTCAAGCACTCCAACATAGATGGGAATTCAAAGAGATATCACTCCAGCCCTAATATCTCAGCATAATCCCTACTCAAAAGTATTTTCTCTAAATAATGGATGTTGAACCATATCTAGAGAGTATCATGAATGGCTATTTAACCTCACTAAATACAATGTCGCAGTTGTACTACCCTGATGAAACTATAGAATCTATTGAATGCACACTAATCAAAACATGGCCAGATATAACTCCTCCCTAAAGAGATGCTTAAAATATGACAAGGAGAGAGTTGTATAATTATGTGACTGAGTCACTATACACCAGCATCCCCTAGTGGATCCCTAGAGAAGGCTTACCACTAGGAACCCTATTTGATAGGTTGGTTTCCTCAAAAGGAGAAAAACTTAGGTAACTTCCTCAATCTAGTCCTCAATTTTCTGAGGGTTTGGATTTCCCCAAAACTTGGGAATTCACTACCTCTAAAACTCATGTAGTCCACTCAGACTACACACATCCTTGGTTAGTACTTCTAGTGCAATATTCCACTGAGAAGGTGGGGGCATAACTGGAAAACCACCTGAAGGTACTGCCTCCTATATGTAACCTTGTACTGAAGCCTCATCACTTATTAGATCATCCTTGAGACCATGTAGTGGAATCCTAGATGGATGTCTTCATAGATACATCTTGAAATAAAAAGATACCCCATAGTCAATGAGTATATCTAGGGAGATGACTCATGAATGACATAGAAACCACAACCCAATCCTATATGATTAATGTACCATTTTTTTCTCTGCAACTAGTTCATACATATATGGAATCAACAAGTAGGTTATCTGAGTCCTGGTAAATGGATACGTTGACCGAAATAAAAACACCAAAGTATCTGGTCTGAAATCCAAACATGAAACACATTAACACTATTTACATAAATCCCAAACCAATATCACATATAGAAAATATTTGATCACTAGTCTTAAGGTATAACTAACTTCTTCTGATACAACTCAATCAAGACCCAAACCACTAGGACCTAACTAGATAATGATAAGCCAAGTGTGACAACCCCAATCACACCTCCAATAGGCCAGGGGATGATGACCGATGATGATTAGGCATATCCCACATGTGGGAGGCATTATCTATGTAACTATATTCACACACACACACATCTCTTATCCCACACAATGCTAAAATGTAAAACAACACAACTGATACCAATGAATTCATACAAATATATCCCAAAAACAAAGTATGATAAATGTAATTAAAGTGGTAAAATGGGTCAAATATAATCCCACCCAACACTAGAAATAGAGCCCAAATTTCTTAGAAGGATGGGAATACTATCAAATACAACATATGAAAGAACCTCGGTTTATCTATCCCAATACTAAGATCCATATACTCACAGTCCTCCTAGGACTCTATCAAATGGAATGTCATTTGCATAAGACATGACATGTGTGGGAAGAGCCCACACATGGGTATGTATAAAAATACCCAATAGGACACACCAAAATAGCCAAAAATAAAGCATAAAGAGTAGTAATCTCATCAATCTATAGGTATGTCAATCAAGATATGAGACATAATGGTAAATAGAGAAAACCTAGACATAATCCTAACATAAAACCAGTCTCAAGAGTTCTCAACCAATACTGTAAGCCACAATATTTTTCTCGAGGCTTCATGATATTTCTCATCTAGGATGACTCACTCCATGAGTCATTCAATCATTAAAGACACTCATCTGAGAGGTCATGATTTTTTGTCTTTTCCAATATATACTCACCAGATCTCTGAAGATGATGCTATCCAGATAGGGGATCACAATTAGGACTATTGGGGGATTTCACCAACCCTACCAAATAAAAAGTATAGATAGTGAATAAATTCTCAGTTCATGGCGGTAACACCAATTCCACAAACCCCACCTAGGAAATATATGATAGAAGATTCCACCCCAGAACTCACGGAGGGATACTGTGAACTATATCTGTAAAATAACCCATAGAGGAGATAAAAATACTATGTTGAGGATGTAATTAAAAAATTTACCCTTGTAGTGATGGAATAAGGGATCTCACACAACTAAAAATGGTATATAATGAATAAATGGAGGGCCTTAGACTACCCTATAAAATGTACATGATGTGTACTAGGGGTACACGGTGTGTCTCATCTTCCTTGGGTTATCCTGTGTCTCCCCTGATCACATAGTATGTAATCCTCCATATGCACAACATGTCCTTTAGTAGTGAATGTAATCTAGATTTTGGGTTGTCACTTAGCATGTCGCCAGACCGTGCCCATGTATAATGGTCACACCTATGTACTTGGTTGTTTATAAGTACCAGGTTTTGCCTGTGTACTCTACCTATGCCCATGTTCCTAGTTGTTTTTGTGCTTATGTATCCTTCTGGATATATTTAAATCCACTAGAACCAATTAATATGGTTTGTGAAATGTGTCACATGGAATTTGGAACTTTTCTCAGCACACAAACCCTAAAACTACAAAAGATGAACTATACGACACGTGTTCTTTAGACTACATGATGTGTAATCAGAAATTTATCATAAATTATATAAATTTGCACACACCTTCATTTATGAATATTACACCACAAAATCATTTTATATATTTTATTATATCTATGGATTTTAGTTTGACTAGGCCTTACCATCACTGCTCACCGGAATCCATCTACCAAATCTGATCAGGAATCGCCTCTGTTGCACTACATCGTCTGAACACCAAAAAACCATGAACCATGGAACCTTTGATATGATTTGATCTATCTACAATAATACACCACTATCACCACAACTCAATTAAACCCTCAGTTGTGAACTTCACGCATTGTATCGATCTTTGGCATCAAAGATGATCACACAATGATCTAATACCAGGTATTTCATAAAATCGTTAGCTAAGGAAATGCCAGTGATGAATCATGTGAAGAAATGGGGGAGAAATACAAAAATAAAAAATTAGGAATGAAACTAAAATGTTTTTGGGATAGACTTGATTCATTTCTATTAGAATAATTAATGAAAAATAATAAATAATCAAATAATATCAATAGTAATCAACCATCGATCTGTTAATCGAATTTGTTAGTCAAATTGGTTTTTTTTCAACATCTTAAATCAAAATAGAATAAATCCAAACAAATAAAATTTCCTAACTTTGGTTTGGATTGATCATTATTGAATAATTTAACTAAGTCTTTTTTATTGTCGATATCCACAAAATGTTTTGTCGTTGGTAATCTTTGTGGTAAACCTATCATCGATGCACGATCTTGATGTCCACTAATGCTCCTCAACACCATCCTCTCAATTATAAGGGTTATGTGGCTTAACTTTTGAATTATCCATAATAGTGTATTTATAGGAAATATTTAGGTTATGATTTTTAATTAAAACAATTAAATAAATATTTAATTTATCTTCACCCATGGTGGCGCTCAAGCCAAAACTTGATGTTGAAAAATATTTTTTTTATGCTTAGGGTAAAAAACACTTCCTGAACTCAATGAAGTTATAATATTTCTCATTTTATCCCATTTGTGGGTTGTATTCCACTATTTTAGGAAAAATATATACACATGATATTAATATATTTAATATTTTTATTATATGATTTTCAGGCTCACTAGGTTTCAGAATCTCACGCCATCTCAGCACCTAAATCCAAAAATAGTACTTGGAGTATTCAAGAGTTTTACATGGAAACATTAGAGATTTTATATGTCATTTGGTTTATTTTGGTCCAGTATAGTCCAAAAAAACATGAACTAAAAGGAAGAAAACCAATGAAACATTAATGAAATGAAATAAACTAAAATGATTTGATATAAAAAAAATAAAACCAAATTGAATATAAAAATTATATTTTTATATCAATCAAAATAAGTTTATTCATTTATTTATATGTATTACCAAACATAATATTTGTAGAATTTTGTGAAATCTATTTTAAATAATTTTAAACCTATTTGAGTGAATTTTAAATCTATTTAAATAATTTTTTAATAAAATATAGTGAAATTTAAATATGTTTTTGGGTATTATCTAGGAATTCTGTTTATAATTTATATATAAATAGTTAATAATTTATTTGTAAATTTCTTTATAGTTTACATGAAAGTTATTTTTATAGTTCACATGTTAACTATTTTTAATGTTTACATGTAATTCAACAATTCAATGCGCATAAATCAAACAACACTATCAATATTTTTATAAGATTATAAAAATAATTAATTTATTTTAAGTTTGTACCAATGTAGCACATCTAATAATAAAATAAACAAATTTATTATATATAAATCTACAAAGACGATATTAAAATATATCCAAAAGCCATGAATATATATGTTTTCCATAAATTAGACCTCAATTCATATTAAAAAACTAGTAAAGAAGAAAATTATGGAGAAACAACTAAAATTTTAAAAACTGGATCAAAAAAATAGTGAAGAATACAATAATAGAGAAACCTATAAAAATTCATAACTATGGAAACCAGTTAGAAAAAAATTAAAGAATAAAAAAACAAAAAAATAAGGTAAAAAGAGGGTGTAATGCGGTTTAAATTACTTAAAAAGAGTTCGGAAAATATAAAACTTATTTACCATTGATAATAAGAGTCTAAACTAGATCAAAAAGTTCTATTTAGTATTGGATTCCCACTTAAAGTATAAAAATAATCTAAAATTGATAAAAACAATCGTTAATTAATTTTAGTGGAAACCAAACTTTCTAAGAAAAAAATGGGTTATGAGTACTCTCCCCACACACCTCCACATGTACATATTCATTTTTTGAATTTGGTTACAATTGAACCCACCCCTACAGTCGACCATCTTCTTTGATATCAGAACCACCTCTGAACATCATCGTGCATCTTATTTATTTGGACTCACTCCCTAACCTCCTCCATCTTATTCCACTTTATAGATCTCTGTTACCATATGTTGGTTTCCCTTCCCCAATTCCACCCTTAATTCACCTTCATCTATCCTTCCCCCTTTTCATAGATCCTTCAAATTTACTCTAACTCATGCCTTTTTCTCATCCTAGATGGATCCTCTAGATCCCCCCACCTCAGATCCTGTCTATCCCTCTATCACCCAAGACATCAACTCTTGTTGACGACATTCTATCTTTCTCCCTATCAGATAATGAGTTCTTTTATTTGGAAGGATACAACTCCTAGACTCTTATTAAAAAATTTGGCCCAATATATCCCTCTCTATTAGAGTTTAGGGGCTTTGTCAACTCATGGGGCCTTTATTCTCTAATAAAATCTCAATCTTGAACATGCATTCTTTATTACACACTTATTTTCCTAGGAGGATTTTGTGGTTTCCTATATTGGAGAAGGTAGGAAATGTGGTAAGATTCAGTTAATACTTTTTTGATGGTCTATAGTGGTTTATCAAGGTTGATATTCCCAGTTTTCTATAGTTTGGGTCCATCATGTAGAGATACCTCTTACGTTCCATATCCCTTCGACCCTAAAAGGCATGGAAAATCATTTGGTCACTTTCTTTATTTGGATGATGATACCTTGGGGATGAGGAACACCATGGTGGATCTGATTTGTGCCAAGATTTATCTTTCATACTCTTTCCCTGAACATATTACTCTACACTAGTTTTAAGTTTTCATTCCGGCTAAGGTTTTATTATTACTAGGAAATATGTTGCTAGGTTTGTGGTATACAAGTTCATTTTCTGACCTCATATATTAGATTTCATCATATACCTCTAGAAACTCATTCTTCTATGAGGAACCCTTTTTATTATACTCCTCAAGGTTCTAGGTGTAATCTCTAGTCTCCCCATTTATTCATGGATTTTTATTGCATGTAGTTTGGATTTTGAAAGCTCCAATATAGGATACTCCAATTGACATCCCTTTAGAATTATCATCCTTTTAGATCCTTGGGTTGAAGATCATATAGGTACTTCAGTTAGTGATTTTGATCCTAGATAAATCATACTCACTTTGGATTTGGTCCCTTAGTCTTAAGAGAAAACCTAGACCAATTCCTCCAATCAAGCTCTTATTACTCCATTTGGTCATGTCTACTTGGACCTAGTTTTATATTTTATATTTGGTTCATCTTTTTGTTCTCAAATGGGTTTCCCACAAGATTTGAGTGGTAAGACATCAATACTAGCTCTTATATTGGATCCTCCCAACATCTTTTTGGACTCCTCTCCCTTAGATGAAGGCTATTTTGGAGATTCTTTCCAGTTTTATACTTTTCTAGATTGATTTTAAGGTCATCCTCAATATCCTCTTCCTTCAAGGATAAATATAAGAAAAAATATCTATCCCCCATCATCCACTAGAATTTTAACAAAAAAAGATCTAAATTCATTTCATTAGTATTTTTCTTTTAAGACCCATATGTCCTTTTCACTCTCATAAAATGTATATGATTATTATCTATAACACAAGGGGATTAGGGTCTCCAATTTTTTTTAATACAACCTATATGAGATCAATGATTATAATATCTTAATAATGGTTATCATAAATCCAAAATAGAGACCCAACCTCATCCAATATTACACTTTAAATTCCAAGGTTATTAAATACATGTATGAAAGTACTAAAAATAATCATATATAGATTTTATAAAGAAATTACACCTATTTAGAGATCATTAGATCATCTCCCAAGTTTATTACCATTAAAGTGAATATTGATAATCAGTCTATAATAATCAATTTTGTCTAAAAAAAGTGCAACTCAAGGGATTGTTAATATCTATGGGATAATATTTTTCTCTTTGATTATGTACATATCTCATGGTTTGTTATAGGGTGATTTAACACAATCCAAGATAAATTCTAGAAGAAATAAGGTTTCTCATACTATAGGAATTCAATAGATGAAATCAATATTTTTTTGTTCACCAGAATCCTTCTCAACCCAGGTTTTTTTGGAGATAGGTTTACCTGGTGCAAAGACAAGCATGTCACTCATAGGATATGGAGATATATTGATAGGATCCAATCCAATATTCAAGGTATTTTCATCTAACCTAATATATTATCACCCACCTAGCTCATTTTCTTTCAGATCTCCCTCTTTTTATTCTCACACTAGGATGGGACGTTTGCTCCCCCAAAGGAAATATTTATCTAAATCATGGGTCTCTATAGAAGACTTCCTATATGTTGTGAATAAATCATGGGATAGACCCATGCCTAGGAAACCATAGGAGTTCATGAATATAAATCTAAAATCTATCAAGTGTGATATTAGTTAATGGACCTCCAATAATGACAATAATATCCAAAGTATCTAGGATCCATAGAATGATATTATTACCTTGAAAAAAAACTACAAGAGTGTTTGAGTGGTGAATAATTTATTACCTTAACTAAAAATCATAATTATATATATAGATTGCTTCTAGTTGTAGAGAAAAATTCCCGAGAAAGATATTGGATATTCTGGCTCAAAAAAGGTGATATGAATTATTCATTTTTTATATGCATTCATTAAAGAGAAGATAATTTTAGGTAACTTGAACTTGATTATTGAATATGGAACATAAAATAGTGATATAAATGTATATGGTCAAAATTCTACTGCAAAATTTCATAAAAAATCTTGGAGATGGGATCTTTTGATTGGGAAGGATATCATAGAGAAGACAATAACAAGCCATTCTTCAATGGTTTACCAATCTCTATCAATGAGTAGATGATTGGATACCTAGAATCTATTCCAAGCCTATTGGAAATATTTCAAGCTATTACCAACTCTAAACTAGGTATTTATCTAATCCTAGATGACTTTCCTTGTAGTTTTTATGTGGATTCATTGTATATTATAAAAAAAATACATGACCTAATCTATCCAAGATTACTTCTTAGGAGGCCATATACTGAGAGGAATAAATAATACCTCCTTCGTTTTCATCCCTAAAGTAAAGAATCCATTTTATTTTAATCACTTTAAATTAGTGTGATTATGAAACTTCTATTTCATTTTTTTTTTAAAAATCATCAATGAAAGTATCTTCTTTATACTTCCCTAGATTGTGTCAAAAGAGAAACATGGTTTAGTGAAGAACAAGATCATACAAGGTGAAATATCTCTTAAACAAGAAATAATTCACGAAAATAATAAGAAAGTGATTATATCCAATATCAAGGTGAAGGTTTACATTTATAAGGAATATTACACTATCTAGTGGAGATTCATTATGAAAATCATGAAACACAAAGTTTTTTTAGAGAATGTTTACGATCATTTCTTTCAAATTTTTCATCCACCTGCTTCTAAATTTCATTGGATAAAGGGAATTTGGATTCTATTAATTTACCAAAAGGATTTTCCAAGGAGATTCAATCTATCCCTATTTTTTTCTATCTCAATATTATCTCAGCTAGAATATGGCCAAGATGGTTTCCTTCAGTTTAATTAAACATTAAAAAGGTAGGTATGGATCCCTTGTAATATATCACTTGTTCTTTACTAATTAAATGATATATTTTTTAATGGAATACATAGATCAATAAGAGGATCTAAAAAACCTTTTAGCAGAATATGAAAAATAGAGTGGGAAAAAGGACATCCCCTTTAAAAATAATGTGTACTTTTTTGGGTTCGGTTTTCCCAATCGAGCTACTACCATGACTGATTTTTTGGGAATTTTACAAGGTAACTTTCCCATGGAATATGTCGGATCACCAATCTCAGGTAGGGTCGAGATTAATCAATTTGATATTATTTTTAGAAGTATTATTTGTAGGATCTCTAATTAGAAGAGAAATATTCTATCCTTTGGAGGATGTATCACCCTCCTCAACTATGTATAGACTTCCATTCCCATACATGTGATGGCATCCATTCATGTTCAAAAAGGGGTCCTTATCCATATTTAGAGTGAAATAAATGGCTTCTTCTAGGACTCTTGTATGGAAGGAAAATAATACTATGCTATCCTAAAGAGGTTTTCCAAACCTTTTACTAAAGGAGGCATCATAATCATGAGTCTTGAGGTATCTATGTATGGCATGTGTACCAAAATAGTATGAGATGTCATCATAGGAAACTCCATGTGGGCTGAATATATGAGAAGAAATTATACTAAAACTATATAGGATATAAAAAATTATCAAATCTTCTCTTCTCCCTCATGGATAAGCTTTCAAGTGACTCTCCACCTACTTCTCCAGCACTCTCACTGAGTGATTGGATGAGGTGAGACCACATTTTGGAAATATAATTAGGATGGGTGAAGTATTTTATCCTTTATTGAACCACACTTGAAATCAGTTTTAAATATTCCATGGAATTTCCCAGCTTTACCAAAAGTGTTATCTATATTGAGAAACAAAAAAGTTTTTATATTATTTTCTTGGTTAATGAAGATGATATTGTATTTTTCACTATCTATAGATCGATACTCTTTAATGCAAAGGATTTCACCAAGATTATTCATGATCCAACTAAAGAAGATAATTTTGGTTTGTGTTTTTGGAACTCATCCATTCCAGCCAATGTGGTTTTTTTGATTTGGAAAAAATGCAATTATGTTATACTGACTGATAGTGGGATTCAACACAAAGTGATCCAAGTGTCATACAAATTCTATTACAGCTTGAATAATCATGTAGAAATGTCAGAAAATATATTCCTCTCCATTGAGTGGGCTTCTTATATTTGGGGTCTCCTATGAGTAAGTCTAGGCATCAAGCATTCATATTATTATTTTTAAATGGTGTTATTTTCATGGTTTTGTGATGGTTTAATGAGAAATAACCTAAAAAAATGGGAACAATATGACTATAGTAGCTGTATTTTGGTATATTTGGGAAGAAAAGAATGAAAGAGGATATAATGGAATGACATTAAACCTATAGAATATACAAAATAAGGTACTTATTAAGATTCTTTATATCTATACTTAGATGACCAAGTATAAACAATGAACCAGTTTGTTTATCTTCAATATCCCCTCTATAAATATTCCCACTCATGTTGGTTTCTAGGTTTCATGGAAAAACTCTTATCTTTGAGTTAAAGATGAATATATATGGATCTTGTTAAAATTGTGTTATGAGAGGTGGTGGAATTATTCACGACCATATTGGTTTGATGTTGGTGGCATTCAATGACTTATTTAGTAAATATAATTCTCTTCCCACAGAGGATAAATATCTTCTTGATGGCCTCACTATTTTTTTAAGAAATATATATCTCTCTCAAAGTGGTGTAATTGGATTGTTATTTGATCTTTAGCTTCATGAATGATCTTTAAGCTTACCACTGGTTTGTTTATTATACCATCTATAATTGAAAAATTATTTATCACAATGTAAAGTACCAAAACACTTGTCATGAAGTAAAAAATTGATATATATATATTAGTGTAATTTGGAGATGTTTCTCACCCCTCATCATTTTCTCTTCTCCTATCTCCTTACCCTATGTTTTCAAAGATATTTTTGTTAATTACTCTCATGTAATACATCATTTTAGGCCTCCTTTATCCCCTCTCTCTTTTTTGGTCTCTATATATTTTTAATAAATGATTTATTTCTAGAAATAATATTCAAGTTGTAAGTGTATAGAATGATATTCAAAGTAACAAACATGTGGAGTCCTTAAGTGGGAACACTTTCAAAGAGGATATGGAAGATATCGAAACATTGGAAGCCTAATATATATATACATATAATTATTTTTAATGGATGCAATGAGTGTTTTTTAAATGGTTTAAATATGGATCAAATTATTTTAAAAAAACTTCCCTGTTTTCAACATGAAGTAAATACAACTGCTTACTTGATTTAGTAATCCAATAAATCATAGTTAAACAAGATTGTGTGGTGTTCCATATACCACTCTTTAAGGATAAATGTATCCAATTTATATAATATTATAATTCACCCTAATTATGTTAGTGATGTAAAGGTGAGATCAATTTTCTCAAACTGATCATCTTCATTTCTCATTGTCTAGTTAAATATCATTTGTACATTAGCCAAATACATTGAGAGATAATCCATACATTATTGAGGAAAATAACCTTAAATAATGAAAACTTTGTGAAGATTTATATTATTGACATAAGAAATAATTTTGTACACATTTATTTTTAGTTAAATACATCCAATGAAAATAAATGGGTCCATAAAGTAATATTTTAGTTGGAAGATAGATAGTTAGATACAACATGTAAGTGAAAAAGTATTGAGGGAAAATTTTCTCTAACTTGAAAATAATTAATAATTCCTTAGAATATATTTTGAAGAAACACTTTGATAACATTTTAGAAAAAATATATCTATAAAAATGGAATAATTGAATTACTTTCACCATTACATTATTGTATAGTAAATGATATATTTCTATTGGAATCAATTCATGAAGAAAAATGTGATAGTCCTGAGTTTTTAAAGATTTTAGTTTCACCTATATTCTATTGAACCATTTTAATATATTTATTGAATAACCATCAATAACCTTGATAGTATTTATTAATTCTCTAATTTGTTTTTTCTATGAAGTTCTCATCACATAAGAAGCATATGGAACATTATAGTTATTTTAACTGATACATTCAGATATAGTTTTGGTCTGATACCCCAATTCACTAAGTCATGCTAAGATCATAAATCATCTATGACCTTAATAGGTAAATCTGAAATGATTTAAAGTAAAATTTCAAAAATATTTTTCTCAATATGAATTATGTCTAAACAATGATGTAACAAACTAATTGACCAAAAAGGAAAATCAAAGAGGACACTTTTCTTCCTCCAATTTTAATTCGATTCAGTGGTAAAATTATTCCTATTTATAAATTTCATCTCATATTTCCTGAAATAAAATTTAACATATTTCAATTAACTAAGGACATTTGTTATAGACTACGCTGAAGTGGTTTTTTCAGTCTCAATGGTATTCTGACACCTTCAATGATTTTTCTTATATTGATGATCCATTGGAAAAAATAATCAATGTCCCATGAAACTAAAAATACAATTATATTTACTACTTATGAATAATGTAATATATAGAAAAATATTATAGGGTTGTTTACAATTCATGCTCCATCAATAAATCATTGAATAAGTAAGAAAATCATCTATCACCCACATAATCACAGAACATATCTAAAATATATTTTTGGAGGAAGAACAATATGTACACACATTCACATTCTAAAGTTACTTTTAATCTTTTATTAAATTTGTAAAGTACAAATATATATCATTTATAGGATTACAAGTTCCATATATGAGTATAATTAAGAAATTAAAGGGTTTTCTCATACACATTTATAGAGTAATGTTATAAATATGAATGAAAATTGACCAAGTTTTTTGTGAATAAATATTTTACCAAATGAATTAAAACTATCACTTAATAGAACCAAACTAACATTACACTACTTAGCTATAAAATCAGTATATCATGCATTAAATGTTTGCAATGAGAATCCATCTATAGGATATACTAACTCATCATTATTATTTAATCTCTTAGAATCATTTCATTACATATTTGTTAAAATTTCATCAAACATGAAAATATTTTAGAGACTAAGAATTAATAAAATGTGACACATTACTATATGTCGAAGATTATATGGTGTCCCATTTGTATTTGGATTCTATAGATATGTTACACATTCTTTAAAATCATTTAGTCCATTGTTTTCCTCCCAAAATAAGCTTTAACATTTTGGGAAAGTATGAATTTTATTAGTTGAAAATCTAAGCTGATCAAATAAATTACATGCCAATTAATGATTTAATGTAATATCAACATCATTAGGAAGCAATTCCTTAAAAACTTTAAGAGGATAATTGATTCTAGTATTTGAGATTCTATACACAGTTTTCCCATGACATAGTCACATTAAAAATCCCATCATTTTCATTTTACCACATGCCTGACATATAGGAGTCCTGACTATTGGAGAAGGTGTCATGTGACCAACTATTTGTACTTTGATTACAAATATATTCAATGTATTGAATATTAATAAAACTTATTATTAAATTTTGTTAATTTTTCTACATGACTCTAATGTAACAATGTCTTTGAGTATACGTTGCATTAACAAGGTCATAGTAGTCTCCCTCTATGATGAGAACCGTGAATTATAATAATGATATTCTTAAATAAATTTCTATGGTCAAATAACACAATATGATGGGGCACATAGTATATCGACTTTTAGGTGTGAGTACTCATAAGCATATAAAGTTTCTTCTCATGAAGTTCGAACTTGGTAATCTCCAAGATGGGAGATTATGAGAACAGACCCACTAGTAGGAATTTTTCATGTTTTGGTGTCATTAGATATTCCTATCTTTTAGTATGTATAATGTTACTTATACTTTAATATTATCATTAATGCATTTCATGACTTGAAAACTTATATTTTATGACAAAAACTATGATGCCATATGTTCATAGAAATTTAGGGCATGTTGATTTCATCATGATTGACATGTCATTAATGGATAAGTCAAGGAAGGATTTGATGCTTCCATATTTATGAATGTTGATATCTCGACCCTTTTATTGGAATATAACTGCCGCATTAAATTACATAGCCATGGTGAAATGATGTATTTATTTCATATAGTCAAAGAAAGACACATTGAGAATATAGGTTGGTGACACATATGTGTAATCTTCTTGATGATATATTGAGTCAAAGGGATTATATTATACAATTAGAGTTCATATGTGGTTATCATAATTGTACAATTGAGTTCTTTCTCTTCGTTTCCCTGAATTTTTTTTAGACATTGATATTATAATTTAGGCAAGCCTCCCTAATTCCAATAAAAAATAATCCTATAGGGTCACACATTAAGTGTTTCTGATAATCTTGATTAAATTACATTTATACTTAATTAATTAGATAAATATTATTCTCAAGACCAAGGGATAATTTTATTCATGTTTTATCGATCAAATTTTTTTATTGATGAATGAAATATTTAAATTAAATATTTATTCATAAGTTCAATAAATTATAAAGGGGTTTGAATAGACCAAGGCCGAGTCTGGTGACAAATATTAATTAAAAAGATGGTTAAATAATATTTGTTATTGTTCAATTTTTCACATGACACAAAATAATAATAATAATAATAATAATAATGATGATGATAATAATAATAATATGTGGCCTGGGGTTTATTAGGGACTATTATATTATCTTATGTTTGTCACGAAGATAAATAATTATTTTAGACTAAACCCTGACTATATTAATAGACCATTATGTCTATTGTGTATTGCATCAAAAAATAAAAACTTGAGAATCATTATGCACAATGAAACTCTCCCTTGAATCCTTATTTTCCTTTTCCTATCAAGAATGAGAAATGCAAGAGATATCCCTTTAATATATAAGGATGAGTGATCAACACAAATAATCCAAAATAATTGACTCACCCCATTAGCACCTGAAGATCAATTAGCATTGATCGGAGATAAAAGGATCACATTTGGATCACCTCTAGTGGGATTCTATCCTTGGATACTTAGAGTGCAATAAAGGAAATCAAAAAGGTTATTTTTTAGATGATCAAAATCTACATTAAAGAAAGAAGTATCAGATCATGAATTCATTTATTCTGATATTAAATAAATTAATTACAAATTTTACATGCAATTTTCTCACTCAGGGTTTCTGGAAACTCTATATTAAAATAAATTTTAATATATCAACAAACACCATATGTTTTTTCTACATCCAAAACCTACAAGTGGTATCAAAGTGACATTTAAATTTATAACTATTTATTTTATTTTTTATCTATGAGAAATCTTGGTTGAATTTTCATGTAATATTACTCATTATTTAATCCATTTCGAATTAAAATATTATCAACGTATTAATCATGATTTTTTAGTGTTTAATTTTATTAAAGGTCTAAGAACAAAATAAGAATGACTAGATATTCCATCAAGAACTGCCAAATTATTGGCCGATAAGACATGATTACACAGTTTTTAATAGGAGTACATGATTTGTACCCTAGTACACTACACCTGGTTATGCCACATGATATATGGAATGCCAGAAGAATATTACACACAATGTACACTATGTGTTTATTGGTCAACCTGACACATGGTATGTTGGATTACATGATGTGTATACAGATTACATGTTGTGTATTCTACATGGGTTATCAAAAAAAATCATGAAATCTATGTGGTAATTATACATGTTCAAACCATATGAGGTTTCCAATTCAATAATTAATTACATACACATCGTGTAACTGGTTTACACGACATGTAGTTCATTAATTCTCACATCCGAGATAAATGCCAATTACTCTATCTTGTTATCTAGAAACATGCCATTAGAGATACATGACATGTACCTAGAGTGAACACATAATGTAGTCTCTTTTCCAAGAACATCCTGATTCATTTGATAGCTTTCACAAGCATGCGACATCCAAACAACATGATATGTGGCTGACCTATACACACTGTTTAATCAACTTAGATACATGATGAATAGTCATCCATGTCTCTCAGGCGCATGAAAAGTGGAACAGACAGTGAGTAGCTTATTAGTACATGTTGTGTACCCTGGATATAAGGAAACTGAGGTACACGATGTGTGGCTATATATTAAATACCATGTAGTATCCCAATAAATGTACAGAATTAAATTACATTAAATTTAAAATTGAATCATTAAAACCTTATTTTATCGATTGTCACAAGTTGCGTTTGATGATTTAATAATGGTTTTAAATAAGTTTAAATACTCAATTAATAGATTGTAATAAAATCTGAAACTATTGGTTATAGCATTTATTTTCCATGAATTCCATTAATGATGGGTATCTAAAAAATTAATTTGTATAGTCATTAAGATATGATGGAAATAATCAATCAATAAATAAATAAATAAATTAATTAATGAATTTGGTTTTATCTTAATAATAAAGAAAGGATAAATAAATGAATGTTTTCCATTTACTTTAGTGTATACACTGCATGTATGACCATTCGTGAGATAGACCAAGACTAGTGTATGTGTTGAAATTTATTTCATTGGTTTTCAATTATTTATTAATAAATTAAATTTGATGGTTTTTGAGTCATTCCTCCATCCATTATTATGTAGGACCTATGTGTCCAAGAATATATATGTAATCACCCTTTAACAAACCCTTTGGTTCCCCTGAACTGTGTGTGAGTTATAAATACTTGTATTTAATGGAGTTTCCCAAGGCATGTGGAGGTGGTTCAATACATAACTATAATGATGCCAACATAGGTGTTACACAGGTGGACATGTGGAATGATATAACTCATGCCATAACTAGAAACATGAGTTATTTCCCCTAGGTTATAGGTTGATTTAATGTCGTCTCATTAAATTATCCATTAGATAAATCTAATGAATGAGTCATTTGATTAATTAATTATTTCTATCTATGAAATATCTAATTTTATGGATGTAATACCAAGATTACATAAATAGACAAAGTAATGTGGAAATATGGAATTTAAACAAATCGATTATATGAAAATATTCTATCCAGCATGATTAATTAATTAAGAAACATATACATAATATTAACAAGACATGTAATAGATAAAACAAGATAAAATTTGTTCTTAATAAATTAAAATCCCTAAAATATATATTTCTAGTAATACTTATCCTTCCATCACTTGATTAGGAATAAAGTCCTTAGAAAAAATTGTTTGACCAACTATCCTTGGGATACTAACTTTTAATATGGAGTTCTTAAGAAGTTTATGGGTTGAATTAACCATCTTACATCAAGACAAGTATCCATCACTATAATTTATGTAGCTTGGAGGAAAGTATTAATGAAATCCAAGTCATGATTTCAGGATAGGTTAGTCCAGTTAACAAATCAAGGAGATACAAGCCTATAGTTGGAAAAGACCTGCCTACCTAAATACCTTTAAGTAGCTTGACCAACACCTATTAGGGTTATGCCAAGTGGAATACAGATCCATTAAACTTTAATTTCTTAACAATTAGAAATTATGAGTTAGATGGGGAGGTCTATTAGGACTTGATAAAATAGTGAGAAATTTATTAAATCTATTAATTTATTATTTCTCAAAAAAAAATAATGAAGAAAAATACAAATAATATGATATTTTAATTTTATTATAAAATTAAATGTTTTTCATCCACACTATCCCTTATATATGTATTATAGGAACCAAGTATATTGAAAATGATTCACTGAGGGGCAGTTGATCTACAAGAATTAAACAAAGCTAAACTTGTGGTTGCATCTATCAAGGACTACCACCTCACATTACTGATTGGTATGATCTTGGTTTTAAAGAGTTTTTATTATGTGCCTTAAGTTACCAAAAACATTATTTCTATATCCAAAATTTATACAGATGGTTTTATTTTCATGTTTAGAAATAAATTTTTAATCTTTTATAAAGATAGAATTTTTATGGTAAAACACATTTAAATAATGGTATTTATTTGCTTGAATACATGAACCAAGTAATGAAAATAGATAACAAAACTACCTCACATGGCTCACACTATACCCAACTATGGAATCATAGGATATTCCATGTAAATGAAAAGAACTAGACTAAATTTTATCGATATAGATATTTATATTCTTTTGAACTAGAACCACTTTGTATATGTCACACATGTTTACAAGGTAAAATGACCAAACCCCCATTTAGTGAAAAGGTTAAAGAGTTAAATAAATTCTTGAATTTGTTCATAAAAATGTGTGTGGAACATTACCTATTTGATTAAAGGGGTGGGTACTAAAACTTAATAAATTTTACTGATTATTTTAGTCGATATAGATACTTATAATTAATGAGGTATAAGTCAGATTATTATGAAATATTCAAGGAATACAATAATGAAGTTGAGAAATAACTTCATTAGAAGATTAAGAAACTTTGCTCAGTCCATGGTGGAGAATATCTTAATCAATACTTCATTGATTACTTATAGAAGTTTTGGATCCTTTTTAAACTCATTCCTACTTATACAAATTAGTGAAATAGTGTAAGTGAAATGAGGAACCAATTATTTTGAGAGACGATGAGATCAATGATGAGTCATAAAAGTATTATATTATCTTTTTGGGTATATAAATTACAAACAAAAAAATAAATACTAATCCAAGTGAAAACTAAAGAGGTAGATGGTATACCATACTATTTATGTAACGGAAAGAAACTCAGGATTTCATACTTACATGTGTGGGGTTTATAACTACTTGTTAAGGCCTCTTTAGGTAACATACATGCATCCAGAGGCACAAAGCTGAACCTTTATAGGATACCATAAACAAACAAGGAGATATTACCTATATAAACCCTCAAACAAAAAACTTAATAGTGAAAAGACACACCATATTATTTGAGGGGGAGAACATCTCTAAAAGAGATAGTGGGAGTGAGACAGACTTCATTGAAGTTGAGGCATCAGGTATAAAAGAGTTGGCATAGGAACATATTACACAAATACCCATGAAATAAGAAACTATTCCAGAGATTGAAGTACTACGTAAGAGTACAAGAGAGGTTATAGAACCAGAAAAGTATATTTTTCTAGTCATCTAGGATAGTTAATCATTATTTTTTAATAATAATGATCGTATATCCTACAATTATGACATAAGTGGCACATATGTTTCCATGTGGAAAGAATCCATGAATTCTAAAATGGATTCCATGTACCAAAACCAAGTATATATTTTTGTACATCCTATATTAGATGCAAATAATGTTGGTTACAAATGGGTATTTAAGAATAAAGTGGAAATGGAAGGACAAGTCAGTACCTATAAGTTGTAAATTGTTTCAAAAGGGTTTAAACAACATCAAGACATTGACTACGATGATACATTTTTACTAGTTTAAATGTTGAAATACATCAAAATTCTACATTCCATTATGGCTTACCATAACTATGATATTTGGAAAATGGATTTAAAAATATAATTTCTTAACAAGAACCTTTAGGAATATGTATATATGAAATATCCTGAAGGGTTTGTGACTTCAATAGACTCTAATAAGATATGTAAATTTAAAAAAAAATACATTTACAAATTAAAGTAATAATAAAAGTCATGGATTATTATTTTTGATGAAGCCATAATGGAATTTAGTTTCTTAAATAATGAATGTGATCCTTGTGTGTACAAACATTTTAGTGGGAGTGCCATCATTTAATTAATAGTATTTTCAATGACATATTACTTATTGGAAATGAAACACTAGTCTTATAATCTATCAAGGCATGGTTGAATAAATAATTCACTAAGAAATACTTGAGTCTAGTAGAATATATTCTTAGGATCAAGATCCATCATGATAGATCCAAGAGAATGATCATCCAAAGTCAAAGTACATACATTGAAATGTACTGAAGAGATTCAGTATGGAACAATTCAAGATGGTATTGTTGCCAACATCACATGGAATTCATATCTCAAAGAAGATATTTCGTTAGACACATGAGGAAAGATACAAAATGGAAAGGATTATATACACTTCTTATATTGGGTCATTAATGTATGATATGCTATGTACTAGTCTAGATGTATCATATGCATTAAGTGTGGTAAGATGATATCAAGATAAATGAGGTGATTTCAATTTAATGGAAGTCAAGACTATCCTTAAGTATCTGAGGCATACTAAGGACGTGTTCTTGGTTTATGCAGAAGATAAGAAACTAGTCATCATAGGATGTGTAGATTCTAGTTTCCAAATAGATCAATATGACATGATGTAACAGATAGGATATATCTTCACTTTTAATGGAGGTATTGTGAGCTGGAAGAGATCAAATTGGGATATAGTGTCAAATTATATAGCAGAGTTTGAGTATATTCCAGCTTCTAAGGCAGCTAAAGAAGCATTATGGATGCACAACTTCATCCAAGAGATTTATGTATTACCTAACAACAAAGATCCTATCACACTCTATTATGTTAAAAAACAGTGATGACTCTCATAAAAGAGATAAGGTCACATCATTGGATGAAGCTCATACTTCGAAAGTGTTATCTTTTTATGGACTTTTCTCAAATAGTAAAGGTTGAAATGAGAAGTATTCTTGTGGAATATGAAATTTTAGAACCCTTGACTAAATCTTTGACTCAGTATAAACATTATTATCATGTGAGATCTAATGAACTAAAAGTAATAGGAAATTGGATCTAGTCTAAGTAGGATTTTGTTAGAGTTAGTGTCCTTGGACCAACTATTTTTACTTTGATTACATTTATATTAGATGTATTTAATATTAATAAAACTTTTTATTACATATTGTTCATTATTATACATGAATATAATGTATGATTTTCTTGATTATACTTCACTTTGATAAGGTCATAAAAATTCCCCAATATGATGACAACCTTGAAGTGAAATAATAATATTCATAAATATAGTTGTATAGTTCAATAACCTACTATGATGAAACACTTAGTATATAGAATATTTTGTAAGAGTAATCATAAGAATATGAGGCTTATTCTCATGAATTTTTCACTTAGTAATCTCTAATATAGGAGATTATGGGAACAAGCCCACCAGTATGAATTATTCATGTTTTGGTGTCAACGAACATTCCTATATTAGAGCATGTGTAGTGGTCCTTAAAATTTAAGATTATAATTAATGCATGTCATGACTCACATAATTATATTTTATGACGAAAATAGTGACGCTATATGTTCAAGATGAGGTAGGGAACATTGGGTGTGTCATGATTTATATATCATTAATGGAAATGTTGAGGAAGGATTTATTTCTTCTATATTTATGGAAGTTAATATATATTCCCTTTCATTAGAATATAACCATTTCATTAAATTCTATGTCCATGGTGAAACGATGCATTTATTTGATATAGTCAAATAAATATGTATTGAGAATATAGGCTGGTGACACAGATGTGAAACCTTCTTGATGATATATTGATACAATAGGATTATATTACACAATGAGTGTTTGTATATAGTTTTCATAATTATGAAATTAATTACCTTTTCTTGGGTGACTTGACCCATTGCTATAAATTAATCTTGGACTTTAGGCAAGCCCACCTAATGTCAATAAGAAATAATCCTAGAGCTTAACACACAATAAGTGTTTCCGATGATCTCAATTAAATTCTATTTGAATTTAATTAATTAAATAAAATTATTCTCAATACCGAGGGATAATTTTATTCTTATTTTATTGATCAAAATTTTTTATTGATGAATGAAATATTTGAAATAAAAATTTATTTAGGAGTTTAATAAATATTATATAAGTTTTAATGGACCAATATCGAGTTCAGTGACAAATATTAATTAACAAGTTGGTTAAATAATATTTTTTATTTTGAAAGTTGGTGTGGGCCATAAAATAATAATAATAATATTATTATTATGTGGAATGAGGTTTATTAAGGAATATTATATTATTTAAGGGTTGATATGAAATTAAATAATTATTTTATCCTAAACACTAGCTCTATAAATAAACCATTATGTCTATTTTTTATAGCATATAAAAATCAAAACATGAGAATCAATGCACACAATGAAAATCTCTCTCGACTACTCATTTCTATCTTCCTCTCAAGAATGATAAATGCAAGAGATACCCCTTCAATATTTAAGGATAAGAGATCAATAGAAATAACACAATATAATTGGCTCATTGTGCTAGCACCCATAGATTGATTGAAGTTTTTCATAGATCAAAGGATCATTTTTTGATCACCACTAGAGGGATTATATCTTTGGATCCTCATAATACAATAAAGGAAATCTGAAAGGGTGTTTCTGGATGATCAACATCTACATCGAAGAAAGAAATCTCAGATCAAGTATTCATTTCTTCCAACATTAAATATATTAAATATAAATTTGATGTGTAAGATCCTAGATTAGGGTTTTGATTAACTGAATATTAAAATAAATTTTAATATATCTTTCAACACTGTATGCTTACTCTATTCTCAGAACCTACCTTGACATCATCCATTGTTTTTTTCACTATCTCAACACCACAATTTTCATTAGTTGCATCATGTATACTTTTCACAACCCCCCTTCTAGTGATTCCCTTCATGGATCGACAATGAATGGAGGGGGTGGACCCTAAATCCTACCTCCAATTGGGTATGGGTTTGAAATAACACCGAGGGAATAAAACTCATAATGAGTGGTACTACCCCCAATCTATGTAGTTAAGGACAAGAGATAAGATGATAACTACCAGTAAAAACCAAATAATGTAAAATAAACCAAGATCAAATGAATAAAATCCCATACTGCATGAAATAAAATACAAGGAATCTCTCAAAATAAAGTACTCAAAAACTCTTAAGAAGAAGCATCAATATTAACTCTCCTCCCCAAGCTAGTATAGTCCAACTCAGCCACCAAAGCCCTTCTGATTACCAAAAACAAACTCTCTCTCTCTCTCTATATATATATATATATATTATCCTGATCATAAGATGTATACATAATTGGATACTCCTTAGTACATATTGTGTAAATGTGATAAAAACATTCAAATTCTCCAATGAACAAGTAGTATAACCAACAAGCACCTATAGGGTCATTTACTCATTCTCAGCCTCACTAAGGATCATTCAATAAGTATCACACACAATATAGAATCATAATAACTACAAAATATAATCATACGTTCCTTGAAACTACTTCCCCATTGGTTTTTCACTCTCACACTTCAATGTATAACATCCTATTCTCCCATACCTTCCCCATCATTATCCTTTACATAACGGGAAATCCCAACTCTTACCACATTCCCATTATCTCATACATGAATCACAAACCCATAACATCCCTATCCATCAAATCATAGGTCCAGAGCAACATGGTACATGAACATGAATGAATTCAACATCATGACTTCCTCTTATCATAAAATACCCACACTGAATAACATCATTACCAAACATCTCAACTAACTACTCCATCACTAATCATTACCATCAACCATTACATATATTACTACTGAAGGAAGAGTATGGGTGAGGGGGGTAGCTATCCATCTTACCTTTCCAACCTAGATATTAGGGGAAACACCTAAAACCCAAAACCATTGGGATCCATTAAGATTATCCAAATTGGCTGGGGAGCATATAGAAATCTCAAGAAAATATAAGGATAGATAGTCACAAAAAAACATCATTGGGGTTCACACTAAGAAGAAC
This sequence comes from Viscum album, assembly GCA_963277665.1. Classification (NCBI taxonomy): domain Eukaryota; kingdom Viridiplantae; phylum Streptophyta; class Magnoliopsida; order Santalales; family Viscaceae; genus Viscum; species Viscum album. The sequence continues at coordinate 1,309,938,640 of OY728128.1, forward strand.
CACAAAAAACCACAATCATTACCATGAAACCACTAATTTTCACTAATAACTACTATCACACACCATATATTGACGCCATTACTAATTTGTAACCCAATCCCACACTTTCAAAAAAACCTACTACAAAAATAAGCCACAATTTCCCATTCATCTAGTTATTAATACAATTCAATTTTACAATTTATCAACCATATTAAGTTCATTATCTCAATAATTTCTTATATTTAATTAAAAACCACTCACAAGGCAACACCCATATTTATTATTCCCATTATATTCATCCCCATTTAAATCATTTCCAGATTTAATTAACAACCCATCATTAAATTATTCTAGAAACATTACAGTTTTCATACTTATTTATTATATTGCATCCCATACCATCAAGCATTAATAACCAATCCCCATACCATCCATCCTTCACTACAACAATATCCACAAAATATAATCATCTCCCTACAACCATCCCACATCATATACCAATCAAATCACATTCCATGGGCCACAAATTCACCATTATCACAACCACAACCACCCAATAATAAGAAAACATAATATTTACAAGCATATAAAATAAATGGGTTATCATCAATCATATTTCAAATCTATATTGTTTTAAAAACTATTAATTACAATTTTTATTTATTATAAAATTATTCGAAATTATTCTTACACAGAATACCACAATAATTCATATTTAAATGAAAATTAAATTAAAAAAAACAAGGGGATCAAAAAAATTGCATCACATACAATAGATGATCTTTATATTATAAAGGCTTAAATACCACAAAAATATTACAATATAATTTCTACTTTATTCCTATAATTATCTCATTTCCCTCATTATCCTATTTATCCTTAAAAAATAATGATATTTTATTTATTTTAGGTAAAAACCCATTTGAACATAAAAGAAAAAAAAATATATAAAATACATACACTACAGTTACCCTTATTCATAATAATCTTCCACTTTACATTATCTTATTTAAGTCAGTTCATGCTAATTACCCAATGATAAAAAAACCATGAAAATACCATATTTTAAACCAAATAAAATACCAGATCTTAAATCACCTACCTTGCGGTAAGATTCACAACATATTATACCAAACAGAGAGAGGAAGAGAGAGGGAGAGAGAGAGAGATGATCATGACCTAGAAATTTAAGATATGGCCCTATGTTGAATAAAAAATGGTTTTTTAACTTCGAGGGTGACTCATGATTTTCCCATGTTCGAGAAACAAGAATCTTGAGTGAAAGGGAGGGATTCCTAGTTTTAAAATAGCATATTAGTGATTTCTATTTGATTTTCCTTAAAACTCAGTCAAATCTTTCCATTTTAATTTTTTATCAATTTAAACAAGTATAAACTCTCTTTAATAATCCATTTAAATACCCTTACAATCTCTTAACTCAAATATATCTATTCATTCTTTGTAACAGATTTTAAATCTATTTATTTAAATTATTATTTCCTTTTTATTTCATAAAAACTAGTAATGTGTTACTCAAGGATGGAAACATTGTAGGAGGTGAACCCTAAAATGTGAAGGAAGAACCCTCATGTGAGATGGTATCTTCCCTTTTATGAAGTTATACCACCCTTATAGAGATTGGGATTACCCTGACATAAGAGAAAAACAACCCCTATGTGATCTAGGTGAAGCTGAGTGACCCTTAAATGAGAACTAACTTTATATAGATACAGTTCTACCATTACATAACTTAAACTTACAAGAGATGGATTATCCATTATACAACAAGGAAATGTGTAAGGGTAATCATTATTACCTTTATACAATCTAAAAACCACCTTTATGAGAGCTAAGATGACCATTATATGAGGATGTAGATTAACTTTGTGAATAAACTTACAAAGGATTAAAATGAAATATATAAAGTGTATTAAAACCAATATTACCCTTATACGATACAATAAAAGTTGGTTTGCATAATGGTAAAGGAGTTTACCTTTACACGGGGAGGGGATCCTATATAAGGTTATAAATAATATTAAATTTCCTATTAAATAACCTTATAAATAATAAATGATATACTCTAAACACTCTGGGGGAAGATGAAAAAGTAAGGTTTAGGGAAATTATTTGCCCTTACATTATATACTTATCAAATAATTCTCATCTTTGAGAATTAAAACTAAAATCAATATAAGAGAGAAGTTAAGGTCTAAATAACCACTTTGTGTGATACCACTTAGAGATCTTACTATAATAAAAAAGGACCATCAAATCTGAATAATGGTGCTTAAAACATAAAAAACACTACCCCCAATATCATAACATCAAATAAAATACCTCTTAAATAGTAATGAAACCATCACCAAATCACAACAACACCAGTGAATTAACTCAAGAAAAAAACCACAATAAAACATATCATTCAATAAAAATATCATCATCTAAAGCATCATAGAAAAATACAGCTAAAAAACATCAGATACCGAGCATGCATCCATGAATCATGTTCCCATATAATTTTCTCCCTACCACAATGCCTCGATTGAACAAAAAATAAGGGAATAAATCAACCACATAGAACTTTTAATTGACGTTCTCATATCTCAACCGAATGCACTAAAACATTCCATCATCATCAATATCCAACTCTACTTGATCAATCATGTAGGAGTCTTCAGGAAGATACTGATAGAGCTATGACACAAGTAATACATAATCAATCCTCTCCAACCATGGGAGAAGAATTAATTGGTATGACACCTCACTAACTCACCTAAACACCTTGAAATAGACAATAAAATAGGAGATAACATACTCCCATGACGAAACCTATAAAGACAATAATGAAGATAAACCTTAAAAAACATATGATCTCTAACCTAAAACTCCAATGGTATCCTCCCCTAATCAGTATAGAAATTATAATGGTATTATTATGACTTTAACTACTCTTAAATCACTTTAGACTTATTGGTCATTCTCTACACCATGTTTGGTCCAAGGATAACTATCTCCCCAATATCAATCAAATACAACATGGATCAATAAGGTATCCCATACAAATCCTCAAAAAGATCCATGCTGATAGAAGAGCGGTAGATGTTATTATAAGTGAACTCCACCAATGATAAGTGCTTCACCCAGGACCCATTGAAATCCAAGATACAATCCTGAATCATTCAAATTATAGATAGTCCTCTCCATATGAGGGTGGAAGGTAGTACTAAGGAACAACTGAGATCAGAAAGCATTCCATAATCCTCTCCAGGACCACAAGATAAATTGGGCATCCTGATATGATATTATGGTCCTCAAAACCCCATGAAGCCACATGATCTCATCCACATACAACCTCACAAGAGAATCTACGACACGTGATTATATAATTTCTAGAAAATAGGATGACTTAATTAGCTGATCCATGATAAAAAAATAGAACCACATCCCCCTTGGTCTCACGGTAGACCATTGATGAAATCAATCAGGATGTTATCCCACTTCCACTTAGGAACATCCAATGACTAGAACAAACCTCCCAGAATTTTATGATCAGCCTTCACCTAATGGAATACAAGGAACTATGATATAAACATTGCTACTGCTCACTTCATCTTAGTCTACAAAACATACCTCCTAAAGGCATGATAAATCTTGGCGACACATGGGTAAACTATTATAGGTGATATATGGAACTCACAAAGGACCAACATTCACATCTCTAAAGGAATGGGCAACCTAACCTAGAACACCATATGATACTTTTTATCCTCCAAGAAACCCTATAAGGCATCAATTTGAGTAAAACAACCTTACATTACCTATACCTATGATTTTAACCAATAAGACTCCCCCAAATTCCATAAAAAGTAGGAATCCACAACCATATGATATAAAAATCCTTTGTTATCAACCTCATCTACAGCAAGGTGCATATACAATATCTCCGCCATTCCTATCCAAGCATCCTAAAACTCATGAACAAAATCCTCTTATGAATTTTTACTCAGTTCTTTAGCAGCCATATTTCCTTTACCCGGGGTGTAGGAGATCTATAAATCATAATCTTAGAGAAAATCCATACACCTCTATTCACATAGATTTAGACCCAACTGATAGAATACATACATCAAGATCTTGAGATCCATGAAGACCAAAAATAATTTCATAATGAGGTAATGTGACCACAAATTAAGTGAAAAAATCAAACCAGCTAACTCAAGGTCAGGGGTGGTATAATTAAACTTATAGGGATGTAACTTCCTAGACCCATAGGGTATCAACACCTTCTACTATATCAGAACACACCCCAAACCAAAATGGGAATAATCACAGTAGACCTAAAACATCGCTTCTTCCTCTAGAAGTCATATAATTGGATCGCTGATCAACTACTAATTTAGGTAGTTGAAAGTATCCTGTCACTAATCAATCCATGTGAAGGCCGAATATTTCATATTCAAGGCTACGAATGGGGTCGTCACTCAAGATAAGTCATCCATGAACCTCTGATAATTTCCTTATAGACCCAGGAATTTACAAATATATACCATGTGCTTGGATGCTACCTACAAAAAATTCGTCATCCTCAATTGATCCACTTCTACTTCTTAATAAGACATCACATTTCGAAGGAAGTTCATATCATGTGTCCAAAACTTACACTTGGATATCTTTCCATAGATATGAAAGTATTGGAGAGTCTGTATGAAATCTATTAGGAGTTCCACATACTAATATTATGATTTTGAGTATATAAATAGGTCATAGATGAACACGACAAAAAATTAGTCGATAAAATAAAATAAAATGGAGTTCATGAGTCCCATGAACATAGAAGTTTCATTTGTGACACCAAACGACCTGACCAAAAACTCAAAGTGTCCATAATAGCAATGAAAAATTGTATTTAGGATATAATCCTCTTTAACCCTCATATGATGATACTCAAACCATAAATAAACATTTATAATCCAACTAGATCCCTTTAAATGATCCAATAAGTCACTTATCCTTGGAAGGGGATTGAGATTATTCAACACCATCTAGTTCAATAGCTAGTAATCCACATACATGCTCAAACCCCCATATGCCTTCTTGGTAAAAAAAACAAGAGAATCCCCAATGAGATACACTAGATCTTATGAAGCTTGTTTTTGTCAAAACTTCATCTTGGATCCTCAAATCCCAATATATTAGAAGGTTTCATATAATGTAGATCCTTCAAAATTTGTAAAGTTTTTGTGGCAATGTTATCCCTAAATCAATGTGTCACAACTTCATCATGGAAAAAATAAAGATGCTCCTTAATAACTGTAAGGAACTCCACTATTTGAACCCCCTTGAGTCTAAGTTCAAATCTACTCATTTTGGAAACAATGTATCTAAACACCTATGAGCTATTCAATGGTATCACTCACTAGAAAACACCACTTGTTGACCCTCCACACTATATAATAAAATCATCCTCTAGAATAATTTTATAATTGTGTGTATAGAAAAAAACAATCCATGTTGAGGATGACATTTTTTGGTTGCATCTATAGTAAGAATAAATACCTAGATGATTTATGCTTCCCTAACACCAGTTTATAATCCCAAAACACGTCACACAAACTCAACTAACCTCTGATTAACTAAGCCAACACCAAGGGCACGAGAAGCCTATCTTCCTCTAGTCCCACAACATGAACTAAGTTATGTGAGACAAAAAAATGAGATAATCCAAAATAAAACATGATATAAACTAACATAGATGAAAATATAATCATACCTCAAAATATATATAGAACCTATGGCTTTGTCACTCAGATGGAATGAAATATTCTCCACCTAGTTCCTCAAACTTGTTAGCCATGTTGAAAACCACCTCTGTGCCCACACTATTCTCTAGGTCATTAGGAGAAAGGGAAATCACAACGCAGACCCCAACCATCTCTTCCAAATCTTGGAGGAACATAATAATGTTCCCCCTAATATTGAAGATATATCAATAACCCTAAATAATAGAACTACCTCTAAGAAAGCTATTATTGTGGTGGATATGGAAGATGACTTCCCATGTAAAACTAAATCCCCTGGGTGGATGTGAACTAAATATACCAATTTTTATGACCTTAATAACTAAATCACACAATAAAAATGATCTAGGTAGATGTACAAGAACTAATGGCTTTGGAAAAGTGGGAGGTATATCACTAAGATTGACTCCTTACCAACTAGAACCTTGAGTATCTTAATATTTGAGATCTTCAATCTGAAATTTTTCCTCTAAAAAAACTTTAATATTATCCTTATAAATTCATCATATCAATCACATACATCTTCTTCTTCACCGCCATGTTGTATACAACATAAATAGAGTCACCCCATATCTGATAGTTAGACATAATACCTCTTAAATGCTTCACAATCTAGACTCCTCATCATGAAAGAGGTCAAGGTAAAAGTGAATAAGGTCCTTAAACCTAATACTCAACTCATGAATGATTATTATCCCTTATTAGAGGGAGTGAAACTAATGCTACTTCACTTCCATCATCACTAAATATATAAACTTTGAATGTGACTCCTTCTAGAAATTGGTCTAAGAGACATCATATTCCTTCCAATCTTTAAGATACAATATCCACCACTGACATGTTTCTCCTCTAAAATAAATAAATTCTAGTGGGACCCAATACTCAATCTGTGCATTGATTAAACTAAACACAATATCTAACTCCTATAACTAGAGTTTTGTCTCTAATACGATGATTTTCCCCATATAATTTAATAAACTCTAACACTAGAAGGAGTGCAATGTCCTCTTCCACAACTCGTACTCCTCTTCTTGGTTGACCCTCCCATGGCCAACCATATCATCCTACCGAACCTCACCAACCTACTCCACCTAGGGATAATGACATAGCTCCATCTCTAAAATAAAGGAAAAATTCATAATCCTAATGGTAAGGAAATAATTTAATCAAATTAATTTATATAACTTCATTTCATTTTTTATGAAATCATCCTAGGTCCAACCCAAGAACAACCTAACACGATTTATGTACTTATCCTAGGTCTCTACACCATAATCAATATCACATTACTTAATTGGTTTGTTAATCTTATGTTCCTAGCATCAGACAATAGGGGGCCCTAAAATCCCGTGTCCTAGTTGGTCTTAATTTAAAACATCACTTACTAGGTTCAATTGATAGTGATTCCCTACTAACTTTTGCATTCCTCACCAATGATTGTTCCCTAATATTTTTTCTATATCTCAAACATCAACTCTATTACCACTCTATCATGACCCCCACCATGGGTACCTCTATGGGTCTAGTAATGAAGATATAGGGTAACCTACAAAGCCCACCTCAAATAGGTCATGGGTTGGTGAATAGCACCGAGGGTATAAAATAAACAATGATAAGAATTACCTTCAATATATGAAGTTAAGAACAATAGATATGATGATAAACACCAATAAAAATGACATCATATAAAATAAAATAAGTTCCCATGAAAATAAAATCCCACAATTCATGAAATTAAATACAAGTAGTCTCTCAAAATAAAGTACCAAAAGGATCCTAGGTAGTATCACTATCATAAACTATCCACTCCAGGATAGTGTGGCCCAACTTGGTCACCATGTACCTTCTAGTTAATCAAAAACTATCATATATATATATGTGTGTGTGTGTGTGTGTTTGTGTGTGTGTGTGTGTTTATTAAAATTAGGGTGATCCTAGCATGTATACTTAGTAGGATCCTCCTAAGAACCTATCATTCAAATGTGTGAAAAATTTACTAATTCTTTATTGAACATGTTGTAGAACCAACAAGAACCTACAAGGTTATATAACCATTCCTGACCTCACCAAGGATCACTCTCCAAGTATCACACACAATTTAGGAACATATAATAATAGAATAATATACTCATAGGTGCTTTGAAACCAATGACCCACTAGTTTTCTACTCTCACATCCCAACATCTAACACCCTTTGCTCCCTTCCCTTACATATCATCATCCTAAACATAATGGGAAATCTCAAACCTCAAACCATTCCCATTTTTCTATCCATGAATCATGACTTCATCACATTTATATTCATCACATTATAGGTCAAGAGTAGTAGGGTATCATTAAAATGAATGACATCAACCTCATTGCCTCCTCCTTCCATGCATGACACCTACCGAGTAACATCACTACCAGGTATCTCCACAAACTGTGTCATTACCAAGTATCACCACCAACTATTTCATATAATACTATTGAAGTAAGATTTGGGAAGAGGGCGTAGAAAGCCATTTTCTTACACTAACTTGAATGTTGAGGGAAACATCTAAAATACAAAACCTTTGGGCTTTAGTAAGGTTATTTGGATAGAGTGGGGTGTATATAGAAATCACAATAGAATAGAAGGATAAATAGTGAAACACACACCCATCTTGTGGTTTCATAGTAAGTAACTCTACTACTACCCACAATCATTTCCATGACACCACCACTTTCCACTAACAACCACTACCACACACCATCTATTTCTACCCTTACTAAGACATAACCCAATTTAACAACCAAAAATCTTTAAAATAAGAGTCGTAAGTAATATTACATTATTGGTACATAACACAAGAGTTACCACTAGACTTGACAAGTTAGTATTCTTAAAATAGTAGTCACATATATATTTTTCACATTACATGCGAAAAAAATAAAATACAGTATAAAAAATCTAGGAGAACATTATTATCCATTCTATAATATACTTGAAAAGTACACTAGTTATATTCTAGATTTCATGGGAAATGAAAACAAAATAAGAGTGATCTTAGATGATCAATAAAGTGAATCATACCACTAAATGAATCATAACATAATCAAGGAATATATAGTATAGAAAAATAAATGATCAAAATAATATCATAATCACATGAAACTGAAGGTATACTATATATTTTAAAATAAATAAAAACATGGATATTAAATAATAATCAAATATTGGTGGAATTAATACTATCATACATCATAAAAATACCATTAAGGACTTGTTCCAAGGAATCATACATAAACATGTAAGGTATATGCTAATAACCTAGCTAGTTTGTCTCTGGAGAACTAGTGATGCATCAAGGAGCCATCTATATTGGGGCCCACCCATATATAATTAGGTCTAATGAATTCATAATATGAGTTAACAAAACATTTAATAAAATTACCTAAGGAAAATATTAATTAATCATGCCTAAATAAAATTATGGATATCTATATAATGGAAATATGAATAAGAAATATTTCTATATTCAATGGATTAATGTGTATATCTAGGTTAATATCCTTTAATATTCTTAGAAAAAACTGGGTATTATCATTGTAATAGGAATTACCCTTATCAATGATATATATATAAATATTTGAAGGTAGGGGTACTTTATAATTTTTGGGTTATCAATAGAAGATAGTAATTTATTTCATTAGTTTGTAATAGAAAAAGAATAAATAAATGGTGGGTAAATTCTCTATTATGGTTCGTAAAGAGCATGTGAATTATCCATAGAATATCACCTAGGAGGTTTAGTCATGTGTGAAGAATTAGGACCACTCATTGTGAAACGAGTGAAGATTGGGTTGATACTCAACCATCCTTTTATAGGGTTATTACCCCTACTTTAATCTTTACTACAACCATATCCACTTTCTAGAATCCAGACAAAGATGCAATTTCTAGGAAAACAACACAGACTTTACTTTCCAAAATTTATGATTTTTGGGAATTCTGATGGATTAAAAAGTGATATAATGAGAGAAAATATACAATTTTTATTAAAATAATATAAATGGGAGATAATACTATGAAATTAAAATCAAGGAAATATGTGAAAGTGGTATTATAATAATTGAATTTCAATTAAAAGAGAAATAGAAGGATTGGAAACACTTATAGATTAGGAAAAATTTTAATCAAAATCATTTTCAAATAAAAATCTTGTATGTAAACCTAAAATATCATGAATAATATATATATAATGATATAATAAATCAAATGGTATTTATATTCCCCATAAAATTTAAATTAGGATCATAGAACAAAACGCGTCTGAAGGGAAATTAATTTGAGGTAAAAAGGATGGTACCTTTAATCCCACTTAGTCAAACATGATCTAACATCATATATAAAAAAACTATATTAATAACCTATTTTAGGACCTTATACTTTCATATAACCTTTTATAAACTTCATTTTTAATCATTTAATATAAATATATTTGTTATTTATATTTTATTTTCATCATGAGATATTATTAGTTTCGATTGTTTGTTTAGTACTAGTTTCGTAATGGTGGTGTTAATTATTGTTTATAAATTTAAATTTAATAATTAAAGGATCATTAGTGGTACTTTAATATATTTTAATGTTTTATAATGTTATAATTTTATTTAATAATTGTTTTAGTTATAATTTTCAATGATGAATTTATTGAGAATCCTATTTTGGTAATTTTTAATGAATGAGGGGTTGAATCTTAATAATAATTTAAATATAAATATAACATTTAAAAACATAAAAAATCATAATTTTATTAATTATCCATAATAACATCAATGGTTTATTTTTTATAGTCATCTGAGAAAAAAAATTATAGTATTGTTCAAGTAGTTGGTTAAACTGACCCAACTAAGAAAAAACTATAACATATAGGCGAGTATGGTTAAGAAAGTGATTCATTAAGAAAAATATCATTATTACATAAGAATAATGAAATTATTTATATATTTTAATGGGGTTAATTATTTTATAAGATACTTATATAAATAATAAAATAATAGAGCGAAGAACGAAATATGTCACTTTTGTGGAGGTGGTAGACCACACATAACTCAAGCAACATATTCATTTTTCAGATGGTTGGAAGGAGGGTAGAAAAGGGATATTCCATTACTATATTAACATATATGTATATTAGTAATACTTATTTTTAAATTTATATAATAGGTTTTATGTGATATAAAATGTAAATAATTAAGAGAGCTTGGTTGAGAACATTACCTCTCCCTTTGAATGTTATCCCTTTGGTAACACCTTAAGGTTTCTTATCTTGGCCTTTTAGAAAGGAAAAGGATTATATGATGTGGGGAGAGATTTTATGGTATACTAGGTTGATATTTTTTTGAGATAAGGGTTTGTAATGTGTGGATAAATGTGGTGGAAGTGATCTCCTTTAATTAGTGAATAAAATGGATTGTTTTGTAAATACACATTACTCTTTCAATGATGGAATGAAACCATTCAAGGGTAAATGGATAAAAAAGTAGGAAATAATAAATTTTGTGTGATATAAGTTTGATTAATTATCTAAAATTCATTTTCACATATATTTTAAACATGTTTCAAGACTTTTACCACTATTTTTTTACATTTTCCCTATTGCTTTTTTACTTTGGAAACTAGTTTTAAACCAAATAATTTATATTTCTTTAAAAAATATAAGGTAAAATTTCTTATAAAATTCTAAAATTATGAACCTAAATTTTATCTCCATATAATATAATATAATATATAAATAATATAAAACTAATATTTAAAATTAAACAATTAAATATAGAAAAATTGTTTTATAGAGAATGATTGTTTTTATCATTAAGTGTTCGTAATATTATTTAGTATTGATTACCAAGTGAATGAGTTTTAATATATTTTTATATAGGTTTAAAAATTATAATAAATTAATTTTTTAGAATATATTAATTTATTTTATTAGATAAAAATTACATAATGTTAATAAAATAATTATTTGAATATAACAATTTTACTATTATCACGATAATTAACTTTAATCCTAGTAATCTTATTTTTATACAATAAAAATTATATTGAATTTATTAAATAATATGAACATTATTATATAAAATATGATGTATTTTTTATATTTAATTCTTACAAGTGATGAAAATTAATTTTTAATATAATCAAATACAGAATGTTTTTGGAGTAAAATTTTACTTAAGTTTCAAAAATGTTAAACATGAGATTTATAAATTCATAATAGTATTTTTAAATGAATAATTTTAATCCTTAAATAAATTTTTTATCATGAATTTTTTATTTGTTTTTAAGTTATACTTACATCTTGATATAATCATAAATTATATGGTTTTAGTAAAAATTATATTTTTCACTGTTCACCTAAAAATCAATTATTTCAAAAAAATCCCAATAAAATCACCCTAAGATAATTTTAACATTATTAATAAAAATATGAAATCATTTTATCAAATATTAATCCTAGAATTATAGAAATTTAACTTTTAATTATAATCATAAATAAAGGCTCTTTAGAGTTCACATTGTGTAATAGTTTTGGGGTGTAGTGCTCAACATATATAGTAGAGTCTCGAGTATTACATTACCCCACCCAATAAATAATTTATTCTTCAAAATTAAGATATATGTAAGATTATAATAAAATGTGGGTATTCTTTCCTCATAACTTCTTCTGAATCCCATGTTTTTTCTTCTAGTTTTTGATTTCTCTAAAGGACTTTCACTCATTGATTTGTTTGATTTCAGAATACTTTCCCTCTAGTGGAAATAATCTGGAATATCACTTTGTTTTATGATATGTTTTATTATAAATTTATTCCATAATATGTGACTATGTTCATAGGATTTGTCATTAGTTTCCTCAATAATGAAATATGGAATATTTCATGTACTTTAGGAAGGTTGGGCAGTATGGACAGTTAGTAAGATACAACTCTAATTTTCTCTATAATTCCAAAAGGTTTAATATACCAAGGGCTTAAATTACCATTTATAAAAAAACTTAAAACTCCATTTCATGGGTACTCTTTTAAGAATACATGATCTCCTACTTAAAATTCTAGGTTTTTCCTTCAACCATTTACATATCTATTTTATTTTCTTTGAGTTACTATTGGGTCCTAAAAACTTTTCAAAGGGAAAGAAAAATACTCCCTTATATTTGAAAAAGTATGGAAAAAAAATTGAAGGAAAAATCTAAGAAGAAGGATGAAGAAGCCAGAATTTGAAAAGGAAAAGGCTGGACTGTGAAGTGAAAAAGACCGTTCATGAACCGCCACTTTGTATGGAGGTCCATCTGTAAACTATCTGCAAACCAAATAGTCCGTATAAGGAAAATTGAAGCACATGTTCTCTATGAATGCTATAATTCATGAAATATAGGTGAGTAATTTCTCCCCTGCATACCATTTTATACATAATTGGAAAGTTCATGGGTGAGGTGAAGAAAATGACGTCCTGCGAACTATGTCCTTCACAGGACAGTGGATGTGATTTGCGCCTTCATGAACTGCATCCCTGAGAGCCTCTGTTGAATGAGTCATATTCGGGATAGGTGATTTTTCCTTAGTATTAAGAAAAAGGTGATGTTTGAACCATCAATACAGCTCCTCTACCACTCTATAAAAGGAACCAAAGGGGGACTGAAGAAATGACTTTTGGATTTATGGACTGCGATGGGTTTGAGATAATAATTTGGATGCATTGAAGGATCAACAATTAAAGGAGAAGTAAAATTCTATGAAGATAGGAATTTCCGATGATTCCTTGTAGGTATAACCTACCGCATACCATAAAATAATAAAACATAATAATAACTGTCCAAACCGTAAACCAACTTCCTCTATGAATGAATTTACCACAAATCGCAAGACCAATGCCCCTTATTCAAGATGGCATCCTGCATAACAATGTTTTATATGGATGTAACCACAAGCTGCATAGAAAATAACTACACAACTAGAAATAAACCCCGTATACCATCAAAGTACGTGGCTGGATCCCAGCCCCATGTACCCCAATGGTACGCATGCGATTATCAGCCCCTCATAGCAAAGCGCTACATGGGAGGAACCTGGTTCCACATAGAAAACTATTGTGTGGTCCAAATTTAGGTTTGCGTACCACTATGGTATGAAAACGACCCCTCACCCATATAGAAACATTCTATGAGGAAGGAACCTCATCCCGCATGAGAAAATGGAAAGCAGAATGGGGTATTCTTAGGCATTCCACCCTTTGTCTCCAATATGTTCCTTTCATTCTCGTCATGTCATCCATAGTCCCTCCAGGATCTAGTCTATCAGCATCATGCCAAGTACTCTTCTCGATCCAGAAAACCCATATGATAAGACCATCAGGTGTATTAGCACACCCTTCTAAGTTTAAAAACCCATAGTAAGTGGGGTCACATGTGTAATCTCCACAATGGTGTGGATCCCCAGAACGTCTTTAAGTTTACATTCCCATGGTAATGTGGGTTCCAACCTCTAGATGCTCACATGTACCTCCCCATTGTAGGGGTCAAGGGTAATCATTGGCCTTTCCCGTCGATGAGGTCTAGTGATAAATAAGGGAAACCAAACTTTCTTTTTTCCTTCAATGAGAGGCAACATTCCTCCCCTTTCCTAGAACCAATTTTAGTTCACTCCCACTGATGCAAGGCCCTAGCATTTCTTTCATAAGGATACATAAGTTCTCCTCTCTACCTCCTCCTAGGGCATATTCGGATGAGTTAATATGACTATTCATGGTATGAAAACAAAATAGGAGATGGGTACATTCAACACCCTCTCTCCCTATCCCTTCGATCTCTAGTACCATATATCAACAGATGAAGTGGGACAAGTGATCTTCAGATCCACTTCCTCCTCTATTTTCTCACATTGATAATGGCTCACATGGGCTTAGAGGTGGGCAACGATCATGAAATTCTCATAATCCCAAAACAGTGGGCCTCCTAGGAGGTGTAATCCCCAACCAAATCAAGTTAAACTCTCAAATTGGACTCATAGAAGGTATAAAACCCATCTCAATAAACTATTATAACTCTTATTCCTACCCCAACCAGGATACATAGGACACCTGTTTAATGCATGAGCTCAAAGTGTATTCTTGTTAAAGGTTAGCCACAATCATAACCCCCAATTCATCAAGGACTACTTTACGGTGTAAGTCTCAACTCTAACTCAAAAATGGACTTCTCTACCAATGTAATCACCAAATAATACCTCCCTTAAGGGAAACTTCCATGCTAAGCCCCATATTACCAAACAATGAGGGCTTTGATTCTCAACCAATTGAGATACATAGAAAACCTATCTAAGGTCCAAACCTGACATCTAAGATTACCCTAATCTTTTCTGGGCCATATCTCTGGTAGGGTCGCCTCATCCTTGAAGGTTGAATTTCTTTTGGGTAACTTGGGATGCATCAGTATAAGTCTCACACAAAATCTTGACTAGGCACTTTCTTCCCTAACGTTCTTTCCATATGACATTAAACTGCATGGATAGGTCCTTGTCACACGACCTTAAAAGGTGATGTGTCCAGTTAAGTGGCACCGAACTATGTTGGATTTGATTCCTCTCACAAGGATATGTAGGAATACCATCTTATGGGCCTGACCCCAACATCAGAACAATTCCCATCCCCCCTGGATGATGATAAACTTCAGATCTCCATTCCATTTGGCTTGAAACCAACATTGTCTCGACAAACGCCTAAGGAATTCATGATCTAACCACAAAAGGGTAACATTAATGAAGAACCTATAATACATACATATGTATTCATTGATATAGTACCTCAAATACACAAATATAACTATGAACCCATGTTTATCTGTGATCGATCTTGCAACCCAGGAGTAATCAACGAACACATGTTTGGGAAAGAACCAAGGATTAATGAACATATGAACATTGCTTAAATATATAAGAGAGTCATGGAATAGGAAAGAATTACCCCCAAAAGGGTGAGATGAGCCTGAGTTCTTATCCTCTTGACCAAGTTGTGTCCTTAAGTGTCATTGTCCAAATCATCCAATGAATTCCTACCTTTGTAAAGAAGGTCCATGAATTATGGATAATAAGGCCATAGGGTGTTTCTGGATCTTCAAATAAACCCATTGGAGACCATATGAAGTCGTTGTACCCGACATGGATCAATTTCATAAACACTAAACCCCTACAATCACTCATCAGAACCAACATGCTTTGGAATGAAACACACATAATGAGTCTGACGTGAAACACTTTATCGTGGAACCCCCTTCGTAAGATAAAAAGGATATATGCTCAGTCCCCATCAGGAAATTTTTTCCATGCATGAAATGACACCTTGGGACGAAACAAAAATGGTGAACCTGATGTGAATTATTCACCAAGGAGGTGGCATTACCCCACCTCAATCCCCTTTCATATCCAAAAGTAAGAGGGCCAATAAAGATCATCAATTATACATTTGGTCATGATATGCTACTTTGAAGGGGTTTTGTTGATTGTAATTATCATAGATATTGTAGGTAATTCACATAGCTTCCTTCAATCCAATGGAATCCTGACAGTTTTCTCAAACATGTGTGTTCACAACTGCACAAGCAATTGGGTCCTCAACAAATGGAAAGACACCATCGACCACCCAACATCTTCAACGATGATTTTCAAATGTGCTGATTAAGGAGTACCATAAAAAAGGCACTCTTCCTATCATGGAGCGATCAAGGTAATACTTATAGGCCATAAAGTTCAACACGTCACCCATGCAAAGACGATCAGTGATCCAGAACTATACAACCCCACTTGTCATCCAAAACCATTTCGAAAGCCTGTCACCAGAGTGTGACAATGAGTACCTCCCTTATCTTAGGGAGGGAGATGAGGTTGACATTGATGACTCATCCCAACTGCCCAGGGGTCTTACGCAATAGACCTTTCAATAATACATCATCCCAAACAACGTTCAACTAGTATCCTCATTATGAAGAGGATACTACATCGAGGGCTCCCACTAAAGTCAATGAACACGAGTTCCCCGAGCTTCCCACCAAGGGAGATGAATATACAACCAAGAGTAGGTCATCACCATAGTTTTTGAGAAATAGATTTTCTATGAAAACACAATGGCATACTATGGGTAAGAACATATCCTTGTACCCTCTTCTAAATACCAACATGGGAATATGGTGGAAAATTATGAGAAATAACAAATTCCCACAAATGATCGCCAATCCCTCCACACAAGTAGAGCATAAAATTAAAAGTAGACATAAGTCCCTACTAATTATCAAGAATACTATCATCCTAATAGGGAGGAAACCTGCTACAAGAAGGCCCAAATTTGTAATGATGCACACCAAGACTTCCATATAAATAGGGAAAAAAACTATGGGAAATAATACAGTACTACCAATGAACATGAATCCCACTAGTCAAATATGGTGGAAATAAATAGGAAGATGAAAATTCCTTCCTACCGCAAAAATACCACCAACCAAATAAAGTTGAAAGAAAATACAAGTAGAGTCAAATTTTTATGGATGTATATCAATCCTATGAGACAAATACATCATAAAATGAGAAAATGAAAATTCATACTCATAAATATGAAGACCTTCATCCAAATAGGGTGGAAACCAGAGATAACAATAGGTATATCCTAGATATAAAATAGGGGCATAATCATTCCTCTACCCCAACATAGGAGAACCGCCAGTACCCACTGGAAACACATAGAGGACCAGAGCAGGCACAAAATCCTGCTACGACATCATAATGGGCATTTATACCTGTTCTAGCCAAATACATATCTCAAAACATATTGGAAATGATATAGGATCATATATTGATTCCAAATAATATCCTCTAGATCTAACAAGATGTAATTGCATCCACTGTAAAAGTAAGGAATCGGGCCCAGGACCCCATCTCCCCATGAGGGGTGACTCATACAAAAAATAAAATGATCACTCTGGAGAAGACCTGGATCCCTATTCTAGAATAAGAGGGTCAAAAAACATATTCTAAAATATAAGGAAAACTAGAGAAGGAACAAATACCCATTCCAACTGGGGGACATCGGTCCAATGCGGTGGATGCACTTGGATAGGCCTATATCCCTGTCAGAACTCAAGATGTTTGTCGGTGTATCATAGAGACATTGCAGGAACCAATTAAAATGGGACTTGTATATGAAGGCCATTGCCAATATCATGATTTCCCAGTTCCCTACAAGAGAGCACCCAAAAATAAAATGTACCAAATGATGTTAGAAAATGAAGAGTCCATTCATGATTTTGCTCTACTGGAAGCTAGAGTTCTTGATGCCATCAAGAATATATCAATAGAGGCTCAAGATGCTGTTAATCCATTACCAAATTATGAAAGTTTCATTAACAGTTACGAAGGTCCTCCCTGCAATGTTGCTACCAGTAGCTATATAGTCCCACCCCAGAGTACCCTTGATGACTTACTCCATGGTCAATAAATGATCGATCATGAGAACATATATCTTGATGAGTGTCACAATATCCCTCACCTTGAACAGAATATCATATATCAAGATGGTCCTCCCCTTTCTTTCATCTACCCTGATGGTCCTCCCTAGGATACATGCTACAGAAATTCTCCCTACGGTCAGACATCAAGCTATGATGGTAGTCATCACCAAGATGGCATCCACTATGAAGGTCCTCCGCATAGTATAACCAAGAAACAAGAAGGTCCTACACTTGTCTCTGTACATCCTAAAGGCCCTCCCTAGGATGTACACTACAGATATTCTCCCTACATCCAGCTATCAAGCCATGATGGTAGTCCTCACCATGATGGCAGTCACTATAAAGGTCATCCCTACAATGAAATAAAGAAGTAAGAAGGTCCTCCCCTTATTGCAATCTACCCTGAAGGCCCTCCCCAAGGTATACACTGTGGAGATACTTCTTATGGACAGTAATTAATCTATGATGGTAGTCCTCTCCATTGCAGCACCAACAACGAAGGCCCCCCTGTAGTCAAAATTAACACTGGTAATAAGGTCCTTCCCTCACTGATCCATGTATAAGAAATCCTCAAATTATGAGAAACTTGTAAAGACTGAGTCCAACATGTTGGAAACTATATCTATAGAAAGATACATCCTTTCTATTCTAGAAGATGCTTTGGGGACATGCTCATCCTCTGAACCACTACATACCATTCATATATTGATGAGACCTCTACTAACCTCAATGTTGGGGATTAAATCATTAAGAAACACCCAAATTGGGCCAACCAAGTAGAAGAGTCATTGGAAAATGAACTAAACGATATGTTTCTCATGAGAAGAAAATTATCCAGGGATGATATACCGATTATGTTTTGGCCCAAATTCACCTCTTAGTTCAGCACACTGGGAGAGTTGTATGAGTAAAGCATACACAACATTCATCTAAACATTTGGATAACTCTCCTCTAGATGAAAGAAAAGTATTTAAATTATGATGGGTATGAAGACCATGTCAATATATTGGGGGAGCTTCACTGCCAAATTGACCTATAATCTCTTCTATCTGCATGACCAGCACAATATGAGATGTGAAAGAAAGATCTCTAATTGGTCTGTCTCCACTCACAACACAAGTTACGATGCCTCATCAATAACAAACAATATGGTGTTCATATCCGGGGTGGGGGTGAGAATGGAGCATTGAACTTCACTACACTTCCCATTTAGCAAATCCCATTGAAAATTGAATCCTTCAATGTCATCATCCCAATAAAAAAACCAAATGAAATACATATTCAGGAAGGGTGGATCGCTTGACAAGAACTGGCCTTGAGTAAGACACAAAAGTGTCAGGCCCAATCGAAACAAGATATTCAAAAGCTAATGAACCAAGAAACCAAGAACATTCAGCAGGATTCTTTCCTAAGAGAAGTCAATTGTCAAGAAATTCTTGTTTCCTTAGAAGTAAATAATTCACAAGAAGACCCAAAACCATATCTGGCTCACCCTGGAATGGGAATGCAAGGGATCAAGAAGGTGGAAATAACAATAGCAACCACTATAGTACATGAACAACCCCAACCCACAGGGCTGTGGGAATTTTTAACACAAAAATTACCCCATAAGACCAACAAGTATGGGCCAAGACACATACATAGAAGAATAAGAGCAACCACAACCCACAGGGATGGGGGTATTTTTACCTCAACTACCCACCTAGAAGAAGTTTGTTTTTCCCGCTTTGGGAGAACAATGAATAAAGATGTTACTCATTTTGTCCCATCTTGTGACTCATGTTCCCCAGAAAGGATATGTACAAATAGGACATGTCAAGGTTCCTTTCGAGTTACCCTTCACCAATAAACTTTAAGAGGACCCCATAATGGAAGGATAAAATCCAACAAAGGATGAAAAAATCTCTCCTACCATTCAAAATTTGGTATGCCACCTAAGATGTGTTATGCATCAATGAACATCATGGATGTCAATTCCACAAACCTCACTGAAAATAATAAATTTTATGACGATGTGAGAGAAGATAGTCCCCTCCTGAAGGTGGTCGACTCTGGGCTTGAAAGTGTGTGCATTAGGAACCAACGAGCCACCCTAAATTTTGTCACTCCCTCAGTAAATCCCTCACTACCTCCCCAACGAATCCCCAAAAAATAGAAAAATAAAATCAAGGTCATACAAGAACCACCTCCTCCTCCACATGAGAATATGTCCCTTATGCTAGAGGAGAGATTCAATTAGTAGGAGTAAGAAATTAATGATCTTAGGAGAATCAACACCGAACTAATCCAAGTGAGCCATCCTACTAGATATTTTCCTCAAGTAGAGAATTAACACACACTTATAATGGAGGTTCCTCTTCCATAAGGGCTCATCCCATCAAATGAAGTATGAAAGGAAAGATCATTTAAGGTAGAACAAGGACCATTAGTCTACCTAAACCCAATCTTGGAAGGATATCAAGATTTACCTCTATTAAGGAAACCATCAGAATAAATTCAGGAAAATCCAAAAAGGATTCCCCCGACAGGGTATCTGCCCTGAGTTCCAACAATGTTAGCACATCCAATATTGCCCCTACTATGCTCGCCCATGCTTAGGTTTAACATTAAATTCATCAAGGGATCATGGATACCATCGAGTCATTGAAGACTTTATTGGAATCCATGTAATTATGGAACTCTATGATACAACCATAACGGTAGCCCTACCCTAATTGGGTGAGCCACGTTCCACCACCAACAAATTTTGGTAACCCATATTCTAAGTGTTCAATGGATCAAGTGACCTAGAACAACATATGATGTACTACGCATATTACTATGATCCTATGATGGGAACTCTAGAATAGTAAGAAGCAGTGTAACTCATATGCTTCGTGTGAACCCTATAAGGTTCATCTTTTGTATGGTATACCGGTTTTCCAGCTAATTCAATAATAGGCTGGGAGGACCTCCGGTAGAAGTTTATCTTCTAGTTCAGTTTGACATTGCCAAAATAATTAGTAAAAGACCTCATGAATTTTAAAAATAATAATGATATGGTTTTGGAATTTATCTCCAGATTGAAAGGCCTCTCCTACTCCCTGAATCAGTCGCTCCCCCAAGATGAGATGCTTGCCACATGAATCGACAATCTGTGTGATGAGATGGGAATGCCACCCATCCTAGTAAAGTATACAAGTAGGTTCTGAAATTTCTCTTTCATTTCCCAAATAATATAGGATTCATTGAAAAATACTAATCTCAAGTCCCATGTAGTCCCATCTTTCCTAGTGAAAAGAGTAGAGAGAGATGAAGCGTCTTTCGTTATGCTCAATCCACCCCCTGCATCAGCCCCATCCTCAAGGGCCACACCAAATCATGAAAAACCCCCTAGACGTCAAAAACCACCCCACCTAGACAAGATGATAGAAAGAGACCATAAGAAATCAATTTAAGGAAAAATAAATAAACTTTACTTATTATAAGATAATCAAGTCCATGGATACTTTATAGCTTCCATGAATTATAACTTTCTCCAGCTACTAGAGCTGAAAAGGGATGATGAAGTAGGTCTTTATGACAAAAAATATTATTGTCCCTTCCACCAAATACTGGGAACCACCATTCAAGAGTGTTTTTTCTTTAAATATCTCCATCAGAAAATGATATATTCTGGGTAAGTCAACCTGGGACCACTACCAGCACAATTAGAATATGTTTCCACCACTAACCCAAATGAAGAAGGAGAGTGGGAAAAAATCATTATAAAAATGGATACGAAGTTCGATAGTTGTATGACTTGAAAAATAGTCAACCAAACTCATGGAACACTCCATGCGTAGTTGAGACAACCGACTATACCCCCAATGGCTCCTGATACAACTTAACTGACTTCCTCGACCCCACAATCCTTCAAGGGTTGAGACGTTCAAGTGAAAGAAGATGAAACTACCCCAAGGAAAAAGTTGGATTTGACACTCTCAGATTTCATTACAATAGATAATAAGGTATGATAACTACCTCACCAAATAGAACCACTAGAGTAAGCCTACCAGGTAGAGTCGTCTTCAAAAGAGGAACTGATTTTCGACTCTATTAATGTCATTCACTTAGTGGATCCTTTCTCCGATGAAGAATATGGATATGAACCCAAATTCCCCACACCTAATCGGGGAGTTAGGGGAAGAGGTCGTAGAATCCTAGGATACCCTGGTAGATGCAGTCATGTTTGAAACCAAATCCTATCCTAATTCCCAATAAAATCGTCAATGTTGCAGAAACTCATATAAGATCCCTTCAGCAGACCCAATAGGAATAGGAAGGTATCTTTGCCTCTACCAGAAGTAAATTTGCCCCAATAATACTATAATATAAATCAGAATAAGAGAATATTTCTAATCACCCACTGCTTGACCAAACTCGCAAAGTATAGTAGAACCATCATCTCCTGTCTTGGGAACCGGTCCATCATCATCCAATGCACAAGTTCCTAAAGCATCTATGAAAGATCATCCCCGAGTTAGGAAGATCCAACCTTTAGATCAAAAATTTGATATCATGAAGTAGTTATCCATGGTACCATACAATCTATCAATCCTAGATGCCCTGATACTATCAAAAGGTATCATGGAAGAACTCATTGAAGCTTTACTAAGTCCTCAGGAGTTTGATGCTGAAGTAACCGCCACATAAGTATATCAGCTAGAAAAAGTTTTGATGAATTCCATGCTATCATATAAATTATGTATTGACATGAAGATACCATTATGAAAGGGAAATTAAAACCCCTATATTCTCTAGTCAAGATAAAAAATATCGATATTCAAAAATTCTTTATTGATAATGGCTCTAGAGTCAATCTCATTCAACTACAGACACTTCGTCAGCTAGGATATAATGAGGATAATATGAATCCCTACAACACAAACCTATTTGGCTATTATAAATGTGAGAATAAGTTATTATGCCAAATCAAGCTCAAAACTTGGATTGGTGACCACATATATGACTCAAAATTTTTGGTGGTCCGACAAAATACAGCTTTCAATGTCCAACTAGAAAGGCCCTGGCTGTATCTGCATATAGTGATCCCCTTATCATATCATCAGTGCATCAAGTATAAAATTAATGGATATAATGGGACATCATATGATCATAAGGCCTCATTTGAGTCTTGAAAGTCACACTATATCAATGTAGGGTTCTAGGATAAGGAAGGGAAGCAACCCTCATTTGATGGGATTGATTAGGTCCCCACTTAAAACGGACTGGAGGTTGTCCCTATTGACCCTCTTAGGCAGCCTGACACAGAATACAACTTCCCATCAATTAGGTGGAGTAAATGAGACCAAATTCAGGTGCATATTCTACAATTCTCATGATTTTAGTCACAATCATTAAGCCTCACAGTGTTGAAAAATCCACTGATCCCCAAGACAATAGTGAATGCTAGGATAAAAATACCCTTGAACTATGATCAAATATTCAAATGATCTCAACATCACCCACCGATATAGAAGAATATGTGTCATCACTAAAATAAGGTTAGGAAACTCCTCCTCCCCTCATTTAATCATCTCCAAATAATTCCCCATAGTCAGCCGAGACAGAAAATAATGCTTCAACCTCCAAATACTAGAATTACAATGCCTCTCCCAACTCTGAAGAGATCATCTCAAAAATTGTCTCCCTGTAAGAAGGGTTAGAGGAGGGTGATGAGGATAGAGAAGAGGATGAGGAACAAGATCTTAGGGATTCCCCTCTAGCATTCAAGGGAGGTGTCCCTACCACCATCGATGAACTCAAGGAGATAAACCTAGGCACTGAATAAGACTGTGACCCACTATGATTAGTGCATCCATGTCTTCGAAATAGCAAGAGGTAAAAACCTCTTTCATAAAGTAGAATCGATATGTTTTCACTTTTAACTATAAATAAATTCTAGGAATTGATCTTAAGGTGGACACTCACCACCTGGGCCTACTGGAAGACCATCAGGGTTACAAGAATGCTTCAGGAAGGATGCATCTAACACAGACTTCCAAAATAGAGGCTGAAGTTAACAAGATAATCAGAGCTAACTTCATTCAGGAGGTCCAATATACCATACAACTATCCAACATAATCCCCATCAAAAATAATAATGGGAAAAGCAGAGTTTTCATCAATTTCATGTTTCTCAATTGGAACTACCTGAAAGATGGTTTCCTATCCCTGATCACAGAATTTATGATTGATGAAACTACTAGATATTAGGATGTCTCTTTAATGGATGGATATTCAGAACATCCTATATCAAGATGGTCCTCCCCTTTCCTTCATCTGCCTTGATGGTCCTCCCTAGGATTCATGCTGCAAAAATTCTCCCTACAGTCAGACATCAAGCTATGATGGTAGTCGTCACCAAGATGACATCCACTACGAAGGTCCTCTCCATAGTAGAACCAAGCAACAAGAAGCTCCTACACTTGTCTCTGTACATCCTAAAGGCCATCCCTAGTATGTAGACTATAGATATTCTCCCTACATCTAGCTATCAAGCCATGATGGTAGTCCTCACCATGATGACAGTCAATGTGAAGGTCATCCCTACAATGGCATCAAGCCGTAAGAAGGTCCTCCCCTTGTTGCAGTCTACCCTGAAGGCCCTCCCCAGGGTATACACTGTGGAGATACTCCTTATGGCCAGTAATTAAGCTATGATGGTAGTCCTCTCCATTGTAGCACCAACAACGAAGCCCCCCCTGTAGTCAAAATTAACACTGGTAAGAAGGCCCTCCCCTCACTGATCCATGTATAAGAAATCCTCATATTCTGAGAAACTTGTAAAGACTGAGTCCAACATGTTGGAAACTATATCTATAGAAAGATACATCCTTTATATTTCAGAAGATGGTTCGGGGCCATTCTCATCCTCTGAGCCACCCCATACCATTCATATATTCATGAGAACTGTACTAACATCAATGTTTGGGACTAAATCATTAAGAAACAACCAAATTGGGCCAACCAAGTAGAAGAGTATTTGGAAAATGAACTAAAGGATATGTTTCTCATGAGAAGTCAATTATCCAGGGATGACATACTGATTATGTTTTGGCCCAAATCCACCTCTCAGTTCAGCACACTGAGAAAGTTGTATGAGTAAATCATACACAACATTAATCTAAACATTTGGACAACTCTCCTCCAGATGAAAGAAAAGTATTTAAATTATGATGGGTATGAAGACCATATCAATATATTGGCGGAGATTCACTGCCAAATTGACCTAGAATCTCTTCTATCTGCATGACCACCACAATATAAGATGTGAAAGAAAGATCTCTAATTGGTCTGTCTCCACTCACAATACAAGTTACGATGCCTCATCAATAACAAATCATATGGTTTTCATATCTGGGGTGGGGGTGAGAATGGAGCATTGAACTTCACCACACTTCCCATTTAGCAAAGCCCATTGAAAATTGAATCCTTCAATGTCATCATCCCAAGAAAACAATCAAATGAAATACCCATTCAATAAGGGTGGACCGCTTGACAAGAACTGTCCTTGAGTAAGAAACAAAAGTGTCAGGCCCAATAGGAACGAGATATTCAAAATCTCATGAACCAAGAAACTGAGAAAATTCCGTAGGATTCTTACCTAAGGGAAGCCAATTGTGAAGCAATTCTCGTTTCCTCAGAAGTAAATAATTCAAAAGAAGACCCAAAACTATATCTGGCTCACCCTCGAATGGGAATTCATGGGATCAAGAAGGTGTAAATAACAATAGCAACCACTATAGTACATGATCAACCCCAGACCACAGGGCTGTGGGAATTTTTAACACAAAAAATACCCCATAAGACCAAAAAGTATGGGCCAAGACACATACATAGAAGAATAAGAGAAACCACAGCCCATATGGATGGGGGCATTTTCACCTCAACTACCCACCTAGCAGAAGTTAGTTTTTCCCACTTTGGGAGAACAATGAATAGAGAGGTTACTCGTTCTATCCCATCTTGTGACTCATGTTCCCCAGAAAGGATATGTACAACTAGGTCATGTCAAGGTTCCCTTAGAGTTACCCTTCCCCAATAAACTCGAAGAGGACCCCATAATGGAAGGATAAAATCCAAAAAAGGATGCAAGAAGCTCTCCTACCATTCAAAATTCAGTATGCCAACTACGATGTGGTATGCATCAATGAACATCATGGATGTAAATTCCAAAAACCTCCCTGAAAATAATAAATTTGATGATGATGTGGGAGAAGATGGTTCCCTCCTAAAGGAGGTCGACACTGGGCTTGAATGTGTGTGCATTAGGAACCAATGAGCCACCCTAAATTTTTTCGCTCCCTCAATAAATCCCTCACTACCTCTCCAATGAATCCCTAAAAAATAGAAAAATAAAATCAGGGTCATACACGAACCACCTCCTCCCCCACATGAGAATATGTCCCTTACGCTAGAGGATAGATTCACTCAGTAGGAGAAAGAAATGAATGAGCTTAGGAGAATCAACACC
The DNA here is from genome assembly GCA_963277665.1 of Viscum album. NCBI lineage: Eukaryota > Viridiplantae > Streptophyta > Magnoliopsida > Santalales > Viscaceae > Viscum > Viscum album. Next base: position 1,309,965,439 of record OY728128.1, read on the forward strand.
GAACTAATCCAAGTGAGCTATCCTACTGGATAGGTTCCTCAAGTAGAGAATCAACACACACTTACAATGGAGGTGCCTCTTTCATAAGGGATCATCCCAGTAAATGAAGTAATAAAGGAAAGATAATTTAAGGTAGAACAAGGACCATTAGTCTACCTAAACCCAATCTTGGAAGGATATCAAGATTTACCTCTATTAAGGAAACCATCAGAACAAATTCAGGTAAATCAAAAAAGGATGCCCCCAACAGGGTATCCGCCCCGAGTTCCAATAATGTCATCACATCCAATCTTGCCCCTACTTTGCCCGCCCATGCTCAGGTTCAACATAAAATTCATCAAGGGATCATGGATACCATCGAGTCATTGACGACTTGATTGGAATCCATGTAATTATGGAACTCTATGATACAACCAAAATAGTATCCCTACCCTAATTGGGTGAGCCACATCCCGCCACCAACAAATTTTGGGAACCCATATTCTAAGTGTTCAATGGACCAGGTGACCTATAACAACATATGATGTGCTACACATATTAATATGATCCTATGATGGGAAGTCTAGAATACTAAGAAGCAGTGTAACTCATATGCTTCGTGTGAACCCTATAAGGTTCATCTTTCGTATGGTATACCAGTTTTCCAGCTAATTCAATAACAGGATGGGAGGACCTCCGGTAGAAGTTTATCTTCTAGTTTAGTTTGACATTGCCAAAATAAATAGTCAAATACCTCATGAATTTTAAAAATAATAATAATGATAGGGTTTTGGACTTTATCTCCAGATGGAAAGGCCTGACCTACTCCCTGAATCGTTGAGTCCCCCAATATGAGATGCTTGCCACATGTATCGACAATATGCGTGATGAGATGGGAACACCACCCATCCTAGTAAAGTATACAAGTAGGTTCTGAAATTTCTCTTCCATTTCCCAAATAATAGAGGATTCATTGAAAAAGACTAATCTCAAGTCCCAAGTAGTCCTATCATTCCCAGGGAAAAGAGTAGAGAGAGCTGAAGCATCTTTTGTGATGCTCAAGCCACCCCATGCATCAGCCCCATCCTCAAGGGCCGCACCAAATCACGAAAGACCCCCTAGACATCAACAACCAACCCACCTAGACAAGATTATTGAAGGGGACCATAAGAAATAAATTTAAGGAAAAATAAATAAACTTTACTTATTACAAGATAATCAAGTCCATGGATACTTTATAGCTTCTGTGAACTATAAATTTCTCCAGATACTAGAGCTAAAAAGGGATAATGAAGTTGGTCTTTATGAGCAAAAATATTATTGTCCCTTACACAAAGTACTGGGAACCAGCATTCAGAAGTGTTTTTTCTTTAAAGACCTCCTCCAGAAAATGATATATTCTGGGTAAGTCAACCTGGGACCACTACGAGCACAATTGGAATATGTTTCCACCACTAACCCAGATGAAGGAGAGTGGAGAACAGTCATTATCAAAAAGGATATGAAGTTCGATAGTTGGATGACTTGAAAAATATTCAACCAAACTCATGGCATACTCCATGCATAGTTGAGACAACTGACTATACCCCTAATGGATCATGATGCAACTTAACTGACTTCCTGGACCCCACTATCCTTCAAGGGTTGAGATGTTCATGTGAAAGAAGATGAAACTACCCCAAGGACAGAGTTGGATTTGAAACTCTCAGATTTCATGCCAATAGATATTAAGGTATGGGAACTACCTCACCAAATGGAACCACTAGAGGAAGTCAACCAGGTAGAGTCTTCTTCAGACGAGGAAATGATTTTAGACTCCGTTAATGTCATTCACTTAGTGGATCCTTTATCCGATGAAGAATATGGATATGAACCCAAATTACCCACACCTAGTTGGGGAGTCAATGGAAGAGGTCGTAGAAGCTTAGGATACCCAGGTAGATGCAGTCATGGTAGAAACCAAATCTTGTCTGAATTCTTGATCAAATCATCAATGTTGCAGAAACTCATAGAAGAGCCCTTCAGGGGACCTAATAGGAATAGGAAGGTATCTTTGCCTCTACTAGAAGGAAATTTGGCCCAATAATACTATAATATAAATCAGAATAGGAGAATATGTCTAGTCACCCATTGATTGACCAAAATCGCAAAGTACAGAAGAACCATCATCTCCTGTCTCGGGAACTGGTCCATCATCATCCAATGCACAAGTTCCTAAAGCATCTATGAAAGATCATCCCCAAGTTAGGAAGCTCCAACCCTTAGAAAAAAATGATATCATGAATTATTTATCCACGGTACCATAAAATCTATCAATCCTAGATGCCCTGAGACTATCAAAAGATCTCATCGAAGAACTCATTGAAGCTTTACTAAGTCCTCAGGAGTTTGATGATGAAGTAGCTGCCACAGAATTCTATCAGCTAGAAAAAGTTTTGTAGAATTCCATGCTATCATATAAATTATGTATTGAGATGAAGAAACCATTATGAAAGGGAAAATAAAACCCCTATATTCTCTAGTAAAGATAAACAATATCAATATTCAAATTTTTTTATTGATAATGGCTCCAGAGTCAATCTCATTCCACTGTGGACACTTCGTTAGCAAGGATATAATGAGGATAATATGAAAACCTACAACACAAACCTATTTGGATATTATAAAAGTGATAAGAATTCATTAGGCCAAATTAAGCTCAAAACTTGGATTGGTAACCTCATAGATGACTGAAAATTTCTGGTGGTCCGACAAAATACAACTTTCAATGTCCAACTAGGAAGGCCCTGGATGCATCTGCATATAGTGATCCCCTTATCATATCATCAGTGCATAAAGTATAAAATTAATGGATATAATTGGACATCAAATGATGATAAGGCCTCATTTGAGTCTTGTGAGTCACACTATATCGATGTAGGGTTCTACGAGAAGGAAGGGAAGCAACCCTCATTCGATGGGATTGATTAGGTCGCCACTTCAAAAGGACTGGAGGTTGTCCCTATTGACCTTCTTAGGTAGCTCAACATAGAATACAACTTCCCATAAATTATATGGAGTAAATTAGACCAAATTCAGGTGCATATTCGACAATTATCATGATTTCAGTCATGATCATTAAGCCTCACAGTGTTGAAAAATCCACTGATCCCCAATACAATAGTGAATGCTTGGATAAAAATACCCTTGAACTATGATGAAATCTCCCAATGATCTCAACCTCACCCACCGATATAAAAGAAGATGTATAGTCACTAAAAGAAGACGAGGAAACTCATCATCCCCTCATTTCATCCTCTCTGAATAATTCCCCATAGTTATCCGAGACATAAAATAATGCTTCAACCTCCAAATACTAGAATTACAATGCCTCTCCCAATTCTGAAAAGATCATCTCAAAAATTGTATCCCCATAAGAAGGGGAGGAGGAGGGTGATGAGGATATATAAGAGGAGGAACAAGATCTTAGGGATTCCCCTCTATCATTCATGGAAGGTGTCCCTACCACCATCGATGAACTCAAGGAGATAAACCTAGGCACTGAAGAAGACCATGACCCGCTATGATTATTGCATCCATGTCTTTGGAATAGAAAGAGGTATACACCTCTTTCCTAAAGTAGAATAGATATGTTTTCACTTGTAACTATAAAAAAAATCTGGGACTAGATCTTAAGGTGTCCACTCACCACCTGGGCCAACTGGAAGACCATCAGGGTTATAAGAAAGCTTCTAGAAGGATGCATCTAACACATGCTTCCAAAATAGAGGCTGAAGTTGAAAATATAATCAGAGATAAATTCATTCAGGAGGTCCAATATCCCATATAGCTATCCAACATCATCCCCATACAAAATAATAATGGGAAAATTAGAGTTTTCATCAATTTCATGTATCTCAATTGGCACTACTAGAAACATGATTTCCTATCCCTAATCACCGAATTTATGATCGATGAAACTACTAGATATAAGGATCTTTATTTCATGGATGTCTATTCAGAATATAACAAGGTTCGAATGACCCAATAATATGAATAAGACACTACCTTTATCCCCCCCTAGGATGAATTATTCTACAAGGTAATTCCTTTTGGTTTGAAAAATATCAGTGCTACATATCAACACGCTATGCATAACATTTTCAAACCCTTCTTGAGAAATTTTGTTGAGTGTTATTTGGAAGATTTAGTGGTTAAATCATGAAAATTCACATACCACCGATCAAATCTTGAAACCTTTTTCAGAAAACTATGACAACATAGTCTAAAAATGAACCCCCTGAAAAGTGTTTTCAGTGTCACCTCAGGGAAATTCCTCAAAATCATCATACACCACCATGTAATCTAAGTCACCCATGAGAAGAAAAAGGCTATACTTATTATGTCACCTCCTCACAACCTCATTGAGTTGAGAGGAATCCAAAGAAATATGTCTTATATTCAGAATTTCATATCCAAATGCGTAGGAAAATGTTTTCCCTTCACCAGTTTGATGAAAAAGGGGGGTTGAATATCAATAGATCGATGATTGTAAGAAAGCATTCAACGTAATCAAGAAATGTCTCTTAATATCATCAATACATATTCCACCTATTGAAGGAAGACCACTCATTTTATATGTGACCACCCTAGAGTGATCTCTAGGAGCCTTCCTAGCACAGACAAATGATGCTGATAGTGAAAATAGCCTTTATTACCTCAACAGAACCATGATCGATGCTGAGACTCAGTATTCAAATATTGAGAAGAGATACCTAGTCTTGATATTTGCAGTACAAAAGTTGTGGCATTATCTAAAACACCATGAGGTCCATTTGGTCTCTCGCAGCAACCCAATAATGTATATTTTTATCCATCCAATGTTTACTGGATGTCTGTCATAGTAGGTGTCCATCCTACAGTAGTTTGATATATGGTTTATACCATATAAATCTATCAAAGTTTGGTCATTAGTAGATTGTCTGGCAGAGTATCCCTCTAAATAAGTTCCACCATTAGATGATGAACTACTATATGAATAAGTGTTCTCTATTCAAGATAACTCCCAAACATGGGAAATGCACTTCGATGGTGCATCCAAAAATCCTTAAAGGAAAAAGGATGGAATATCCCAGGCTCAACAAAGTGGGTTTGGGAGTCATACTTATATCTCCAGAAAAGGCAGTCTTTCCTTACTCCTTCCTCCTATCAGAGGGGTGCACAAACAATGAAGTATAGTTTCAGGCCCCTATCAGAGTCCTAGAGCTATCGCTCCAAGTACAAGAAGGATGTATGCTGATAAAATATGATTCATAACTAGTCATCAAACAAGTCAATGGTGACTATGATATCAATAAATAGGAGTTTTCCCTTTGATGAACCACATCCGAGAATTGATGGAAAAATTCCCATCAAAGCTAATATTGAGTTATATCCCCCAATCACAAAATGCTCAGTCAAATGCATTGAAAAATGCATCCAAAATTGCATTTGACCCAGACTATGATGATATGGTCATCATCATTACCCACCAGCAGAAGGTCTTACCATTCATTCAGGCCAACACATAAGAAATCAATGAGATTAGCTCCATCCTTGAGCAGTATGGTCATACTGATGGCTAAATGACTCCCATTGAAAATTTCCACCAAAAGGAATATCTCCCACAAGATAGGGATGAAAGAGAGAAGATCAAGAGACAAGCAGTAAACTTCATGTTGTACGATGAAACAATCCAGAAAAAGGTCCTATATAAGAAGTTCCTTGATGTAATTCTTCTCAGGTGCATTGATGGAGAAGAGACTTCTGTCATCATGAAAGAAGTACATGTCGTAGCATGTCGTGCACATTAATCATCATCCAAAATCCCCCATAAAATTATAAGGCTTGGGTACTATTGAAACACTATGATGTAGGATTGTTCTTAGTTCACCAAGTGGTTCCACTCTTATCAAGTTCATACCAATTTCACTCACCAACCCCCAGAGGTACTTCATACATCCAAGTACTCTTGGACATTTTCAGTATGGGGAATAGACATTGTGGGACATTATCCTCCAGCTATGGCCAAAAAATTCAAGTATATTCTCATAAAAACAACTTATTTTCTAAATGGGAAGAAGATACACCCCTTATTGAATTCGGGGAAAGAAGAATTGTTAGCTTTGTGAAAGAAAATATCATCACCAAATTTGGTGTCCCTTATAAAATACTGACAGACAATGGCACCAATTTCTGCTCTATTGAATTGGATAATCTATATCAGGAGTATGAAATAAAGGCCAAAAATTCACCCCATACTATGTAGTGGAATAAAGATAGATAGAGACATTCAATAAGACTATATCCAATATAATGTATATGATGGTGGACAAGGACAAGAAGTCATGTCCAGACAAGCTCCCCCATGATCTATGGGATTACCGGACTACCAATAACACCACCACTCATGCAACCCCATATTCATTGGTATATATGGGAAGAAGTGGTTCTACAAATTTATGTTCAACCACCCTTGCACTATTTTTCCATTTTTGATCAATTATCCACATATGAGAAATCCCAGAAGCGACTGGATGAATTATAATAGCTCAATGAGAAAAGATTGCACACCTTGCACCATTTGGAAATCTACCAAAACTAGATTGCACAGACCTTCAACAAAAAGGTTCTCCTTTGGTCTTTCCTAAAAGGAGAAATGGTGTTGGTCATTAGAACTCCAATGATACTTGGAAGGAAACCTCTGAAATTGGAGCAAAAATGGGAAGGACCACATGTCATACTCAAGGTATACTATAATTTAGCATGTTAATTAGTTCCAATGGGTGGAAAAATTACCACTACTCATAAAAATGAATGGTTCTTAAAGAAATATTTTATTTAGCCTAATAATTTTGTCCTAACCACATGATGTTAAACTATATGGAAAAACTCCTAATCACAAGACATTAAACTGTAGGATACAACATGACCTTACATTCATGTCGGGTGAACTTCATCCTCATTGGAAGACATTAAACTACATGGAAAACAAGTCGTATTCGCATGATGTAAAACTTCATGATCTAATGTTATAACCACATGAAATTAAACTACATGGAATTTATCATCCCAACTATAAGACATTAAATTGTATGGGGTCCATCGTGTTCCAATCAATGATTCACCACACATGGGTCAGACTTGTACTGAATAAAAAATCCCCCCTGACCCCATGTGAGTGTTAGATCCACATGGGAGACCTCTTCCTAAGAACTACATGTGGCTTGATTCTTATCTATATTGGATATGTAACGACGCCTTTACCAGGTTCATCAACCACCACAACCAAAGAAAAAAAATGTCCCCCCTACTTGTGTATGGACCAGACCTACATGAGGAGGTCTCTCCATAAAACTACATACGAATTGATTCCTATATACGGATGGGATACACAGATATGCCTTGATCTTAGATTTTGTTCTAACCCTTACATGATGAAAAATTCCTATGTTATACCCTTAGTTTCCTCTATATTTTGAGAGGAAACCTTTGTTATTACTTCTTTCTCACACCGAGCATGGCTCACGTGAGCTTATGAATGGTGATGAATGATTCCCCCAAACAAACAAAGGGTAAAGGAACCCAACAAGCTCATAAAAAAGGGTAAAATTACCCCTCCCTATGAATGGACCCAACCGGTATAGAGAGATTTAGAAATATATGTGTCTTGATTACTACCCTTGCAGCATACGTAGTAACGCCTAGATTCTACATCATTGTTCAGCCAACAATAAGTAAAAAATATGTCTATTTTCCCTACGTATGGATCAGACCTATGCAAGGAATTTTCTTATAAGAACTACCTATAGATTGTTTTATTCCCTTTAAGGATATGTAGTGACACCCAGACTCGTATCCTCGCCTAAACACCACCATAAAAATGCTCCTCCCCTACGTATAGGTTTGACATGCACAAGGAAATTCATATAACTACATTTGGATCGATTCCCATCCACACAAGGTACAAAAGCAGTGTTCATGTATTCAAACATGGGCTTGGTTTCAACAAAATAATGAAGGAAAATTGCCCTGACCTTCATCATGTTCCCCCTATGTGGTGGTGTAACCCTTTTTCATCCATTGTTTCTCGTGTTGAGTGTCGCTAACATGAGCTTAGGAGTTTCAGCATGGGATTATATGTAGGTATATCAATTCACTACAAGTTAGAGTCCTTACTGAATGATGTTAAACTTCAAGGTACCCCAAGAACTATGTGTGTATTGATTCTCAATACAATGAGATACGTAGTGATGCCCAGATTTAAAAACCTAGGTCCAGCTGCACAAAATTGGAAAATTGAGAATTCCCCCATCTCCTACATGAAAATGAAAAGTTGGGAAAAAGATTCTGAATATGTATTCCCACAACAAGGATTTGTCAAAAGATCATGTACCCCTTAATTATAAGTCAGATCTATGTAGGGGGTTTCATGCTTCATGACTAACCGTAGTCTGGATATTCCCTATATACCAAGATATGTCTTTTTCATCCATAAAACTACAGAACCAGGGAATTTTTGGATCCCCATAAACATCCAAAACCATCTAATATGGAAGTCCAGTATCCCACAAACACCTTTTTTTAACTATAAACACAATGCAACAATATATTTGCCTAAGTTTCCCACAAAACAAGGCCCATCAACCAAAGGAAAATTTTTCCTTAGGAGAGGCTTCTTCTAACCCCATATGCCCAACGACTTCCAAGCCCCATATCATTCTTCTAGATATGAGGATCCCCAAGATCATGGTTTACACTTTCTTTCCCCCCTCAAGTCTGGGGCATACTAGAATATCTCATCCTGATTAGACCACACTTACTCATGGTCTCTATGATAATACGTCCCCACAATATGATGTTAAACTGTGATGCCAATATTTATTCACTGTAAGATGTTAAACTGAATGTCCAAACATCCTTGTTGCACGATAACAAACTACATGGAATCTAAGTCCTTATCACATGACATTAAAATACAAGGTATCTTAAGAACTACATTTGGCTTGATTCATGTATGTATAGGATATGTGGTGATGCCTAGATAATGAACCTTAGGCCTAGTCACATCTAAATGAGACAAATGTATTAAAAAATGCATTTCTCTCTGGGCATGGGATAGTCCTATAAGGGAATTCTAATTTCAGGACACCAAATTCCAAAAATGGAATCAAAATTCCCCAACCCACATATGAATTAGATCTATATAGGTAATTTCCCAGGTCCATGGGTAATCACAACCTAAGTGTTTCTAATATTTCCAAACCGATCTTTTCCATGCACTAAACTCCTTACTTCGATTGATTTCAAATCTTTATAATCATCCCTGACCATTAGAAATGGAAGGCCAGTGTCCCGAGGACACCTTTTTTTACTATGTATATAATGTTCTGGTGGATATTCATATATTTCTCAAAAAAAGGCATGTCTTCTAAAGGAATGTTTGTTCTTAGGAGAGGATTCTTCTACCTCCGTTCTCCCAATGGCTTCCCTGCCTCGTATCATTTCTCCCGATCTGAAATACCTTAGAGCCATGGTTTATAGTTTCCTTCCTATCCACATCTTGGAAATGATGGTATATCCTATTCCAATTATCATTTGGTTATTTAAGGATTCTATACGGGCCTCTATATCAATGTCATAATCATATGACATTAAGGTTACATGATGCTAGAAGCCCAATGTCCATCATTGATCTTAGAAACACCAAAGAATATTTCCACCCCCATGTTCTTGTGCATGAAATAAATCTTCATATGAAAGTCTAATATGGGTCCCACCATATTGGTGAACTTGTATACAAAACAAAAATTCCCCCATCCACATGTGTGAATCAGATCCACATATGGGGATGTTTTATAAGAACTATGTGTTCCTTGATTCACATCATTATGGGATACGTAGTGCCACCCAAACATCTTATCTTAGGTTTAGTCATAAAACAAGGTTTCCCCCCCTCTTCCTTGTGTATGGGTAAGACCTTCATGGGTAAACTCCTCACACCCGTATAAAGAGAATGTCTTTATTAATTCTTTGAAAATTTCAGCCTAAAATTCCCCCTTTTCATGTTCAGGCACCCCCTCTTCACAACCCATACTTTGTGTCTAGAAAGGTACAAATACACATAATCATCCTTGGCCATCAGATATGGAAGACCAGCATCCCACATACACTTTTTTTACTATGTAAACAATTCCCTGGTAGCTTTGTATAAGTTTCCCACAAAACAAGGACTGTCAACCAAAGGAAAATTAATCCTCATGTGAGTATTTTTCTCCCTCCGTACACCCCTATAATGTTTATGTCCCACCTCACTCTTTGTTTTAGAAACCCGTAGGACTATAGTTTATATCCTATCTTTAATTTTTCATTCCTGAATATTATAGAACATTTCTGGACAAGATACAATGAAATAGAGGAATGGTTCACCCATCTCTAGTTAGGGTAAAGTGACTTTAAATCATAAGTCTCAAATGCCTAGTTGCACAATGTTAAACTGCACCATAGTTTAACCCTCCTTTACACAAGACAAATACGTGCAGGAGTAGTCTCTATTTCATGATTACAATTGATTCAAATTCCCTCATACTATTTATACACCAATCCCTTGTCAGGCCACCCCTTGGGGTCTTGATAGGTTCATATTCCCATAAAATTCTCTAGCCATCAGAAATGAAAGGTCAGTATCCTAGGGAAGACTTTTTTTGACCATGCGAACAATGTCTCGATGGCTCTGCATATGTTTCCCACAAAAAATGCCTATCAACCAGAGAGAAATTATTCCTTAGGATAGGCTTCTCCTACCTCCTTACTCCCAATGTCTTCCAATGACCTAAATCATAGACTATATTTAGAAACCAAAACATTAGGGTTAATAAAAATCCTTTATCCATGTTTGAAAAATATTGGGACATTTTAGGTTAATGAGTCCTAATTGGGGTTCTTTCCCTACCAATATTGGTGAAAGATGTTCGACCAAAAACATCAGTAATGATAGTATGGTTTTCATGACTCTATACTTCCCTCTAAAAGAGACACAGAACTTGCCAAGGTGAAAACCTGGAAAGGGACATCTTGGAAAAAAATCGAGTACTAGATCGCTAAACCTACACATCGTATGATTTTGGAAACATATTGAGCAATCAAGAATCAAAAGAGATACACAGATTATTTGGTTGAAAACCCTCAAAGAGAGGCCTAAGAAAAAGTCATATTATATTCATTGAACTCGCATCATAATGAGCTTAGGAAAAATTTAGGGATATAATGAAAAAAGGTGTAAAGCTTGTAGGGTCTATCACGTGACCCTAGAAATAGTAATCTATGCCCACTATGTCCCTTTGATCAGGAAAAAATTAGATCATTTTTTGGTTATCTCATTTTGATTAATCATAGATGTAACCCAAATTGACATCTGAGTGAGATTATTATTTGAAATGTAGTCAATTAAAAGCAATTGAAATTGTAGGAAAGGATGAAGAAAAATGATTAAATAGAAAAACATTTTCATTCTATTAAATGAAAATGGAGGAGTATCCACATCTTAGAATCTATACATATATGCCGGGGATGATAATTGTATGATTTTTTCAGCAGACTCGCAGAACTATATCAGTGCCTAATTTGACTGTTAAATGGCTTGGTGTAGATCCAACAAAGTCACAGTCTCAACCTTTGTACCTTCTCGTAATCCCTATGCCTACTTCATTACGTCAATAAAATCCTTTTACCCCTCTTCCTCTATCCATTTCCCCTCATCAACTATGACATGGTATGTGCCTATTTCTGTTTGAGTTACCCCAGCTCTTTTTTTACTACCCCACTTGTTGACCAAGCAGCCCCACTAAGGTCCTATGATTCGTGAGTTCACTATGTAGCATCATGATTACCCCAACTTTCTCGGTATCTTTATTCATAAGATTTATCTTGAAATGACAATATGAGCCATAAAATCTATAGTTGAAAGATGATAATAGACCGCACCAACTTCCTCTCTAGAAGTAACCACCTACTTCACTATGTCGTGGATACCATGATAATTGAACCCCTTGTATCCAAGGAATAAAAACTTATGGTGTAACTTGGGTAGACTGGTCAGTATGTCTGCAAGGGGGGTTTTCAAAATCATCCTATAAATGATTCCCCACACTTTCTATAAAATATAATGGAGTATAACAAATCCTTCCTAGTCCACTTCAGAATCACTCTTATAGGGTATAATTTAATCTATAATGAGTTCCACTAGAGAAGGTCTTGATCCAATGGCTTTGGAACAATTTGACCTCTTAGCCTCCACATCTCTGGTAATGTCAACAAAATTTAGGATTGAATCATCAACCATAGTTTCAAGTGCTTGTGGTTGTTATCCTGAATTCAAAGTCAAAGTAAAGTGGATGTTTGAATCCTAATAGAAAAAGGAATTTGTTGAAGAGGTGGAAAACTAACCCCCACTTGCTGAAGTAACAATTTCTCCGACATTTATTATGGAATCACCATTCGTTAAAGTAGGTTATAACCCCTCAATCTAAAAATTGACCATGGGATTGCTCAAAGATGCACACGTAGTATAAATTGGCTCGGACAGTCAAGTATAACCCAAAAGTTTTCTCATTAGAACTATCCCCGCTGGAATGACTATCATGGAGTAAGGAATGATGGAAAACTCTAGATTTTTTTGAGTCAAGATATCCCTATATTCTATAAATGTATCCCATGAAGGAGTATAATTTTTATTCTCAACAAGGACATCAATTCATGAGGATACCCCTTACACGACATCATAATCCATTTGATTCGATGTGGGAACTCTCTCGGGGCTCAGAATCTCCCTCATTTCATCTGAAAATTGAGGATCCACATTCAAATCCACCATTGCAGGTAAGGTTTTCCTAATAATCTATAAATAAATAGAATTTCTATTAGTAGTTGAATCTTCCACCTCCAAATATTCTCTCCCCATTTAAATAAGAGATGTTTTATCTTGACATAAATCCCATTGTGGGCTATGGACATCCTCAAAATTCTCAGTTGTCTCATATTCTTTGACCTATTCAACCCCAGCTGCCCATGCTACATCATGTACCCCTATCCCTCAGAAAGGACAACCACCGCCGATGCTCAGATGGTTGATGCCTCATTACTTATCATACCTGCACTGAAACGAATATGTGATGAGGGGAAGCCAAATGAAAACATTTAGTATGTCAACCATGTGAAGGGATATGGAATACACCTGTGATACTTTACATTATGTATATTGAAAGATTTTTTTCCTGTCGATGCTTCATGGTGAACCATGGGATGACCCACCAGTAGAAGAAATATAAAAAATGGGGGTTGAAATACTCCATTTGGGTTTGAAATGATCATCTCCATATGCTCTCTTTCTCAAGGGGATCCCTATGCGGCGACCCCCACATCTGAAGGGGCATGTTCCCCAGTTGTAGTTCCACTGGGGGTATAAACTAGAGAAAGTGATGCCTCCCAAACCTCCATAGATTCTTACACAAGTAAGAAATAAATTTTATGATCCTTACAACAAGAGAGAGTAAGGTTGGGGTCAACAAATAAAACTACCTTCCCTCATATATCACCCAACTATGAGATTATCACCATCCATGACACCCAATCAGACTAGTAGGGTCTGTATTTGGAAGAATAAAGGAAAGTGATCATATAATCCATATACATGGCTACTTCATCTAGATGTTCTTCAATAGATACCCATGAAATATTAATAGTTTCTCCAAAACCCATAGGATCAAGGAGTTATTTTTGAAGCATCTCCCAAATGTCCTTATTAGAAGTGCTCCCCCTCAGTTCATCCAAGACCCTCCAAGATTTCAGAAAAGTAGCCATAATGGGGATAACCAGGGTTGGAGGATCTACTTGAGTAAGCGTGGATGATCCTGTTAGCCACCACAACATCCTAGGTTCCTCCATATCTCTTGAACTTTCAGGGGCTGGGTGCTTGTGAGCCTGTAGATGCAGGTAATGAATTTTCCTGACTCTAGTCAAGTCATGAAAATTGAAAAAATTATCACCCTCAGAGGCATGATTGTCGTTATCATCATTGTACTCCTCAAACTATGGTCATAACACCGAAATCACACATTTAGAGTATCTGTAACGATTTTTTCAAGTGTGAACTAGGGCTTCCAAATCCTAAAGATAATGATTCACCCTTTCAGGCTCATCATCATAGGAAATGTTGGTCAGAAATGATACATAACTGAGATCAATAAGAGATATCTTCCTATCTTAAAGAATTTTCCAAAAGACATGGGGAGACTAATCACGAAAATATTGACTGCCCATTAGTAAATCCCACTACCTCTAAGCCACAAGAAAGGCATCATCAAAGGGGATGTGTGGTCTTACCTGAACAGTAGCACCGACATCCCAAGATTTCGATCCCTAAGATTTCAAGGCCTTCCTATGAGGCTAATAATGAGAGGCTTCTAAGGAAAATTTCCTGGTTAGGGGTGCACAATTATTTTATTTTTATTTCCTTTTGATCCAAACAATTTAGAGGACATGAAAATGGGAACCATCTCTACTTGCTATCCATTTGGGTATGATCGAAACCAGGTGTCAACATAATCTTATGTGAGGGTGGGAACAGAAACCTCAGAATTTGGATGCTTAATCTTGCACTGTGTATCTTCCCAGGTGAACATCAGCCAAATCTTCCAGGCTATCATAAAATGTTTCTCCTAACATGAACTATTAAGGGAAGGAGGGAATAATATATGAACATAGTTGAATTGACAACCAAATATAAAAGGTGTGTATCCTTCAAAAATAAGCTCTCTATCAATTTAGGAATCCACAACACCCTCTCTCAAGGAAAATAGGTAGCCCCATTTGACGAAGTCCTCTAATTAATTATTCAGTAAAGTAAAGATTGAGGAAGTGTAAGGAATATAAGTAAAGTGACAGTGATAGTTTATTCGATCCATTAATTCTCATTCATTTTTTTCATTATGTTCTTCAACTTATCCTGCTTGCCCCATCACGCGGGCATGACCCCTCTGGTAATATGAAGATATGGCCAAAGAAAATAATCCAGAATTAGTAGAGGATTAATGAATTTGTATCCCTCTATATGGGATTTTATCCAACCCCAAAGGATTTGGAAAGGCCCTACTAGTCGGTGAGGTAGATACCCCTCAATAATCTGTTCCAACAAGAAATAGATTTTTTTCAATATTGGAATGGATAGTTTGATACATTTTTAGTGGCTAGTTGAGCTACCATGACAAAGGCTGTGACTCTTACAATGCCCAAGTCATGCACTGGTAAGATTCAGCCACTTAGAAACATGGTCAAGAAGTCCACTAGTCAAAAAAATTGGTCAACACGAGGAGAAAGTTTCCATCCTCATTCACAGAACTTACCCTACTCTAAAATAGGCGAGTGGGAACCTAATATCATTCAGGTTTCTTTGGTTGGAAAGGACCTAGGTATGTGTTCACGGGTCTCCTGACCCTTCCACTAAACAAATAAATTAATTCAGTTAGAAGAACATATGGATTGCTTAAGGAAAGTGTCAATATCTTTTGAAAGAGATTTGGCTTTGACAATAAGCTACTTATCCAAGGGAGGAGTCCTCTCCTCATCATCCCAAGTAGGGGGGGGGTAGGAATTCATCATACATATCCCCTATGATAGAAACTATTGAAATCAGCTGAACAACCCAGAGGAAAATACTGACCTCCCCATGGAAGAAATTAATGGTGTGTATATCTAGGCTCTATATACTCAAAAAAATTGATATGAAAGTGTCGATTTAATGAGAGTAGGTTTGGGATACCTAGACAGCCTCATATAGACTAACAGTCTGCAATTCAATATAGAATTATTCACAACTTTGATGAACCAAGAAAGTCCACCCTCGATCCAAACCAAATGAACCTCTGGAATGATGTTCCCATTTTGATGACCATCCATGCTTCTCATTTGCTATGGACCTCCTTGCAATGTTATGGTAGAAGTGGGCCTTATCTTCTGAACCTCATCGTGCATCCTCTAGTGACTAAGGGGTATAGTTCAATAAGGACCCAATAGTGGTATCCTTTGGTATGAATATTTATTTCAATGAAATAATGACCTTAGGAATGGTGCTATTGAATATCCAAGATGTAGGTCTGTCATTTTGATGCGGTTCTAGAATTGTTGTATCAGATGGTATTCCAAATCCATAAATAGGAAGCCTATCTGAAATTTGATATTCCTTCTAACCCACACTATGGAGATGAGCTAGAGACTGATGCAACGGGGAAACCATAATTGTATTTTCAACAAAATCTACCATGTCTTTCCACTTGGAATTAGTAGCTGAAATAAAAGTAAGAGCAGTGGGAGATCCCTGTGAAGGTTTATACTCCATTTTCATCCCTACATCAAAATTACATAAAACCAGATGTTAGAATCCAAAAATTGTAAAAGGACTGAAGAAAAGTCCGCATAATAAATCCACCACAAACTAATGGTCTATGAGGATTACCATCCATGAACCATTATTCTATGGAAATCATCATATGCAAACTAATAGTTCATGGAAGCTCAGAAGGAATTGGCCTAGGAAGCATTGTCCAACGAACAGACGGTTCTCAGAACATGAAAGTCATACACCGACCCTTGTTACATGGAAATTAAAACTCACATGTCAAAGGATTAAGATTCAGTTTAGGGATTTGAAGTCCATTTCACGGGTGATGTTTCTGTGAAGTTTTTACAATATGCGGAAGCAAACGAGTGAGAGAAATCTAAAGAGTGTTGGGTTAGATGAGAAAAGTGGTAAAAGTAAAATGACCTGGGCCCCCTATATATAGGCATGCCCCCCCAATAGTTCCACCTTCATACCGTAAGCCTATTCAAGTTAAGACCACTTTATACATCAGAATATCCTCCTATTCATCCCGATCAGAAACCATTCCTATGGGGAGCATTTTTTGGGTCCTAAAAAATTTACAATGGAAAGAAAAATACTCCCACAGATTTGAAAAAGGAAGGAAATTTTTTGAAGGAATGATCGAAGAAGGATGAAGAATCTAGAACTGGAAAATGAAAAGGTCAGACCATGAAGGGAAAAACATCCTTTGCAAACTGCCACTTTGCATGGGTGTCCATCCATGAACCATCTGTGAACCAAATGGTGTATAGAAGCCAAATAAAAGCACCGGTTCTTCGTGAATTATTTCATCCATGGAATGGAGGAAAATAATCTTTCTCCCACATACCATTTTCCACATAATCAGACAATTCTTGGGTGGGGTGAAGAAAATGGCATCCTATGAACTATGTCATTCACAGGACTGAGGCAGTGATTTGCACTTCCACAAACCACATCCCCGCAATCCTCTATTGATTGAGTTATCCATGTGTTGGGTGATTCTTCCTTGGGGTTCCACAAAAGGTGTTCTGTGACCCATCAATGTGGATTCTCCACCACTCTATAAAAGGACCCCTGGGGGGATTGAAGAAAGGATTTTTGGATTTTTTTGACAGAGATGGGTTTGAGAGTAGAATTAGGGAGGGTTGAAGCATTGAAGATTGAAGGAGAAGTATATCTATTCAAAGATAGAATTTTCCAATGATTACCTACAGGTATATCCCACCACATACAATGAATGGATAAAACATAATAAGAATTTTCCAAACCATGAACCAGCTACCTCCAAAGATGAATTTTCAACGAACCGCAAGACCAATGCACCTTCTTCAAACCAGTGTCCCACATAATAATGTTTTATATGGATGAAACCCTATTACATGTAGAAAATTAATATGTGGATGGAAATAAACTCCATGTACCATCATGGTATGTAGATGGATACCATTCCCATGTACTACAATGGTATGCATGCGATTCTTAGAACCGTGTAGCAAAGCGCTGCGTGGGAAGAACCTTGTTCCACATAGAAAAATGCTACACATGGAAAATTTAGGTCTGCATACCACTATAGTATGCAGAAATCCCCTTCACCTGAATAGAAACAAACTATTCATAATAAAACCCATCCCTCATGAGAAAATGGTATATAGAATGGGGTATTCTTGGGCATTCCACCCTCCAGCTCCAATGCCACCAGACCCATATAATATGAAGATCATGAGCATTCGAATACCCTTATGATTTTACATACCCATGGTTAGCAGGGTCACGTGAGTAATACGCATAAAAGTGCAGATCCCTAGAATGTCTCTAATTTTACAATCCCATGGAAATTTGGGTTCTGACCTCGGGATGATCACATGTACCTCTCCATTATAGGGGTCAAGGGTAATCATAGGCCGTTCCATTTGATGATGTCTAGTGATAAATAAGGGAAATGAACCTTGATTTTTTCCTTCAAGGAGAGGCAACATTCCTACCCTTTCCCAGAACCAATTTCAGGTCACAACCACTGAGGTAAGCCCCTATCCTTTCCTATAGGATGCTAAATTAATGATTCACTCTGGCTCTACCTAGGGAACACCCGAATGAGTTAATGTGACTTTTCATGGTATGAAAAAAAGAGGAGATGGGTACACTCAACACCCTCTCTCCCTCCCCTTTAATCTCCATTACCATTTATCGTCTGATAAAGTGGGACGAGTGATCTTCAAATTCAATTCCTTCTCTTGTTTCTCACATTGAGAATGACTCGTGTGGGATTAGAGGTGGGCGAAGATTTTAAAATTTTTATAATCCCAAAAGAGTGTGCCTCCTAGGATGTGTAATCCCTAAACCAATAAAGTTAAAATTTAAAATGGGTCTCCTAGAAGGTGTAATCCCCATATCAATGAACTATGAGAACTATGATTCCTTCCCCAACTAGGATATGTAGGATGTCTGTTAAAGGCCTAAGCTCAAAGAGTGTCCTTATTAATGGTTTAAGTACCATCTTTTACTAAAAAATGGGCTTCTACACCAATGAAGCCCCAAATCATGCCTCCCTCATGGAAAACATCCATGCATAAGCCCCATCTTACTGAACTACAAGGGCTTTTATTTCCAACCAACTGGGATATGTAGGAAATCTTTTTGAGGTCCAAAACCAGCACCAAAGATTAACCTAATGTTTTCTAGGACATATCCCTTGTAGGGTCTCCTCCACACTAAATACTACATAGATTTCAGGTAGCTTGGTCCACCTCGGTGTAAGTTCCACACCAAATATTAACTAGGAACTTTCTGCCTAGACGTCCTTGCCACATGACGTAAACCTGCGTGGATAAGTCCTCATAACAAGAACATAAAATGTGATGTGTCTAGTTAAGTGGCATCAAAATACATGGGCTCTGATTCCTATCAAAAGGATACATAGGAATCCAATCTTATGGGTCCGACCCCAACATCAGAACAATTCATGTACCTTCTGGACAACAATAAACTCCATATCACAATTATATATGGATTGAAACCAACATTGTCGCAGTAAAAGACCAAGGAATTATTGATATATCCACAAAAGGGTAACATTAATGAAGAACGTTGAATATATATAGATTTATTCATTGATAGAAAACCTTAGATACATACAGATAATTTTGAACCCATGTATATATGTGATTGATATTGAAACCTATGAGTAATTTGTAGAAACATGCTTGGGAAAGAACCAAGGATTCATGAACATATGAACATTTGTTAAATCTATAAGAGAGTCTCAGAATAGGGAAATTGTTTTCCCAAAAGGGTGTGGTTATCCTATGTTCCCATCCTCTCTACCAATGTGTGTCCTTAAGTGTCATTGGAAAAATCATCCCATGAACGCCTTCCTTTGGAATATTAGACCACAAATCATAGATAATATGGTCTTTAAGTGTTTTTATCTCCATGAATAAACCTGTTTAAGACCATTTGAGGCCATTGTACCCAACATGGATCGATTGAACAAACACTTAACCCCCTACAATCGCTAATCAAACCCAACATGATTTGGGTAGAAACACACATAATGAGTCCAACGTGAAACACTTAATTGTGGAAACCCCTTCATAAGATAAAAAAGATATACTACCTATCCCATGTCAGGATATTTTGTTCCATGCATAAAACTGTACCTTGGGTTGAAACAACTACTTCGATATGATTCTAAATAGTTTTTACTTTCTCAGTTGTCTAATTCATAAGTTCTGGGTCTACTAAATTCATTTTTAAAACATCTTCCCAAAAAGTTGAAGTATAACATCTCTTTCTATTCATTACCTCATATAGTTCCATCTGCATTCTTGAATGGAAATATTATTGTATTCAAATCCCATTATAGGTGTATATTAATAGAAAAATACTTAGAAGTCAAGATAATATGATCCTAACATGTCTTTGAATGTATAAATAGTCTTTTCAGACTTCCCATCAGTTTGGGGATGATAGGAAATACCTAAATATACCTCAGTATCGATATCCTTTTAAATAATATTCCATAATTTCTATGTGAACTAATGCTTTTGATTGGATACAATTGATATAGGTTCCCTATAATGTATCACAATTTAATTTATATAGATCCAATAAATGAGCTCAAATGGTAGGTCGTCCCTTACAAGTAAGTAATGTGCATACTTGGTAAGGTGATTGAAAATGACCCATATAGTATCATTCCTCCTTGGAGACTTTAGAATTATAGTGAAAAAGTCCATTATAATAATATACCACTTCTATATAGGTATAGGAAGAGGTTTCATGAATCCCTTAGAATATTTCCTTTTAGCCTTTACCTAATATTATACTAATCATATGGACACATGGTTTAAAATTTTCCATTTCATACCATATCACCAGAAATGTTATCTAAAATCCTTATACATATTTATGCTACTATGGTTCAAAGAAAAAATCGAGTTATGTTCTTCATCCGGTAGTTCCATCTTTAGCTCTACTATGGATGGAACATATAACCTCTTTCCAAAATTCAGCATTCTAACTTTATAGATGAATTCTTTAAATTTCCCATAATTAATTTATTTAATATTACTTTGTAAATATTTATCATCCTACTATAAATTCTCTATCTTTTCTTCTAAATATGGTTTAGAAATTTCTTATAAAAGGAATGATTTATCCCCTACCTAAAATTACTATATACATATTTACTAGATCCCTTAATATAGGATGCTTATTAATCCTCATCATGGTCAGAAATCTATAGCCTCTCCTACTCAATGCCTCATCCACCTTTTTTTCCTTCCCAAGGTGGAAGTGTATTGAAAAATCATAGTCCACGAGTATTTCCCACCGTCTTCTTTGACTCATGTTGATCTCTTAAGATTTAAAATATACTTCAATTTTTTTGGTATTTATATATATCACATATTTCTCCATGTAGATAGTGACTCTATATTTTCATATAAAATATTGTCTTTTCAAACTCAAGGTAATAATTTAAATAGTTATATATATGAATCTTCAATTTCTTTAATACAGAAGAAACAACTATATCATTCTATATAAGGACATGAACCATTTATTTCTTTGATGTATCATTATATATTACAAATCCTTAATTTATTGATGGTAAATTTAATATCAGTGAATTAATAAATCTCCTCTTTATCATGTCAAAACTTTATTCACATTACCTAAACCATGTGAATTTTAACCCTTTACATTTTAACTTAGTTAACATGTTTTCCAATCAGGATTTTTTTTTGAAAAAACCGTTGATAGTAACCTAAAAAACCAAGAAAACTATATATCACAATTATATTTTTTTGATGCCGTTAATTCTTTGTCTACCTTTTTATTTGTAGGATTAATAGACATTCTATCATTGGAGAAAATATTTCTAATAAAAGAAACGTCATGGAGCCAATATTTACACCTACTAAATTTCACATATAATTCCTTTTATTTTAGGGTCTTTAGAATTATTCATATATGGTTCTCATGCTCTTCATATATTTTATAATATATCAAGATATCATCAATGAATACCACAAAAAATGTTATCAATATAATCCATGAATAATATATTTATCATATCCATAAAAATAAAAGGTTCATTTGTCAACTCGAAGGGAATTACCATAAAATCATAATGTTAATACCTCGCACGAAATGTCATATTTGTTATATCTTCCTTATTCACCCTTAAATGATGATAACCAGAGTGAAGATGTATACTTTAAAAATATTTATCTCCTTTAATTTGATCAAATAAGTCATCAATGAATGGTTAATGATACATATTATTTATAGTAATGGAATTTATCTCCATGTAATATATGTACAATATCATAGAACCATCCTTATTTTTCATAAATAAAATAGTATATTCTCATAGTGAAATACTAGGGATTATAAATACCTTATCATATATCTCACATGATTGTTTCTTCAACTCCAGAAACTCTAATAGTTCCATTTTATAGGTATTTTTATACATGGGTCTTGAATCAGGAATTAGTTTAATGGAAAACTCAAATTTACACTCATATAGATGAACATGTAATTCATATAGAAATAAATCATTTTAATTTTTTATAATGGGTACATACTTTATCATTTAGATGTATTTACCATAAATAGATAGTTTTTTCTCTTCATCTTATTTCGTTAAGGTGAGCTACTAAATGTGGTTATTAAAAAGTCTTGGGAAGGGAAGTCTCTCCCCTAGAAACATGGGATACTATTCCCCATTTAAAAATAGTAATAACCTTATCTCTATAATAAATTCTTTCAATATACATCAAGAGATATTCCATACTAAGTATTAAGTCAAAAACAGCCATAGTTGTAATAATCAAGTTTTCCCCTAGGAAATATATATGTATCTTAATAGAGACTACTTGGTAAATCTTCATTAAAATAATATTCCAATTATGTGTATTAATTGAGAACTCATTTCTTAGAGTATTATGGTATGATTAAATTTTCTCGCCCAATATACATGGTATAAAGGAGTGAATATATTTGGAATCAAATACATCATTGGATAAATTTTAGTTTAGAGTCAATGTACATGATATCATGTCATTTGGGACTTCAACCTCAGTTTTAGTGATTACATAATCTTGAACTTACTCCCTTGTCATTTTAAAAAGTAAATTCCCTTGAATTTTGGGGCATTGGTTTGCATAGTTCCCCATATAATTACATTAAAATCATTGAACATTAGTAACCTTTTTCTTGCCTTTGCATTCATGAGCTTGATAGATTTTTTCTATGAACTTGAAACAAACTTTCATTCCCTTCAGGATAAGTCCTTGGGTATTTATTTCCACAATTATTATAATGGAAAATTCATCTCTTCCTTCCTTACAATTTTCCATACATTTGATTATGTGGTTCTTAACAGACCTCTTATTCTCCAGATTTACTTTAAATACATAAGTCTCGGAGAACTCATTATCATATCAATGGAACTTGAAACAATATCCTGACATGATAAAAATATTCAAGAGACAAACTCCATTTTAAGGCTCGACTTTAACCCATAAAAAAATAGTCAATCTTTCTTTTTGGTCTCTATACATAGTATGTAGCATGTCAAGCTAACCTCAGAAAGTTATCCTCATAATCAAGAAATTTTTTCTCTTCATTTGGTCTAAGATTAAGTAATTTCCTTTCCATTTTAGTTATTTTCTGATAAAGAAAGTGTTTTTAATATAAAATATCATAAAAATTTATCCATCCCATGTGATTTATCTCCAATTCCCATTTAGTGTTTATAATTAGTGACCACTAGTAATCTCTATCTCCCCTTATATGATATACTACCATGATTACTTTTTTCCTTTCACTAATTCCCAATGATAAAAATATATTTTATTAAAATTTATCCATTTATTTGATACCAATTAATTAGTAGTTCTATTTAACAATAGAGAATGTTTTCATATGAATCGGTCCGATATAGTCACACCACATTGTGGATCATGATGTTTCTCTATGTGGGTGAGGTTATTTTTCATAATGTGGCTCAACTACCATAATATGGTTATGATCTGATCAACTCCAATTCTAGACCCATTGACTTTATTAGGATGATAAATACTACATTGACTACGGGTTTTGATATGGTTTCTAATCCATATGCTATTTTCTATCTCTAAGCAATGGAATACATGAATTTAGAGCATGATATTGAATTGTAAAATACAATTCATATTAGGATTTTCTAAAATATTTCTTTAAAATATTAATATTTTTTCATAATATTTATGCTATCTAACTAGGATCCTCTGAATATAGTCCCCAAGGTTTCAATTAAACTTTATTTGATACCTATTATAACAACCCAAACTCCCGAAACCGAGAGTTAATATTTATATTACATTATTGGTATAGAATACAAGAGTTCATGTAGGATCCACCAACTTAGTAGTCTTATAAGAATAGATATATAAATATTTTTAGCATTTAACTTGAAAATATAAATTATAGCATAAAAATCCCAAAGAACAGTGTTATACCTTATAACGTATCCTTGTAAATTACACATAGTTATCTTATAGGTTTCCTGGGGAACAGAAAATAAAATAATGGTGATATCAGATTCTTGGTATGGAGTAGCATACAACTGAGGCTATTATAAAATAAGTATAGAATAAATAGCATGAAAAAAATAAATGATCAAGATAATTCCATTATCAAATGAAACTGAGGTAATATTATATCCATGATAATAAATAAAAACATAGATAATAAAATGATGATCACATACTGATGTAACACATCATGAAAAAAATAATAAAAATACCTTAAAGGCCTTATTCCAAGGCATAATTTGTAAATGGATATGGAATATTCCAATACCCTATCTAGTTTGTCTCATGATACCTAACTAAGCATTGATAGGCTATCCATACCAGGAAACATCTGTCACTAATTAAGTCAAATTCATTAATTATACGAGTTAAAAAAACATTTCATAACATTCCCTAAATAACCACTTAATTAATCAAAAATAATTAAAACAATGGATATATATATATATATAATGGAAATATTAAGAAGAAATATTTCTGTATTCAATGGAATATTATGGTTTTCTAGGATAATATTCCTTAATCAACATAGAAACTATGGGGGTATTCTCAATCTAATAGGATTCACCCTTATTAAATAAATATAGATATTTTAGTGTAAAATGATACTTTTAAAGTGTAGGGTTTGAAATATAAGATAATAATTGATTTCAATAGTTTTAAATGTTAGGATATTAAAGTAACAGTAATAAAATCCTTGATTATGAATCATAATGATTGTGTGAATTATCCAAACCATATCCACTGGGAGTGACTATCTTGGTGTGAAATCTTAGGCTCACTCATCATGCATTGAGTGAAGATATATTTTATACAAAAAATAGCCTTTTTCAAGGTGATTACCCTTAGAAACATATATGATAAACCCACTTCCACTTTCTAGTATCTAGATAGGGTTGTAATTTCTAGGAAAACTAAACACACTTTACTATCAAAAATTTAAAATATTTGGGCATTATTGAGGCTTAGTAAAATGATAAAATGATATAAAATAATTAATTTATCATTAGAAACATATAAATGGGTAATAATCCCACAAAATTACAATCATTTAAATATATTAAAGTTGTATTATAACAAAATAATATCAATTAAAATGGAAAATAAAGGATTTGAAACACTAATGGATTAAGTAACATTTCAATAAAACCCCTTTTGAAATATAGAGATTTTAATTGAACTTGAAATACCCTTAATAAATGATATTTCATGATATAATAACTCAATTATGCATTATATTCACCATATAATTAAAATTATGTGAACAGTACAAAAAATGTCTCAAGGAAAAGGAATTTGAGATGAGAAATCTCACACCTTTAATCCAACTTAGTAAAAAATACTCTAACCTATTGTATAAAAAATAACTATATTAATAATATATTTAAGAACCATATTCATTCCTATAACCTTTTATAAACATCATTTATACTTATTTAGTATAAATATATTATTTAGTTCTATTTTATTCTCATCATCGGATGTTCTTAGTTTTGATTGTCTGTTTAATACTAGTTTCATAATTTTGGTGTTGATTCTTGTTAATATATTCAAAGTTTATAATTCTAGTATCACTATTGGTAATTTAATATATATTTTATAATGATTGGTAATGTTATAATTTCATTTGAAAATAGTTTCATTTATTATTTTCGATGATGAAGTTGGTGATAAGATTGTTTCAGTAATTTTTTACGAATGTGGGGTGGTATCTTAATAATAAGTTAAATATAAATATAACACATAAAAATATATAATAAAAAAAATTAAAACTAATTTTTAGTAACTCAAATAGTTAAGTTTCCATATTCATCCAAGATATAAATTTATATCATTGTTCAAATAGGTGGTTAAACCAACCTAAATAAGAACAAGTTATACTCTATGGGTGAGTATAGTTAAGAAAATGATTAATTTGGAATAGTTTAATTATTAAAGAATAATAATTATTTTATTTATATGTTTTTAATGTGGTAAATAAGTTTATAATAGATTTATATAAATACAAAAAATAGTTTAAAACAAAATACATCACTTTCATGGATGTGGTATTCTGCACTTAACAAAAGAGACATTTTAATTTTTCAAATGGTTAGTAGGAGGGTAGAAAATGTATATTAAATTAGTATAATAACATTAATTAAAATTATTATTAATTATTTTATAATAATTTCTTTTATATAATAGGTTTTAGGTGGTAAAAGATGAAAATAATTAAGATATCTCAATTGAGAACATTACCTCTCCCTTTGGATGTTCTCCCATTGGTAACACATTAAGTATCCATATCTTGGATTTTTTGAATGGGAATGGATTCTAATATGTGTTTGGAGAATTTATTAGAGAACATAGATGTTTTTTTGAGATAAGGATTTGGAATTGGGGGATAAATTTTCTATAAGTGATCTCCTTTTATAAGTGAAGAAACTGAAATTTCTGTAAATACCCATTACCTTTTCATTGATGGTATAACACTATTCAAGGTTCAATGACTCCCAAAGGGAGAAATAATGAATTTTGGTGTGATATAATTTTTATAAATCCTCTAAAATTCATTTTAATGCATTTTTTAAACAGGTTTCAAGTCTTTTACAACTTGTTTTTCATATTTTACACTTTTGGTTTTTACCCTGGTAACTAGTTTTTACCTAAGTAATTTTTATTTTATTAAACAATTAAGGTAAAAATTATGGAATATTTTTTATTTTTTGAAACTAAATTTAATCTATATCAATTTAATGTAATTTATAAATAATTAAAATTAACATTTCAATTAAAAAATTTAATATATAGAAAATTTGTTTTATAGAAAAAACATTTTTTAACTATTAAGTGTTCTTAATCTTATTTAGTATTCATTAAAAATTGAATGGATGGTAGTATATTTATATATATGTTTATAAATTATATTATATTAATTTTTAAAAATAAATAAATAAATTCTATTAGATAAAAATTACACAATGTTAATAAACAAATTCTTTGAATATAAATATTTTACCATTATTATGGTAAATAAATTCAATCCTAGTAATATTACTTTTATACCCTAAAAATGAAATTGATATTATTAAATAATATTAAATTATTATTATAAAATATTAAATCCATTTGTTATATTTAATTTCTATGAGTTATGAATACTAATTTTTAAGATAGACAAATAAAAACAGTTTTTGGAGTAAAATCTTACTTAAGTTTCCAAAACATTAAATATGGGTTTTATAAATTAGAAATATTATTTTTTAAATGAATAATTTTAATATTCATATAAATTTTTTATCATTAATTTTTTATATGTTTATAATTTTTAATTATATCTTTATATAATCATAAATGCTTAAGTTTAGTAAAAACGAGTATCTTTCAATATTTTCATAAAAATCAGTTATTTCAAAAAAAATCTCAAAATCCACCATAAGATAATTTTAAAATGATCGATCCAAATATTATAAAATTTTATAAAAAATAAATCCTAGAATTTTATGAAATTAAATTTTATGTATAATAATGAATAAAGGCTCTTTAGAGTGTGAATTATGTAATAGTTTTGGAGTGTAGTGATTACTCATTATAGTAGGGTCTCAGGTATTACACCCAAACTCACACTTTCACACAAAATGACCATAACAACCAGAAAAAGTTTCACATTAATTAATTTATTAATCCAATTGTGGGTTTACCATTTATCAACTATATTATTTTCATTATGTCCACCATTTTCCATATTTAATGACAAACCACTCATAAACCAACACCCATATTTATTATTATTATTCCATTTGATTCTATTCCTCTCTATTCAAATAATTACTAGATTTAATTAATAGATCACCACTATTTTTTTCTAACCATATTCTACTTTTCATATTTATTTATTCCATTCCATCCTATACCATCAAGAATCATTAATCAACCCCAAACCATCGATCCTTTACTACATCTATAGACTCATAGCATAATCATCTACCTGAAACTAGCCCTCATTATCTACCAATAAAATTATATTCCACAACCCATAACTGTAGAATTATCTTGGAAAAAACCATTCCATTACAAAAACCATTATATTTCCAAGTATATATTATATACATTCTATCACTAATCACCTTTCACATCCAGATTATTGAAATAACACATTGATTACAAGTTTTAATTGTTATTAAATTATGTGATTTGTGTTTGCGCTTAGAGTATATGTTTTAATTTGTTTTATTATTTTATTAAATTGAAAACCCTTTTTTAAAAGATTTATTTAAAATCATTTAGTTTTTTATTTTATTTTAATATTATTTTATGCATTAATATTTCAAATATTTTAATAATACTTTCTCATTATTTAAGTTTACTAATTATTTAATTAAATTACCGTTTTAATATTTTATCCCTTATATAAACAATCTTCTTTTATATTATTTTTATATAATATTTTTTTATTTTTGTTTAGTTAGTATTATAATCATAAAATATGTATTTTAAAATACATACTTTCTTATGTGTATTTTCTTTAAATATAAATATGTCAATACTTTTATATTTTATTTTAAAACATTATATGATATGTTAATTTTATTTTTAATGTTTGAATATTTTTTTGAATATTTTTTTTATAAATGATCACACACACACACACACACACATATATATATACATATATATCAGATCAAATATACAATATATATATATAAAAATTGTACCATCTTCTTCCATGGAACCATCCTTGCATGCACAACACTATACACTTGTAGTGCGACACCAACACCTAGAACAACCCATTTTTCAAGATTCCACTTCCCTCACCACTTTCATCTATATAGAATCCATGTTTCAGTGTGTTCACAGCACACCAGTTTTGAGGAACTCACTTTAGCACATCTAGTGCACCACAACCAACTCGACTTGACAGGGGTGGCCTCTTGTTCCTCCTCCACAGCATCAAGCTCATTTGGCATCTTCAATTCAGTGCAACACACATCAACATGATGAGATAACATGGAATTTCAATATCTTTTTTCCTACTATGAGTCTATGAAATGTTACCATGAAGAGAGAATGAAGTTACTATGATCTAACTACCATGAAGAGAAGAAAGTTACCATGGGAATGTTTCATACCTACCATGAAGAGGTACTTTAAACTTACCATGAGGAATTACCCAACTTACCATGAATCACTGTAGGTACCTATCATGAATTTATTTCATAAAAAAATAAAGGAGTGTAAATACTCTCTAAGTATGAGCATGATAATTCAAATTACAAGTAGCAAATATATTTTTAATATTTTTTATTTTCTATCTTGGAATTCTATGATTAGTCATTGAGACACTCCAAGATCTTAGAGTTAATGACATGTAATTAGTTATTATAATTTGGATCATATAATTTGATAATATAAACACAAAAAAATTATTTAAAAATATTGAAGATGATCAATATGATCTCATATAAAGAAAAATACAAACTTGAAAAAAGAATTATGAAGTACCGATTCTCGACCGTGACTACTATTCCATTATTATGACCATGAAGGATTTCATCATTTTGATCACCGACTAATGAAGTGATCATAGTCCTTGGGCCTCATTAATATTCATCATCATCTTCTCGACTATTTTTCTTTATTTTATTTTTTTCTATTTTTCATTATTGAATTTATTTTATATTCTATTTATGCTTCTAAAATTGATTTAATATTTTCCCATACAAAATATGTTTAACTAGGTTATTCATATTATCTAAAAGGAATGTTGGTTTTCAAATCCTATAAAAAAGAAAGTTGGGTTATGAATACTGTAAAATTTAGTTGGGATTATACCACCATGTGAAAAAAAGGTACAGATATCTATACTTTGGTTATCCCTCCCTATTGAAAGTGAGGTATTAGTGAATACCAATATTCTTCCATACAACGTTAATTTTTTATTAAAGAGCAATCAATTTTAAGAGGAAAGTGGGAAACCTCACAACTAGCTAGTTTCAGAGCCAAATGATACGACAGATCTATTAAAGAAAAGAGTGAGTTGTTTGGAAGCATTTTCCTTGAACAAAACCCAGGGAGTATCATGTACCTTTGTGCCAGGGAAGTCCTTCAAGGTGCCCTCAAAGAGAAGAGCCATGTTTTCCCAGGATTCCTTGAGATCCTCTTTGCTAATATTCCCCAAGTTGCAGCCTCTAAGTAGAATGTGTGCCTTCTTGTCAGACCAATCATCTTGCTCCTTTGTAGTAGCCACTTGGATCAGTCTATTCTTCTTCAAAGCATTGATATCCAAAGTTTCCTCCAAAAATTACTCGTCTGAATGCATAAGTATATCCCTATGTTCCAACATAGAGACCATTTGGCACTATGGGTCAGCTTTAGAAACCTCTTCACGCTACTGCCCCTGGCGCCTCAGCTCCACCCCGCCTGAAGAAGACTCAATACAAGAAACATCACAACTTACCTGAGCCAGGTCCTTAGAGATGGCGGCCACCTCCTATTGGGAAAGGTCTTTAGAATTGTTCAGGGTTGAGCTACCAGCCTTTGTAGAGGCCTTCAGGGACAAATTTACCTTTCCAGCAGATCTGGTAATAGGAGGGCTAGGGAGGTTGAAGTAGTCCTTCGTTCTGCGCTCCCTCTGGTTCTTTGAGATAAATCCATCAGAATCCATGACTTTGTTTTTGCCTTTGCACATTGAGGATCTAAAATAGTCATCCTCTATAACAAGCTCATTGGGATCGTTAATGTCTGAGGCCTCGACCATTTCCTCTTGGTATGTTTCTGCATCAACTACAAGGTCCCGACCGTGATCCACCCCTGCAACCTCCTCACAATTGAGCCACTGATCTACATCGAAAACTGCATATTGGTTCTGGGAGGTCCCGATTGGCCCCCCTTCTAGGAGTTTCTCCGCATAAGAGGGGGTCTGTGAAGCCTGCTTAGTCTTTGTCGAGACTCCTATATTCTCAAGACCACAAACCATATATTGGAAAATGTTGGGATTGTCTTCCAAATCCATGCATTGAGAGTCCTCCTTGGAACCATGACCCTTTCTATCAACCTTCGGTATGGCATCATTAGATGTTTTATGAGCAACCTCCTGGAAGGCCTCTATAGATTCCCCAGGGGTTTCCCTAACTGTCTGCTCCACCCTTTGACTGACCTAATCCACAGCCGTAAGAAGTGGCCTCTTCTCATGCACTGCCCTGCACCCTTGCATGTTGTCACCCGAGATGCTTGCACCTAGGTCACGACGCAGCCGATCAAAATCATCTGAAACAAGTGGCCCCCAAAACCTCTAGACCACCTTTCTTGGATGCACCCGAAGAATACCCCTAGCCTTTTCCCAAAATAACCTTCCTGGAGAGGTCCTTACCCAAAGGGATATGATCCCCCTTATACTGGACATCCAGGTAACCCTTCTTAAGAGCATCCTCTGAAGCATTCACCTGGGAACTAGGCCCAGCAGACCGACCGGAGGGGTCAGCCTCATCAGAACCTGTAGCATTCATCCTGCATTCTAGAAGACTATTCCCCTGTTGATTGCAACAATAGAAAAACAAAGTCCAAGATTCGTAGAAAATCAATTTTTAATACCTATACTCCACCTCAATCACGATCCACATGACTTCAGGAGGAGGCCAAGAGAGAACCATTTCAAAACATAGCCGAGCCACAATCAGATATTTCAGGGAAGAAGTCTGCCAATCAGCAAAAAGGAAGCGTCCTATAGAATTACCTATCAAAATAAGTAAAGCTGGATTTTGGAAAGGCAGCGGAAGGCTAGGGAGATGAATCCAAATCGATGTGGTAGAAGAATCCTGCTGCATATGGAGGTCGAACGACCAGCGAAGTAGATGAAAATGAAAGCCTCTAACAAATTTTCCAGGTCGAGACCACACCCGCACAAGGTCTTCCTCGCTTGAGAAGCTAAGAAGAATCTTTTGTGGCCCAAGCAACCCGAAAACCGCTCGCTGAGCTAATCCCCTTTCTTCATTCACAATCTGGTCAAATAACTCAACCTGGGGGTGACGCCGAACAAACCGAGCCACGAGAGACGAAGAGAGAAGCGTGGATGCTTCGTTGAACTCTTACAGAGAAATTGGGACCACAGGTTGTCCATTAAGGACCCCCGGAACCTTTGGGGAGATGGAAATGAAAGGAAAGAATGATTGATCCTCAGATGAAGGCAACGAGATAGAAATCCTACCTCTATCCTGAGACCCTTGCTGAGAAGCGCTGTGAGGACGAGACCCCTCCCCCGGCGGGGGAGGGGCCGCCACAACCATAATTGACGCTAGGGTTTCATCGAGGAAGTGCGGAGGAGAGTCTGTCGCGTGATCAGGGACCACCTAATACCAATCTTCTTACCCAGTAGAAAAGGTTAAGGAGTATACTAGGATATTAGTGATCTGAACTTCTATAAAAAACATCCCATATTATTTGTTTTATTTTCCACTATATAATTAACACTGTTAATAACTCTAATGATTATACTTTAATTGATTAATTTTTGAAAGAACTATTCACCCCCTTTAGTAAATCTGGTTATATAACTGGGAGATAAAAAATTGGTATCAAATAAAGGTTCATTTTTAAGGAATTTTTTATTACTATTTCATAATCATTTTGAACTAAACACTATCCTAGACTTAACAGTCTAAGTAAATATCCAATTATTTGTTATGGAATGTCAAGAATTCGACATATTGAATCCCATAAAGCCAACTCACTTTAAAGGAAGTGATTATGTTTGCAGGAAAGATCTGATGGAAGTATTTCTAAAAAATACAGGTCTTTAATTTTGATCTATCATGTCAAAACCTTATAAACACCCCGATGTAGATTTACACATTTTAACATAAAATTATGCTATAATTTTTTTTTCTAATTTTAAAAGTTATGAATTACTTGTATATTTATTTATGTATAAATATTTATAGACATATTTAATCATGTAAAACTATATCTAAAATTTGGGTAAATTTAAAATTTACTCATCAAGGAGCTGATAAGTAGTAGAAAAGAATGATTGGAATTCATATGGTTGAGTTTCAAGAATTAATAATGACTAATAATGATATAATCAACGAAAAGTGAAATAGATTCAGTATGATTGTAAATAGAATAATTTCACTTGGGGAGACCATGAATAATAATGTTATTATTGAAATAATACATCAATATCTACAAAAAGGTGTCACTCAAAGAAGGTTATGATTGAAGAAAGTAAGGGTTTATTGTTGAGTCAATAATGTTTCCTTATGACTTTTCAATTCCTTCACGTTTGGGGAGATTGTTGAGTCAATAAGGTTTCCTTATGAATTTTCCATTCCTTATTGTTTTGAAAATCAAAAACACCATATCTTAAGGCAAACATAATTTTCCCTAAGATTTATCTTAATAAGAAAAATTTTCCTTCCCCAAGGAAAATTTATCCTTACCATGTTTTCATTGTTCATATTTTAGTTGCTCTAAAACCAACCCTTTTTATTTCTGAGTGTAAAATTCAGTTTCACATCTTAAACCTCAGAATCTTATAAATAATTAGATCTAGAGAATTCCATTTTCAGGATCCGAATTCAGATTCTAAATTCTCTGAATTCGGACTCCGAACTTTCTGAACTCAAACTCTGAACTTTCTAAGTTCAGGTTCTGAATTCTCTAAATTCAGACTCCAAACCTTCTAAGTTTAGACTACGAATTATTATGAATTCAGATTCTGAATTCCTTAGAATTCAGAATCTGAATTCCTTATAATTAAGACTCCGAAGTCTATTGAATTCCAATTCTTATTTCTTGAGAAATAAAAGCTAAATATCCTTGTAATATAGACTCCGAAGGTTAACTTTATTAGACTCTGAATTATATTTTTTCCTTAGACTCTGAAAAATGGATTTGGTTAAGAAACCATGTTTTTACTTACCTTTGTTATAATTATAAAATGATGTTGTTAATTCTTTTATTTACTAACAGTTGTTTGAGTGAAACGTATACAAGTCCCTCCGAATTTCAAGGAAAAAAATGACTGTAGGAGGAGGGAGATGACCGTTGAAGATGTGTCTATAAATAGGAGCTCATTTGAACAAGCTTAGAAGTTGTTGAAAACTGATGAACTGCTCTACCAATCTATATATTATATTCTAGAGAGAGATTCTCTTTCAACTCTCAGTGCTTTGTGCAGATGTTGTGAACAAATTTTTCAGGTGTGAATAACTTTTTTAGACTTGCTTCGTGCAGACTCTAATTGTGCTGATCGTGGGCTTCTGGGTTTGGAAGACAGAGGTTCCGATTTCCTTCTAAATCAAGGGCTTGTGGGGATAGCAAGATAGATTCCTATATTTGTATCGAGGGCTTACCCTGGTGTGGGTAAGACAGACTTTCTTGAAATTATAAATCAAGGGACCTTTATCCATGGTTGTTGGATACCCTACTCTTTGGGTTAAATGATTTATATACTTGTTACTTGGGTTGTTTCAAGTTTTTTTCCACTACATTTTGGTTGTTGAGGAAAGTATAACTATATTATACTTTCTTATACTTTTACTTTGATTAAATAGGATTCTATACACTTTAATGTAGCATCTTTGTTTTTGTAAACATTTGTTAAGTTTTATTTATAGAACTACATTTCCAGAATCTAGTAAGTTTGTAGATGTAGTTTCATTTAGAGAACCACATTTCTAGAATTTCATTTTTAGAACCACATTTCTAGAATCAAGAAAGTTTGTAGAAAGAGGTTTTGTGAATTTACCATGTTTAACATTGCTAAACATTACCATCTTTAAAAGTTCCTTAGGATTTTTTTAAAGTATACAATTCACCCCCTCTTGTATATTGGGCATCTACATCATTATTTCGATACTAAAATCAGTATCATTTATATCCTACAATTGGTATCAAATGAGGTCTCTGAAATACTTATATTCACATATAATTTTTCCTGCTCAAGTTTTTCAATGTTCTATATTTTCCTTGCTTAAGATATTTTTATCCTTTTTTCTGAACTTTTATTACTAACAAGTTTGTGTGGAAATACATTTTCATAAAGATGGATGGAATAAATGTTGGTTCAATTGACAATCCTAATCCTAATAGACCACCTATTTTTTAATGGGAATGACTACGAATATTGGAGAGATCGTATGAATAATTTTGTCATTAATATTGGAGTGGACAACTTTGTTATGCTTACTGGAGATTATAAGATTCCTGATAAAGAAGTCAGAACTCTTACTAATCAAGAGAAGCCAGAATATCAACTTAACTATAAAGTATGCAATACTTTGTTGTGTTCCATGACCAGGAATATATATAGCCAGATTTCTTCTTGTGAAGTTGCAAACAGTATTTGGAAGAAGATTGATGTTTCTCATTTTGGAACTTTCAAAGTGATTGAAACTAGAAGAGCTGTGCTTAGAGCTGAGTACCATGGTTTTTTTACTTTCCTTATGAATAACCTATATGTAAGGTACAATAGATATTCATGACTATTGTCAATAACTTATAATCCACGGGTGAAAAAGGTTTGGATGATGATACACTTGTGGAGAAGATTATAGACATCATGCCAAATGAGTGGGAATCAAAGAGAACATCTATAGATGAGAATAGGAAATTCTCACAGATCACTCTTGATGAGATTTTTAGAACCCTTCTTTAACATGAGACTAGAATGAAGAGAGATGCTGACAATGTTAAGAAAAAGAATGTGAATGGAGGTGTTTCTTTTACAACTACTTCAAAACATATGAAAGCCAAGACTCATGAGAGAGTTACAAGATCTAAATACCAGAAGGTTTTTTTTTCAATATGAATTTAGTGAAAGTGAACATTATGAGAATGAACTAGCTAATCTTTCTTGAAGGATGAACAAGATAGTTGGGAAAAATAACTTTCAATATAGATATAAGAAGAAATATGGAAAAGATAAGAAAGATGGAGAAGTGACATGAAATGAATGTAGAAGAACTGGTCATATCAGACCCGATTGTCCCTTACTTAAGAAAAGAGACAAGAAGGAAAAGAATTCTGAGAGAAACAAGAATAAGTTCTACAGATCAAAAGAAAAGAAATTCCTAAAATCCAATGACACTTGGAGTGATAGTGGTGGAGATTCTTTTGATTTTTCTTCAGATTATGAATCTTATGAGAAAAAGAATATTGGATTATTAGCCCGAGCTCCATTTCAAAATTAATGTCTTATGGATAAGGTATGAATTACTAAATCCTTAACCAATATGTCTTTGAGTGAAAATTTTCATGATAAATATTTTTCTTCAGATGAATAATCTTCTTCATTAGATAATTATAATGATTTTACTTCCTATGAGGATGTTTCTTGGTTTTCCAAGTTTCTAGAGATAAGAAATTGTAAAGTTTATAAGAAACTTAAAAAAGAAAATTCTAGAGAATTTATTTTAAGAAAAGAAATTTTGGATCTTACCAAATATCTTGATAAGAGAAATGATGTTTTAGAAAATCTTTCTAAGAAACTTAAGGAAGCTAATTCTAAGAAGGATAAGCTTTCTAAGGATCTAAAAAAACTATTTTTTAGAAAAATATGTTTTGGAGGATAAACTTAACTCTAAGTATATTATTCCAGAGGATAAGAATTCAGTACTTAGACTAAAGTCTAAAAAATTTTCTTTGAAGAAACTTGTTGCAAATTTTACTTCTGGTAAAGAAAATTTTAACAATATGTATTCACATATCTGGCCTCATGGTAATAATCAAGGATTAGGTATTTCTCATGAAAAACCTGTTTTTAGAAATAATTATTTTGTTCCTCCTAGAGCCCCTTTTTGTACTAAATTTCAAAG
The DNA here is from genome assembly GCA_963277665.1 of Viscum album. Classification (NCBI taxonomy): domain Eukaryota; kingdom Viridiplantae; phylum Streptophyta; class Magnoliopsida; order Santalales; family Viscaceae; genus Viscum; species Viscum album. The sequence goes on from OY728128.1 coordinate 1,310,002,716, forward strand.
TGGTGGGAATTAGAAGAATAATTTTCTTTAAATATTGTTCAATCCATTGGTTTTTATAAAGATTACTTTTCTAAACAAATGTGGATACCCAAAATTTTATTTTCTAATAATTCCGGATCCAAGAAATTTTGGATTCCGAAATTCTAACACTTTTATTTTCAGAAAAATAAAGATAGTACCAACAACAATACATGGTACATAGATAGTGGATGTTCCCAACATATGAATGGTAACTAAAAATTATTTGAAAACATTATAAAGACAAAAGGAAGAAAAGTAACTTTTGGAGATAATGCTAAGTGAGAAATTATTGGTATAGGGAACACTGTTCTTCATGGAAAAAGTTTGATTTCAAATGTTTTATTTGTTAAGGGTCTTAATCACAACCTCATTAGCATAAGTCAATTATGTGATGAGGGTTACCTTGTTAATTTTAGGAATGAAAAGTTCTTAGTACACAATTCCAAGGAAGTGTTTATTCTTTCTACCAATAGGCAAAAGAATGTTAACACACTAAACATAGAAGACCCTAGGAGACAAAACCTACCTTGAATTAGTGCATTGGAAGATCATTCTTGGTTATGTAATAAAAGGTTTAGACATTGTAACCTTAGGAACCTATGAAAACTCTCTAAGAAAAGACTAGTTAAGAATATACCGGAGCTTAGATTTGATTCTTCAAAAGTTTGTGATCCTTGTCAATATGGAAAGAAACATAAATCAAGTTTTAAATTAGTTGGTGAATTGTCAACCACTTATGCAATACAGTTGGTTCATATGGATCTTTTTGGTCCAACACAAACTGGAAGAATTGGAGGAAAATATTTTGTATTTGTCTTTGTTGATGATTACACTATATTTACGTGGGTCTACTTTCTAGAAAATAAATTTGATGATTTTTCTTATTTCAAAACTTTTAGATCCCAAGTTAAAAATGAGAAAAACCTTCCTTTGATAACTATTCATAGTGATCATGGAGGAGAATTTCAAAATTCTGATTTTGAAACTTTTTGTAGTAAAAAAGGAATTACTCATAACTTCTCAGCACCCAGAACACCTCAATAGAATGGTGTTATTAAAAGAAGAAACAAAATTCTTCAAGAGATAACAAGAACCATGTTGAGTGAATATTCTATAGCCAATTTGTTTTTGGGTTGAAGCTATAAGTACTACTTTTTATACTATAAATTGAGTTTTGATTAGACCTTTTCTTAGTAAATCTCCTTATGAGTTATATAATGGTAGAAAACCTAGACTTTCCTACTTCAAGGTTTTTGGCTTCAAGGTATTAATTCTGAATACTAAATATAATATATAAAAATTTACACCAAAATACAATGAAGTAATTTTCTTAGGCTACTCCACAACTTCTAAGGCTTATAGAGTTTTCAATAAAAACACTTGTACTGTTGAAGATATAGTAGATGTCAAATTTGATGAAACTGATCCTTTTGTTTTTAAAAAACCTCAACCTACATCTTCAGATGTGTTTTCAAAAACTTATTATCAACCTTAGTTAGAAGATCCTTCTGATAATTAAAATGTTCAAGAAAATATTTCTGAAGAATTTACCCCAGAAGACTTTCTACACTATGTTAATGAACATGTTTTACAAAACCCAAATTAGTTGTTTCTAAAGAATCATCCCAGTGATAGTATCATTTGGTGATGTAAATCAACCTGCAAGGACTAGATGTTTCTTAAGAAATGAAGTAGAACATCTAGCACTCCTTTCCCAATTAGAACAAAAAAACACTGATGAAGCTTGAGGTGATGATGATTGGATAAAAGCTATGGAAGATGAGCTAAATGAATTTTAATGGAATAAAGTCTAGTCCTTAGTTGAAAGACCTAAGGAAACTTCTTTTATTGGAGTAAAATGGGTCTCCAGAAATAAATGTGATGAAAATGGAATCATAGTAAGAAATAAATCTATATTGGTTTCTAAAGGATATAATCCATAAGAAGGAATAGACTATGAAGAAACCTATGCTCCAGTAGCTAGACTTGAATCTATTCGTATTCTACTTTCCTTTGTAGCATTCTTAAATTTAAAATTTTTTCAAATGGATGTTAAATGTGATTTCCTTAATGGTTTTGTACAAGAAGAAGTTTTTTTTGAACAACCTCCTGGTTTCGAAGATAAAAAATATCCTGAACATGTTTTCAAACATACCAAAGCTTTTTATGGACTCAAACAAGCCCCTCGAGCCTAGTATGATAGACTTATAGGATTTTTGATTCAAAATAATTATGTTAAGGGAAATGATGATCCAACCCTTTTTATAAATAAAGATAATAAAAATGATTGGATTATTCAAATTTATGTTGATGACATTATATTTGTCTCATCTTAGAAATTTTTAACTGATTCCTTTGCGAATCTAATGAAACCTGAGTTTGAAATGAGTATGATGGGTGAGTTAACATTTTTCATTGGTTTTCAAATTTCTCAAAAGATAGAAAGAATCTATATATCCCAACATAAGTATATTAAATATATTCTTAAAAAGTATGGATATGAAAACACCAATAGTATAAGTACTCCCATTGGTACCTCAAATTCACTTGATCTTGATGAAGCTGGGAAACCAGTAGATCAAACATCTTTTAGAGGTATGATAGGAAGTCTACTTTACTTGATTGCTAGTCGTCCAAACATAATGTTTTCAGTATGATTATGTTCAATATATCAATATAATCCTAAGGAATCTTATTTAAAGGCAGTGAAAAATATTTTCTCTACTTAAAGGGAACCATAGATCTAGGACTCTTTTACACTTCTGGAAATTATTTTGTTTTAAAAAGTTTTTATGATATTGATTTTTGCAGATGTAGAATGGATAGGAGAAGTACATCCAAAAATTTTCATTTATTATGAGATTCATTAGTTTCTTGGTCATGAAAAAAGCAACACTCAGTAACATTTTTCACTACTGAAGCTGAATATGTAGCAGTTGGAAGTTGTTGTGCTCAAGTGTTGTGGATGCAACACACACTCACATGTTATGGCATGAGTTTTACCAAAACACAAATTCTGTTTGATAATACTAGTGCCATTTCCCTATGTGAAAACCCTTCACACCACTCTCATGAAAAACACATAGATATTAGGCATCAATTTCTTAGTAATCACACACAAAAAGAAGATATCATTCTTCAATTTATCATAACACAAGATCAACTTGCTGATATTTTCATAAAATATTGTACCATCCGATAGATTTGAATACATTAAAAAAAGTTAGGAATGATAATCATAAGGTAATATTCCATGTTAATTCCTGTTGAAACCTATCTTTTTACAGTAACAAACTCCTTTTCATATGGGGAGTACATTTGTTTGTTAGATTCTAAAAAAATTTCGTAGTCTATTTTTTTTCTTAGTCTAAATTTTTTTTCGTAGTCTTAAAATTTTCGCAATGAAGATTTTCAAACTTAAAACTTTCATAATGAAGATTTTCGTAATTAAAATTCTCGTAATGAAGATTTTTGTACTTAAAATTTTCTTAATGGGGATTTTCATATTGAAAATTTTCGTAATCAAAATTTTCAAAATCTAAAGTTCTTCAAGAAGAATTTTCCTTATTACAAATAATCTTCATAGAAATCCGAATGGTATGTTTCCTTTCTTAAATATTTATAATCAGTTTTTACTTGTTGGTATTTTCATCTGTTTTTAAAGTTTCCGTATTCCCTTTTCCTTGAATCAGAATATTTTTATTAAAATCCTCAAAAGATCGGATTCTATCAAAATCTCCTTCCGGTTATCATCTCAACCGTCAGATCTGATCAAAAGGTTTTTCAACTATTGGATTAAGTATGGATATTGAATTTTCACCTCACATGCCTATATAAAAGACCCATGATGGATGACCCACATCAAAACTAAAGCCTTCACGTACTAAAGCTCTGACCCTCCTACATAAGCTCATTCTGAATCTTCATGGTTTCCTCAGCTCCGAATGTCTATTGAAGCTTAAAAATAAATGTCATCCATAAAGGAAATATCCGAATGGTAGGTTTATAGAGAAATGTTGGTTCACCCGAATTTATTTACCAAGTATTATTCCATTATCTCTAAGAATATAAAGCTAAATGGGTGGGAGAGTCTTTGCATTTCAAAACCTAAAGCATAGGATTCGGTGTATCCGGAGTTGTTGATTGAATTCTATGATTCCATAACTTTCTTCAAGGAAGAAGGTAGGAGTAATTTCTCATACAAGTGTTACGGAGAGACATATACAATTTCTTACACCAAGGCTACGAGCTTGGTAGGTATTATTTACGAAGGGGAAGCATAGTTCTTCTCACACAAGCTGCCTGATGTTCAATGAAGTTTTATTAAAGAAAAATCCATGACTTGTCTTGGCTTTCAAAGGTAAAGACTCTAAAAATTCTTCACCTATCTACAAATTTTCAGATTCTTGAATTGTAGGTTAAAGGATTCATCATTCCGAGAAAAGGTGATAAGGATACATTAAAGAAGAGTGACATCTACATTCTGGATTTCTTGGTAAACCTAAGGAAGATAAACTTGGTCAAGCATATCTTGGTTACTATTGAGAACATAAAGAATGGAAATCTAGAGGCTCAGATTATTATGTATCCATCCATTCTGTCAAAGATGATTGTTCGATGTTTATAATACTTCAAAATTCCTTGCAGTTCTATGTCAAGAAATTGAAAAGTTATGTTTTTGAGTGATGATACTTTGAGAAGGATAAAAATTGGGTTTTTAAAAGAATCCAAAGAATTTTATGACTTGACTGGAGAGGAAGATGAAGCTATTTCAAAGAAACATGAGGTTTCTAGGACCTCTAAAACTGGTGGAAGGAAGATGAAGTTGAAGGATATGGAATAGAAGGAAAAAACCCCAATGGATAAGGAAAACCAATCCGCACCACTAAAGCTAAATAAACAAAAATCTTATCCTGATGAAGTTGTAGAAAAGTGGAGAGATGCCAAGAAAAATCAAAAAGAAGGGAAGCCTAAGTTTGGCTTGGACCCTGCTGAGGAAAAATCATTGAATAAAAAGGCTGCTGAGAATCTAGAGAAGGAAGAAAAAGAAAATAAGCAAAGGAAGAAAGTGTCTAAAGTAGAGATAGTGAAATCCCTTCTGAAGGCTACTGATAAAGCCTCTGAGAATATTCAGGTACAAGTCGTTTCTTCAAGAACCACTTCCTAAGACTCTGGGAAATAAGTTTGTAATTACAGAAAAACATCAAGAAGATGTTGTTGAAGAATAAAAAGAAGAATATGGAAGTGGTGACTCTGAAAATGTATTAAAATAGGTATAGGAATATCATGAGAAGGAATTACCTTCTAAGAAATTATCATTCCAAACCTCTCAAGTCGAATCATCAAAGATTGATACTCCTAGGAAGGATGAAGAGAAGGGTGAACATGAATTAAATAAGTTATCTAAAGAAGAAAGCATCAATAAAAATTTCATTCATCCAGATGATGCTGAGGTAACAGCTGAGAAAGAAGAGGTAAATGAAGATAAAATTGTTTAGCTGTCTGATAGTGAACACGAATCTCCTGATCAAGAGGAAGTCATTATAAAATTTGATAATGGAAAACAGTTAGTAGTTGATACACCTACCAAGGCTATCATAAAATAGAAAGATTTTGGTGGTACTTCAAAGAGGAAAGACACTGAGATAGAAAAAGAAACCTCACCAAGCAAAATTTCTGATTTAGAATCATCCTCCCTTGGACATGAATTTTTAGTCCAGTATTTGAAGAATCTTGTTGGCATTATACCAATTTTTCCCAGCATAGACTCGAGACGCAAAATGCTCCAACATTAATTAAATCAAAATTCGGATTCAGTATCCATAGTTATGGATAAGTGTGTCAAACTCGAGGCAGACATCAAGACTTTTCTTATTAACTATGAAGCTCATAAAATATCATGTAAAAATATGACAAGATGGTCAAGGAATACAATTGAAGAGATGCGAATCCTTGATGAATTTCAAGAAAGTGTCAAGGATGATTTTGACATAGAATATGAGAAGATCAAGGGTCTCACAAATAGTTTTGAGGAGAAGCTAACTCTAGAACAGAATTCTCGGAAACAAGAAGTGAAAGATCTGAATGGGAAGTTGAATTCAGTTTCTCAGAGTTAGAAAAGAGAAAGGGATCTCATAATTGAGATAGAATAAAATCTTGTTAAGCAAGAAGATTCCTTGAAGGCTCATGCAGAGGTTCTTAAGACTCTTGAGGAAAAAATCAAATCCTTAGAAAAGAAAATAGTATATCAAGATCATCTTCTCAAACGATCAAAGGGGGATCACAAGGAACTCAAGAAGCTCAAAACCATAGTGAAGAAGTTGATGTCGAAGGAGAAGGAAGGATAATCTTGTTAAATTCCATTATTTTGTTGTATTTATTCCTTGTATAAATTTTTCCAATCCTAATAAAATTTTTGGGTGCTCGTCTTTTGGTTATTTAGTACTAATATTTTAGGTACCATATTTTCTTTTCCATTCCCTTTAATCCTTTTTGAAAATCATAAAGGGGGAGAAAGAAATGTTAAAAAAAGAATACAAATTAAAAGAATAAATCTTCCTAAGTAAGGGGGAGTTCATCTAAGGGGGAGTTTTCTTCATGAATACTTTCATATGAAATAAAATGGGAAATCTCATTCCATAAATTCAGAATACGATCCTTAGGGTTTCCAAGGCCTAAGGCAGAGTTAGTTGTATTCACTTTGATCCATAAGTAAAGGGAGATATGTTTTTATTTACAAGCCAATAAAATTTCTAAAGTACTTATATTATTTTTCGTAAGGATGTGTGTGATTTCAAAAGGGGGGATATTGTTGAGTCAATAAGGTTTCCTTATGACTTTTATATTACTTCATGTTTGGGGAGATTGTTGAGTCAATAAGGTTTCCATATGACTTTTCCATTCCTTCTTGTTTGGAAAATCACAAACACCCTATCTTAAAGAAAACTTCATTTTCCCTAAGATTTCCATTAATAAGAAAAATTTTCCTTCCCCAAGGAAAATTTGTCTTTACTATGTTTTCATTGTTCATATTTTAGTTTCTCTAAAACTAACTCTTTTTATTTCTATGTGTAAAATTCAGTTTCACATCTTAAACCTCATAATATTATAAATACTTAGATCTAGAGCATTCTGTTTTCAGGATATGAATTCAGGTTCCAAATTCTCTGAATTCAGACTTCAAACATTCTAAATTCAAACTCCAAACTTTTTGAGTTCAGGTTCCGAATTCTCTAAATTCAGGCTCCAAACCTTCTAAGTTCAGACTCCAAATTCTTATGAATTCAGATTCCAAATTCCTTAGAATTCAGAATCTAAATTCCTTATAATTCATACTTATAAGTCTATCGAATTCTGATTCTGAATTCTGGAGAAATAGAATCTGAATATCCTTGTAATATAGACTCCAAATGTTAACATGCTTAGACTCCAAATTCTATTCTCCTTAGACTCCGAAAAATGGATTTGGTTAAGAAACCATGTTTTTTATTACCTTTCTTATAAGTATAAAACTATGTCGTTCATTCTATTATTTACTAACCATTTTTTGAGTGACAAGTATACAGGTCCCTCTGAAATTCAAGGAAAAAAATGACCGTTGGAGGAGGGATCCGACCGTTGAAGATGTGTCTATAAATAGGAGGTCATTGGAATGATCTTAGAAGTTTTTGAAAATTAATGAACTACTATACCAATCTAGAGATTACATGCTAGAGAGATAGATTCTCTTTCAACTCTCAGTGCTTTGTGTAGATGTTGTGAACAACTTGTTCAGGTGTGAACAACTTGTTCAGACTTGCTTTGTGCAGACTCTGATCGTGGGCTTCTGGGTTTTGAAGACAGAGGTTCTGATTTCCTTCTAAATCGAGGGTTTGTGGTGATATAAAGACATATTCAGATATTCGTATCGAGGGCTTACCTTGGTGTGGTTAAGACAAACTTTCTTAAAATTATAAATCCAGGGACCTTTATCCAAGGTCGTTGGATACCCTACTATTTGGGTTAAAATATTTCTATACTTGTTACTTGTGTTGTTTCAAGTTTGTTTTCCTCTATATTTTGGTTGTTGAGTAAAGTATAACTATATTATACTTTCTTATACTTGTAATCTGATTAAATAGGATTCTATACGCTTTAAGTTAGAATATTTGTTTTTGTAAACTTTTGTTAAGTTTCATTTCTGTAACTAAATTTCTGGAATCTAGTAAGTTTGTTGATCTAGTTTCATTTCCGGAACCACATTTCTAGAATTTCATTTTTGGAACCACATTTCTAGAATCAAGCAAGTTTGTAGAACTAAGAGGTTTTGTGAATTTACCTTGTTTAACTTTGTTTAAAATTACCATCTTTAAAAGTTCCTAAGGAATTTTTTAAAGTATACAATTCACCCCCTCTTGAATATTGAGAATCTACATCATTATTTCTATACTACAATAAGTATCATTTATATCCTACATTTAAATGAGTATTTAGTGTATGAGCTTACATAATCAATTATTCAATATGAGTTGTAAATGAATAATGATAATATTGAAGAACATTAAAAAATTAAAGTTATATCTTTCAAATTCAATATAAATGTTTCAACTAATTCCTATGATTCCAAGTTACAACAAAGTGAAAAAGATGAAACAACAAATTTTAATAATAAAGTATATAAGTAAATAAAAAAATAAAGAGAGGTTTTATGAAGTTCCCTAGAAGAGATCATAAAAAGGATGAAAAAATGGAATTAATAAAGGTAATAATAGTAAATAAAATGTTTCAAAATTAATATTATATTCATGTAGAAAAAATTGGAATATAAAATCAAACTATCCATAATTGAAACAGTATAGAAAAGAGAAGCAATATGAGGAGTTAAAACAATCATATCATGTTGGATAGAGTTACATAGAGGAGATAGAGTAAAGTAGCTATGATTATAAGGGTAAAAAAGAATCTTCCAATATATGTTTAATGGCAATAATTATGAATGAGGTAAACTAATTCTGATAACATTTTAGGTTATGAGTTTAATGTTGAGTTAAAAAATTAACTAAAAAATGAAATGTTTCAATGGGTTATTTTGATAATGGATAAACTGTACAAATAACTAAAGAGATAAAATAAGAAAGTTGAAGATGAAAATTAAAAACTAAAATTTTATTCTTTAAGTAATATAGAATAAAAAAGGGTTTAAAATTCTGAACTAATTAATATAAAAGATGAGAATTAAAGAATAAATTATTTATTATAAAAAAATAAGGATGCTCAAGATAGGATATTTAAGTTAGATTATGATGACTAAGATAAAATTGAAAAAAATTAAAGAATATCAAACATGAAAATATGAAATTAAGAAATACAAGTTCATGTTTAAAGTTGAAAATTTGGGATTACGTAGAAGTTATTCAAAAATAAAAAGAAGATATTAAAAGGTAAATTAATATATTAAAATAAACCTTAATCATTTTTTTCAAGTTAAAGAAAAACTTTAAAATATGATGGCTATGAGAAAACATAATAAATATAAAACTAGATTTGGTTATAATAGTCAAATTTCTAAGAATTAAAGAATTTCTTTTGTTATAGGAAGTAAATGGAATGTATCAACTGTTACATAATTTAAATGTTACATAAAATGGAATTATTTAAACAAATGTTCTTTAAGATTTAATCAATCATTAGGACACACCAAGACTTTTATTTATAATAATATATCTTCTATAATACCTTTAAATAAATTTCTTAAATCATTATGGGTGCCTAACAGTTTTACCAATAATCCAGTTGGACCCAAAATAGATTGGGTACAAAAAAAATATATACTTAATCTGTTTTATAGGAAACCTACCTAAAGAGTTATAGAGATACAAGGTATATAGACATCAGGTTCTCCAAGAACATGATAGGTGATATTTATAACTTCTTTTAATTCATGTGATGGATACATAATCACTTTCAATGAAAATTCTATAGGTAAGGTCAAAGGTTTTAGGGAATTAGGAATATTAAGATCTGTTATAATTTATAAGGTATTTTTTATAGAGGAATTAAAACAAAATTTAATTAGTATATCACAATTTTATGATAATGTAATGAGTGTGGAGCTTGAAGATAATAAATTTCATGTTTATAAAGATAATATTGTTTTATTCTATGAAAATACAAAAGAAAATATTTACTCTAGTTTTTTCATAACTAATCTAGAAAAATGTAAAGTGTTTAAATGTCATAGAAATAGACTATATCCTTTGGTATAGAATATTGGGACATGTTCATCTTTGAAAATTGTAAAAGTTGGAAAAAATTAAAGGTTTTATAACTTCCAAAATTTAAATCAATTAAGTATTTTATGTGCGATTGTTGTCTAATGGGTAAGATAGAAAAAGAGACTTTTAGATATATTAAAAATGTTAATACTATTAGATGTTTAGAACTACTTCATCTTGATTTATTTGGGCACATGAGAACTATTAGTTATGGTAGTAAGAGATATTTTTTTAATTGTACATGAACTTAGTATATTAACTTGGACTCATTTTTTATCTCATAAAATTGAAACCTTAAATAAGTTTATTAATTTCTATAAAAAATAAAAATAAAAAAGTTTATTTAATAATATAAATTGTAAGTGTTAAAGGAGGAGAATTTTTTAACTTAGAATTTGACAAATTTTGTGAAGATAATGGATATTCACAAAAAAGTTCTACCCCTAGAACACGATAGTAAAATTGTACTATAGAGTGGAAAAATAGAACTATTAAAAAATAGAATAGTCTATGCTAAATGAATTTAATGTTCTAAAATATTTTTGGGATGAATCATTTAACACCACTTTTTATATCTTAGATAGATTTTACATTATAAAAATGATAAAGAAAACCCCTTATGAACTTTTTAAATAAAAGAAACCAAATATTGGTTACTTTAATGTTTTTGGTTGTAGAGTTTATATTTTAAATACTAAAGATGATCTGAAAATTTTTTATGCTAAAAGTGATGAGGTAATTTTTCTAGGATATTAAAATAATATTAAAGACTGTAGATTTTATAAAAATATAACAATATCAATGGGGAAATCTGTACATATAAAAATCATTGAGACTAAAGGAAAATAGAATGCAGATTCTGTTGATCCTATTGAAGAATTTAAATAACTCAACTTTGATGAAGATAAACTTAAAAATGACACTAAATTAGTTGAGGGAAGAACATATCTTCTCAATCAGAACATTTTAATTGGAAAACACGCAAAGATAATTCTTTAGAAAGTGTAATTGGAATGTTTGAATCTAGAATGCGAACTATATAATTGTTATTGATTTTTTTATTAATTGTACCTTTATTGATAATTTTTACATTTTAATATTAAAGAATATTTAAATGATTCAATCTAGATGAATTTCATACATTATGAAATTAATTAGTTTGATTTAAATAAATTCTAGAATATGGTTGTGTTACATAAAGATAAACTGTATATCGGAACTAAATGTTTTTTTTCAAAATAAAATGAATGAGTTTGGTAATACAGTTATAAAAAGGATAGATTATTTATCTAAGGTTATTTACTAGATGAAGACATTTATTTTGAATATTCATTTTCACCAGTTACAAGAATAGAACCCATTCATATTCTATTAGATTTTACAAGTAATCAAAATTTTAAATTGTTTCAAATTGATGAACCAGTTTATTTTTAAATGGTGTACTTTAAAAAGAGGTGTATTCTATTCAACCAACTATTTTTAAACTGATTAATTTCAAAATAATATTTTCAAACAAACAAAATCTTTTTGTTGTATAAAACAAGAACCAAGATATTGGTATGACATACTAACTATATCTCAATTTCAAAATTATTTAATAATGGAAAGGTTGATCCAAATTTATTTCTAAATACAATTTCTAATGATGTTTTAATTTTAAAAATATATGTTTTTGATATTTTATTTAGATATAAAAATGATATACTTAGTAAGGAATTTTCTAAATTAGTGAAAATGAAGTTGATATGAGCCGAATGGGTGAATTAGAATTTTTATTTAGCCTTCAAATTTTACAAATAAAATATGGTATTTTTATAAATCAATGAAAAAATGCTAAATATTTGGTTAAAAAATTAAATATTTATTCATGTAAAACATTAAGAAACCTAATGAGTACTATTTATAAAATTTATGTAGATGAATCTAGGAAATATGTAAATGATAAAATTTATAGAGGAATGACAGGAAGCCTACTTTATTTGACTGTATAAAGGTATGATATTATGTTTTCAATCTTTTTGTGTGCTATATATCAATATAATCCAAAGTAAAGTAATTTAATGGTTCTTAAAAGGATAATCCTATTTGTTAAAGGAATCATTAACACTGGTATATTTTAATCTAATCCAAATTGTTTTAATTTGTAATCATATTTTGTATCTAACTTTAGAGGATAAAAACTTGATAGAAAAAACACATCAGGTATGTGTCACTTATTGGGTTAATATTTAATACCATGGAGTTACAAAAAGTAATTTTCAATTTCACTATCCATAGCTGAAGCTGAGTACATTATTGCAACAAATTATTATGCTCAAAGACTCTAGATAAAACAAACTCTGTCTAATTTCACTGTTTATATAGATAAAATTCATATACTTTTTGAAAATATATATATGTTATTTCAATATCTAAAAATCCATTAAAAAATTCTTAGCACCAAGAATATAGATGTTAGATTTCACTTTTTAACAGACCGGGTTAATAAAGTGGATATCATTCTGAAATACATTGCAAATGAAAATGAACTTTCACACATTTTTACTAAAGATTTAGATTCTGTGTGGCTTGAAAAATTAAATTTTGAATTGGGCATGAAGAAAATTTATTTTTTTTGAAAATGTAAAACTTTTTTTTTATTTTTATATCTCGGTAATAAATACATGAATTTCGAGGGAATTATTCCTTGATTTTGGTTTTTTATATTTACAATACTAATCTTAATAGTTTATTATTTATTATTTATTTATAATTTTGATAAATTTCAAAACGAGTGAGAATATTTTGGATTTCTTAAAATTAAAAGTTTAGTTTTGGTTTTGCAATTTAAAAGGGGGGGGGGATTGTTTGTTCTGAGATTTTTTGTTTTGTTTTGTTTTTATTGTTTTGTTAAATTACCATCCCCTTTTAAAATTATTATTCAAAAACATTTTTTTTGTATTTTATTTTAATATTATTTTATTTTTTAATATTTTAATAATACTTTATTATAATTTATGTTTACTAATTTAGTTAATAAATTATATTTTTAATATTTTATATCTTTTACAAAATATCTTATCTTATTTCCTTTTTATATAAGTTTTTTTGTTTTATTTAATTGGTATTATAATATTAAAATAAATATTTTAAAATATATACTTTATTTTATGTGTAAATTTTAATTATAAATATATCAATAATTTTATATTTCATTTTAAAACATTATTTCATATGTTAATTTTATTTATAATGTTTTGATATATTTTTGAGCATTTTTATATAAATTATTATATATGTGCATATACATATATAAAAATATTGAATCAAATATAAAATGTATATATATAAACATTGTATCATCTTCTTCCATGGTTCCATCCTTTCATGCGCGATGCCATACACTTGCAGTGCAACACCAAAACCCATCACACCGCCTTGTTCCAGCTTCCACTTTGCTCACTACTTTCACCTATACGAAATCCTTGTTTCAGTGCATGCACAATGCACCAGATCTGATGACCTTGCTTCATCATATCCAGCACACCACAACCAACACAGTTTGATGATTCTAACACCCTATTCCTCCTCAGTAACAATAATCCTGTTCAATATCAACAGTTCAACATAACACAAAACAACATGATGAACTCACATGGCATATCGACATCCTTATACTTTGATGACACCACTATAGTGTGACACCAGTGTATTTTTCAATCCATAATAGTGTATTATTGATAGAATCTTCTCGATGACATGGTAGTAGATCAGACTTACTCGAGAATGTTCAATAGTTTTTTCCTTGATAACTTATAAGTATCTCGACTAGTCCATAAGTTCTTGTTTTATACCTACCATGATTCTGTGAAAAGTTTTCGTAAATATCCAATGATGTTACCATGAGGTACCTACCATGAATAGAAAAAAGTTAATATGAGTGTGTTTTGTACCTACCATAAGGAGGTAGTTTTCACATAATGTTATGATTTATCCAACATACCATGAAGCATATCAGGTACCTATCATAAATTTATTTCATACAGAAAAAAGAGCATGGAGGTTCTCTATGTTTTAGCATGATAATTCAAATTATAGGAAACATATATTTTTTCAATGTTTATTATTTTCTAACATGTATTTTTTTGATTAACTACTGATAAACTCCAAGATCTTAGTGTTAATGACATGTAATTAGCTGTTCCAATACAGATCATCGAATTTGATAAATTAAAATCAAAAAAGTTTATTCAAAAATATTTATGGCACTCAATATGATCATAGAGAAATAAAAATACAACATTGAAAAAATAATTGTGAAGTACTGAATCTCGACTAAATTTATTATTCCATTACTTCAATCTTGAATGACTTCATCATACTGATCATCCACTATTTAAGTGATCGAATTTCTTGATCCGCATCAACATTCATCATTATCTTCTCAATTGTTGTTCTTCAATTTAGTCTATTTTTCATTATTGTATTTATTATATATTATGTTTATGATTTTAGAGTCAGTTAATGATTTTCCCATCTAAAATTTGTTTAACTAGGTTATTTCTCCTTTCTAAAAGGATGGTTTGGTTGTGACTCCTAGAAAAAAGTATAGTGGGATGTGACTTTTATAAAATCTAGTTGGGGTTATACCACCAGGTGAGAAAAATGTGCATACATCTGTAATTGGATTATCAATCCCTATCAAGAGCTAGGTATTAGTGAATACAGATATTCTCATTGAGTAGAGTATATTTAATATTAGACTAGGAAATTGGTGATTCAAATGACTATAACCAAATCCTATGTTCATTGTTTTATTTTTTACTATATAATTTACATTTTTAATGACTTTTATAATTATTATTTAACTGATTAATTTTTAAAATAACTATTTAACCCCCTCTATTCAATCTTTCCACATCAATGGGACATACAAAATTGATTCAATAATAGAACATTATAATAATTCATACTTAAATGGAAATAAATTTCATAGAAAATAAGGGGATCATGAAAATAATATAATGTAAAATAATGGTTATTTAAATCATGAATTCTTAAACACCTTAAAAATATTATAATAAAATTTTTAATTTATTTATATAACTATTTCATTTACCTTTACACTCTATTTTTCCTTACTAAATCATGTTATTTTATTTATCATAGGGAATAACCCAGTAGCACATAAAATAACATAGAGAATATAGTTAAAATACATGCACAAAAATTCCCCTTCCTTATTCACATATTATAATTTGTTTTATCTTATTTGAGTTATTTAAGGTTAATTACCTAGTGAAAAAATCATGATAGTCTCATAATTTACACCAAATAAAATTTCACATCTTAAATCCCATACCTTTGGGGAAGCTTCACAATATCCTACACCAAAAAAGGTGATGGAGAGAGAGAGATTAGAATATACTAGAAATTTATGAGATGGACTTAGGTTGAATCAAAAAAAATTTCAAACTAAGGGTGATACACAAATCATCCAAGTTTGAGAAATAAAATGATTATGTGAAATAGAGAGTTTACTAGTTTTAAAATAGTATATAGGTGATTACCCTAGATTTTTCTTAAAACTCAGTTAAATATTTTCATTTAAATTATTATTAACACCTAAAAGGATTTACTCCCTTTCACAACCCATTTATTCCACCCCACAATCTTTCAAGACAAAAATATCTCTTCATTATTCATGAAAAAATTTAAATCAATTTATTTTAGTTATTATTTCCTTTTTGTTTCATAAAAACTAGATTTTCATTATTCATGTATGGAAATTTCATAGTATATATCCCCTATTTAGTGAAGGAATGACTCACATGCAAGCAAGAATCAACCCTATATTAATTTCAACCACCCTAAAATGAGAGAAAAACTACCCCTACATGAGCTAGGTGAAGCCAAATGACCCTTACATGAGATATACCTCTTCATAGATCAGGGTGTACCTTTAAATAGTGGGTAAAAACTGTCTTACCCTTATACGAGTTGGGTTTAACTTTATGCATAAAGACACTATGTAAGAGTAATTAACATTACCTTTACATGAATTGGAAACCAACTTTATGATAGCTCAGATAAACTTTATGTGAGGATGGATATTTCTTTTATGTGAGATGGAAATACCCTTATATAGGTTCAAAATGACCCTTATATAGTGGATGAAAACAAATATTATCCTTACACAGTAAATTAAAAGGGGTTTTATGTAAGTGTAAAGGATTTTAACTTTATTTAGGTAGGGTCTTCTATATATGGGTAGAATAAAATTAAATCTCCAATTAAATAAAAAATATAAATGATAATGGATAGACTCCAAACACCCTCAAGGAACATGAAGAAGGAAAAGGAAGGTTTTGAGAAATTATGAGCTCTTATAGTACTCATACCATTATCATATTGTATTTTCATATTTTATTTCTTATGAATATGAATAAATAGTAACTGATCTAATATCAAATTCTTCATTCTAATCCTTTTATTTTGATGAAAATAGTCTTGGATTTAATTTTTTCTCCATTTTGATACCAAACATAATAATTTGTTTTAAAACTAATTTTTTATATGGTAGATAGCTCCTTCCAGACTTAAAAAATATCTTATAACATAATTATAATAATGGTAGTATATAATACCTCTATCTAAAGTATTGTTAAATAAAAAAACAAAAAATGTAAAACTTTTTTTTAAAACCGGTTGTGACTCAATCAATATTATATATCCAACTTCAATATGTTATATTACAAAAAAAAGTTTTTAGTAATGAAAACATAGTATAATATAATTATAAAACTCATAAATTCTATGAATATTTTGAATACATTTTATAACTTCAAAATAATTCCAAAAAAAGATTAGTATTTTTTTATTATAAATTAGGTCATTTTTGTTCTATTTATTTAGTTTTGTTTTAATTTAATCTAGTTCATCTATGGACATATTGTCTTTAGTTATGTTAAGTTTGACCTTATATAAATTAAGGGGTCAGTTTTATTTGGTTCAAAAAAGTTCATCTCCTTTACATTCAATTTTATTTAGTTTTATTCATTTTTATTCAATTTAATTTAAATCATATTGGTTTGGGTTGATATGGGTATAGTAAATTTAGTATAGATTATTTTAGTTTGTTTTAAGTTGGTTTGATTCTATTCAATATAAGTTGGGTGTATTATATTTAGTTTGGTTCAATTCAATTTCATTTGATTTGTTATTTGTTCTATTTAGATTAATTTTTTTCAGTTCAGTTCATATTAGTCCTTTTCAATTTTTTTTGTTTCAGTTTTTTTAGTTTATTGGGTTCCAATATAGTTTTGTTTTATTTTGTTCAACATCATCAATTTGGTTTTGATTTAATATGGTTTGGTAAAATTAAGTTTTGTTAAGTTTAGTTTAATTCAATAGGTTTGGAAGGATTAATTTTTTGTTTTATTTTGGTTATTCCATATTGGGATTATTTATTTAAATTCACTTAATATTAGTTTATTTAGATTTAATTATTAATTTTTTATTTGGTTAAGTTTGGTTAAGTTCACTTCACTTTTATTTGGTTTAATTCAGGTAAAATTTCATTTTTTCAATAGATTATATATAGTTTTGTTCAATATATTTTTGTTTGATTTTTTTAGGTTCAATATATGTTAATCTGGTAAGGTCAAATTTTATTATATTATTTCAGGTCAGTTGAGGTCAATTTAGTTCAATCATGTTTTGATAAGATCGACCCTTATGAAGACCTATATGAGAAGGTATTGAAAAAACACACAAAAATTATATCATTTAGGAAAGTTTTATTTGAAGGATAAAATGATGGATAAGGATTTAGAATTTAAAAAATGGTGAAACAAGATGAATGGTGAAATTCAGTAAGGGATGTAAGAAATATTTGTAATAAAATGAGTTGAAATCCACTAAAATTATAAAATTGATACAAGCTGAGTTTAAAGAATAAGATAGAGAAGAAGAACTTGAAATTATATATTTAAGGCAACCACTAGAATCTATAATTGAAATTAATGAACAAACCAAGAAAAAATGAAATATATTCTTGGAGTCGTGGAAAATTTCAAGAAAGATTTGGAGGATTTTAGACAACTTAAATCAACACCTAAAAGGGAATTAAGAGTTGATATAAAAGTTTCAAATTTTCTTAAAAGTCAAATTATAGTGACATTAGAAGATATAACAGAGGTGTATAATGAGATTTTTGCATTTAAATAAGATGAAGAAATAGGGGATAAATATACCTCTCTAGAATTTAAAAATAAAAACTCTATAAAAATAATTTCCAAGCTAAAATAACAAACTGAAACATTATTATCCAAACATTCCACACCACATTAGACTGAAAATAATTATACTGAAATTTTGAGCATTAATTAATTAAAATAGACCTATATTAAATGAATAATTTCATAACCCCATATAACATTAATAAAATAATTAATTATTACAATAATTAATTACATAATCCCATAATATATATTACATAAAAAATAATTTTATATTAAATTTATATAGAGTTAGTTGGTAACTAAATTTTAAAAAATAATAAAATAAAATCACATTTATTATAAAATATTATAGAAAATGTGTTCTAAATGAACCTAATTTCAATGAATCAGTATTAAGAATGACCTAAAGATATCCATATATCTTTTAAATGCGTAGATAAAAAAGAAAATGATGCTCCAAAAAATAGACAATAGACTCAAAACTCACTGATTAGATGTTAAAAAATAATTGAATCAAGAAATGGATGAATAAGGAGAGATATCCCAAGGAGAATGAGGGAAGTATACGACATAATAGAGGAGAAAATTAGTGATCAAAGGATGGGGGAAATGCCACATTTGGAGGAGGCATTATACCAATAGTTTTAAAAAACCCTTGGTATAGTAAACCTTATACCAATGATTTGCTTATACTCATTAGTATTGGGTTGTGGTTTTGAATCTATACCAATAGTTTGTACAAACCATTTGTATAAGGACATCTATACCAATAGTTAAAGTAAAATTTTGGTATAGAGTTGTGGGTATAGTTTTATTTTAGAGTAGTGGATCAATAAATAATATCACAGATTAAGTAAAACTATATTTAAAATAATTATAAATTAAATATTAAATATCTTATCTTTGAGATTCTAAGGTTAATTTGATTATTTTTTCAGATTTATCCATTGATTTTGATGAAAAAAAAAATTAGTGTCCCCTAAATGATTTTGTTGTTCCATAGACCTTAAAGTGGTATAATACTAGAAAAAGGATAATCAGTGGTTTATAACCATTAGTATAGGCCCTGAAAACATTGGTATAGACTATACCAATGGTTTTATTAGATATTGGGTGTAATTACATCAATAATTTCCAATAACAATGATTTTTTCAAACCATTTCTATAGGTTATCTATACCAACAGTTCTCAAACCATTGTTATAGGTCATAAAAAATATCTATACTAATAGTTAGTTAAACAACTAGTATAAGTATTCTTTTGAAAAACATTTCCAGCATCGAGTATCGATTAGAGGACCTCATTGTTATTTTCCAAATACACTACCAATATGATAAAATAAATTTTGTGTTCATATATACATAAATGTGTGTATATATATATGCATGTGTATAAAAATAATTATTAACTTTTAAGTATATATTTTTATGATTTTTACACATAATTAATGGTGTCACTTATTCCAATGTTTTATGGAAAAAATTTATATAGGTAGTCGTAATAAAAACCTATACCATACCTATAACAATGGTTTGACCAATTGTCTGGTATAGGCAGAAAAAAATATCTATACCAATGGTTTGTTAACATCCATGGTATAGGGGTCTATATACCATATCTATATGAACAATTAGACCAAACCATTGTTATAGGTATTCAAAAAACATACTAATACCTACATTTTTCCCGAACTGTTGGTATAAGTCATATTTATAATAGTGGTATAAAAATGTTAACATTATAATTTATAATTATTTATAATGTATTTGATCAATTTCTTGTGTTGGTTTGATAGATTTTATGTTAATTTTTTTATTATGTTTAATGGACAAGAGGGTATGTTAATTCTATATCATATATACAAGAACAGACCAAAAACATATGAATAACACTGAAAGAAACAATCCGGATGATCCAAGGTCACTAGCTTCATGACATGGTTATGTGATTCATATTATAGAATTACATGCCATGTGATTGGATTTTCTCCATATAAGTCACACATTGTATAATTCACGACATGTCATGTCGGTCAATTTATAGTTTCATTACACAATGTGTATTGAATTCCAACACAGTATGTGGTCTGAAAGTAAATATATGGATTATAGTGTCTAAGTAGAGATTATGTATCCCCACAAAAGGTATACACTATGTATTTCAAAACATGTCATGTGGGTCAATACATTGTGTAATTACATATTGTGTATTAATTTTCATCCCAATATACAATATAACATGGAGTACATAATGTGTATCTAGAATACATAGCACGTGACAAGGCACATGCTAAGTAATTCTTGGCATGTCATATCGGCCAACACATAACATTAATACATGTTGTGTATTGACTGATAGGAGACAATATGTAACAGTTAGTTACATATTGTGTATAATATCTGGGTTTCTAGTAGTATATGACACATAAATTAATAACATGCCACGTGGCATAACATCATGAAGATTACATGGTTTTACCATATGAAACAACACACCGTTTATGTAGTGTTACACTATGTAAAGTTACATGTTTTTTGTATACAGCAAATGATGTGGGAATTGTGTGATATATTAAATTTCTAGAAATAGAATTTAGTATTATACTAGTAGTATATGTTGTGTAGTCTTCTAAGTACATTCCATTTACATATTTATTTTAAATTTTAAATTTTAAATTATTAAATTTATTTACAGTAATCAATGAGATTCTTAAAACATATCAAGGAATAGAAATTGGGTAGAATTATAGATAAGGAATTAATTTGTTTATTTCTTATTAATTTATTATTTAAATAAAATTTATCTTAAAAATAAACAATTGAATTAATTCTCGAAATACTAAATATGTTTGTTATTTCATGTTGTGAATGGTCATGAGTTTTGGATAACTTGTGTATGTATTGGATTTATTTATTTAATTGGATTATTTATTTCATGGTTTGTTATGTGATAATTATTATTAAATTAAATATGATGATCTTTGGATCATCTCTACCTCCTTTATTTTGCATGAGACAATGCATCCAATTATTATTTAATGTAACCCTAAACCCTTGGTACTCCTCACTTTCATGTGAGTATACATTTTTAAAGTATAAAGATCCCAGCTAGAGGGGAAAGTTTAGGACCCAAACCGAGATAAATAGACAAAAGGAAATATATGAGAGAATGGTGGATTCTACAACTCAATCCAAGTAAAGGAACAAAGAGTTATTTCCCTTAGTGTCAAGGTTTGTTTATTATTTCTTAAACCAAGCACTAGATAAAACTCATGATCATTTCAAACCTTTATTTTATTTTATCAGTACATTGCTATTTATTTATTTATGCAATTTTTAGTTTATTAGAATTATTAAACATGATAGTATATTATAAATAAATTAACAAGCATGATTAAATAAAATTAAATATTGTGTATACATATATTTCATCAGGTATAATTAATTATTTTTTAAATATCTCATATAAAGTAATTAACAAGTATACAAAAGATAAAATAAGAAATATTTTATAAGTAAAATTAATATACATACATTATCTTATTATACATTATTAATAATTTATGTAAGTGTAACATAAAGTTAACAAAAATGTGAAGATTAAAATAAAGTATATTTATGTATGATTTAATAAAATCCCACAACTTAAAATATTTAGTCATTAATCATAATCCATTTTATGATTTAGGATGCAACCATAGTTCTAAGTGTTATTCAGTCCATAGTCAAGGAAAATTTTAATTAATGAGGTGTATTAATAAATATATTAGGTCAAATTAATTATATTTGTATTTAGGGTAATTATCATAGACTAATTAATTAATCTTGGAAGCAAGTGTTGTGGAAATTAGAGTATAGTGTTTTAGGATTAGGGAGTTAACTTAATAGATTAAGGAACTAATAGTTTTGATGAGTAAATCCTACTAGAAATATGTTTTAGTAATTTTCATGGGTATTATTTGGGTTACGAAAAATGATACATGAATACCCGACATTAGAATATTTGATCAATTGAATATTTTTAATCCAATGGTGAGGGCTATTAAAATTTAATGAAATAGTTGGAGACTTAATTAAATAATTAATTATGTCAAAATAGATGATCAAGATAAAGTTATAAAACTACTATTTTATTTATTACATAAACTGAAAAGTAAAATCATGGAATCATTTTTATTAGTTGTATATAAAGATAATATATTTTCTAGCTCAAATTTCCATGATTGGTGTAGGCATTTGCGCATTGTAATACTATACGAAAATCTGTTAAATGTGTTAAAATAACCTATATCTGACCAGTCCCCTTAGGGAGAAAGTGAGGGTGAGAAGGATGCCTACATTATCTAACTAGAGGATGAATTAGATGTTTAATGCATCATTTTATCAGTTATATATAGGGATATTAAGAGGCGACATAAGGACATTGATGGCTATACCGTAATTACTCATCTCTAAAAACATGATAAGGATGGATAGTGGCAAATGATAAATGAAAATGTTACTACACTAGAAAGGTTTAAACTAGAAAATTTATACATTTATGGTGATCTTGTAGCAAATATAATGAATTACATTAATCTATCAGAAAATGTGGGATTTTATATAAATAAGAAATTGAAAATAAATCATGTTCTTTCATTTTTACCACCAAGTTTCTACATTTTTATTAATAATTATAAAATAAATAGTATGGATAAGTGTATCAATATTTTTTTGTCTATGCTTAATTAGGTTGATAGGTATATGTTATAATTTGGTTCTTAAATCCTTATAGTGAATGAAATTAAGGAGAAATTTGAAAATCCTATGATAAGTTTAATGTTATTAGTGCCTTTTTAATTTTTTTTAAATAAAAAAATTATTTAGAGGGTGAATAATGAATAGGAGGATATTTGATTCCTATATGGAAATAAAGGCCACTAGAAAAGAAATTTTAATGAATTGAAGTTGAAACATGTAGAATCTACAACTTCATGTATTTTCATCAATGCATGCAATATTTATATTATTTTTCTTGGGTATTAAATAAAATATGCAACTCATATATTAATATCCAAATACTAAAACTAAAGAAAACAAGAAAGATTTTGAAAGGGAAGTGAACCTTAAAGTTTCTGAGGGGGATTAAATTATTAGTCAACTAAGTGAATATCACAACTTCACTTTACCAATTGGAAAGATTTTTGTATTTGAAAACTATAGATTTGTATTAGACGTTACCAAAAACATTATCTGAATATCGATTTTAGAACAATGGGACTTTATTTAATATTTTAAATTAATGTTGTTATAGTATACCAAAATTATACTTGAATAAAAAATTTCCAACATTTGAAATTAATAAGGAATATAAATTGTAAAAATAAAATAATACCAAGTTATGTAAAGATAATTCGTGTTCAAGTAGAACTAGAAGTAAATATTAATGATATACAAAAAGGGTGATTATACTATTGGGAGATAAAGAATTTAGGTATTTACCATCTTTACATATAAGTATTAAGACAAAAAAACCTTTTTTACATTAAGAGGTGATAAATCCAAAAATATTATAGAATTATTTCAACAAAATGTGTGTGGGTTATTATATGTATATTTTAGTGGTAAATTCATTTACTTCATGAGATTACTTGAATATTTTTATAGATTGTAAAAATAAAGTATTGGACATGCTTAAAAGAGAAGAGATTATTTGGGTGGGTGATTTGAAGAATATGTTAACTAAGTATTCATTGATCAATAAAACTTAGAGTGAAGTTATTCCTAAACTCACATTAACTCATACACATATGTGTCATGAATTAAGTGAAAATTAGGATTGGTGATGAGTCTTATAATACTTAAAAATAATTATTTATTTATTTCAAGACATGATTCACAAATAACAATGGTAACACTCAACCATATTCCAAATATAATGAAAAATGAACATCGTATAAGTTATAATATGAAATAAATCCATTATTTTACTAAATCATGTGTTTTTAAGAATTTTTTTTAAGGCCTGTTTAGAAAAAAAAATTGCATCTATAAAAATATAATGTGCATATTAGTTAATTATTTTATATCCATAAGTATATTACAATAATTTTTATGAAATGGTAATAGTAAAGAGAAAGAATATATTTTTAAAATAAGGTACACAAAGATAAATGAGATAATTGGATAAATTTATAATTCAATGAAGTCAAGGATCAAGATGAACATAAGTTGTCATGGGAATATAAACTCTATAAGTCCTAGTGGGAGAAGATATTTCAGATATACATATTTTATAGGAGAAATAAAATTAAAGAGGTGGTTTTATAATCATTGTGTTATGTGATATATATATATATATATATATATATATATATATATTATTCTTTGATAATGATGAATTATTATCCACTAAGGAAGAAGTAAATGAAAATATGATAAAGTTGGAAAGTTAACATGAATTTAGAAAATGGATTTCATGTATCAAAACCAACTCTATATTTTGGTAGTATCTTCAATTTATGTAAATCCCTCAGTGTCCAAATGGGTATTCAAAATATAGATTAACCTGGATGGTAAAATGGATTACTTATATAGAAATATTGGGGGTTAAAGGTTTAAAATTATTTGAGTTGTTGGTTTTATAAGAACCCTTTCACCAATATAGATACTATAATCATTTTTGAATGCAAGTTCCCATTGTAACTACCATCATTATTATATAAATGTTGAAAATATCCATGTATAGATCGTAGATAGTGTATAATCAAGGGATTATTATTTTTCCATGTTTATACAAAAATTTAGTGGGAGATCTGAGATTTTATAAGTGAAATTATTAATAAAACCTAAAAACTAAATATTAGTATTACTGTTATATAACATTAATTTGAAGAATTATTTCTCTATGGAATGACTTAAAGTTGTGAACTGAGTTATATGGAACAAAATCTACTAATATTATTATATATGGTCTCCTAGATCAAGTAATAATATATATAATGGAAAATTATTGAAAGATATTAGATGATACAATTCAAGAGTGAATTGTTGTCTATGTCACATTGAATTAAATATCTCTAATATATTGTATTTAGATACCACAAGAGATTAATATGATAAATATAACTTCATATTATTGTGTTATAGGATCTTTTACATATTATATGAAATATAATAATTTTAATATCTTACTTATAACAAATCATGATGCAGTGCATTAAATAAATCCAACAAAACCGTATAAGACATCAATTATAACTATCTTAAAATAATTGATATAGTACAAGGTATAAGTTCACTGTACATGGAGAAGTAGTAATGGTATTTATCAAGGGGAAAAAAACTATTCTTCATACAAATCATTTTGAACTAATATCATTGATATTCATAGGAAATGATGAAGATAAAATTATTGACTCTAGTGGAAGCCATATCTATAAATACCAAGCATGTTATAGATTCTGATGTAACTAAATAAGTAGTATAAAATAAGCAGTGATTTGTTCAAAATATTAGAATTATATCTAGATAGTAAAATATTATCAAAATATATATTATAGTAATCTTATGATCATGGTACTTTCCAATATTTCAAGTTTATAACAATGTAAAAAAAGAATATACTCGGGGGCATCACCAATTCAGATATCTCACTCAAAGGGGTGAAGTTTTAATGAGTAGATTATTCATAGAGGAAAATGTGGCATACGCACTGACTAAATACATACATCATCTAAAGAATGAACACTGCATGAGTGATATTAGGTTAAGTTTTGTTAGTTATTAGACCTAATATAAGTGGTAATGTGTTGAAGTTGGTGACCTAGAACCAACAGACATTGTTATTCTCAATTAATAGAATATATATATATATATATATATTCTTATCAAACCATGAATTTTCTTTATGAATCATTAATGTGAGAATGTCCTTGTAATGTTTATTACATTAAAGGGTTATAACAGTCCCCCACTATATTGAGAACCTTGAAATTCTATGGTTTTATTATTAAATATATATGTGCAATGGTTTAGATAAAACAATATAATGGGAAATAAATGAAATTTTATTATCAAGTGTTGGGGGATCATAATCATTGAGACTTCTTCTCATCATGTTCATGCTTGGTGGTCTCCAAGAAGGGTGTTTAGGAGGATTAAACCACCAAAAGGAATTCCAAAAATTTTATGTGTCATTGAATATTCCAATATAAATATATTTATATTGGTCCCTAGACTTGAGATCAATATTAATTTATATTATTAATTTTATACCGAGATTCATTGATGGAAACAATGAAAATATATTCTCACGGGGAGAAAATATAAATCAAGTATGTCATAAGTGATATGAAATTAGTTGAATGGTCAAGAAAGGAATTGTTCCTTAAATATTAATGGGAGAATATATATTTAGAACTTTTATTAAAATAAAACTATCCAACAAAATCCATTTCCATGATTTTTTTATAGAGAAGTTTATTTCAGAAATTCAAATAAATATAAATCAATCATATAGGGTGATGACACAAGTATGCTTCTAGATTGGTGAGATATTTATTGAAAGGGGATTATATTACATATTGGAATTCATATTAATGTTGTTATATTTTTTACAATTACTTTTTTTTCAATGGGTTCCTTGATGTGTTTCTAGACATTAATATTGATCTTTAAGTAAGATCTATATATTTCCAATGAGAAAGAAACCAAAATGGCCCCACACTAAGTTTATCTGGAATCTCATTAAATTATTTTGAATTTATGTTTTTCAATAAATTTATTTTTGACAGGTGGAATAGTATTTATTCAAGTAAAATTTGGTTATAGATATTCAAATAAAAAGATATCTAAGTTTATAACACATGAGTTTAAATTTATATCTTGTTTACTTATTCACAAGGTCATGAATTTATTATTTATTTATTTATGAGTTAAAAGAATAGAGTGAAATAAATACTTATTCAATTTATGTGAATATGTAAAATAAATATTTATTCACGAGTTTAGTGAATATAATTATTAAATTTATGGTGGCCCCAGACATGGTGAGGTTCACTCAGGAGGGTGTGAATTTGTGAACAATGGTATGTTTTTTCCTTTCTTATGGTTTCATTTTAAACCAACATCTTCCACTTATTATAGTGATAAATCTCATTTATTTACACTAACATACAATAAGGAATGAAATAAATAATAACACTCAATATACATAGTTCACTACTCAAAATGGGTAACTAATCCTTGGTATGATTTGGACTCAAATAAGAATATATGATCCACTATAATTAATATCATAGATATAAAAAAGTAGGGTTTATACCTTACATATAATAGAATAAAAACTTAAATTCGACCTCCTCTGACAAGGAGATAGGTTTCTACCTTGATCAAACTTACTAAACTATAATGTTGTATTTATTTAGTCATATATTATCATTCTCCTATCATAATTTTCTATTGAAAATATAATAATGATCCCATAATTATTTACTATTA
Source organism: Viscum album (assembly GCA_963277665.1). Lineage (NCBI taxonomy): Eukaryota > Viridiplantae > Streptophyta > Magnoliopsida > Santalales > Viscaceae > Viscum > Viscum album. Next base: position 1,310,030,692 of record OY728128.1, read on the forward strand.
AGAACATGTTTGCTTCTTTATTTTTCCCCACCACTTTTCACAATTGTGACGATCACACACACAAAACAATCATGTACACTCTTTCTCTTATTCATATTCTAGTTGAAATTCAGAAACTCTTCTTTATATTATATCTTATTTCTGTCTTCACTTCACTACACAAACCACTTGCACACAACACTATTTTTATTCAATAAAACATACACTGCATCACACTGTTCACACCTTTTTCTTTCCTTGAAATACCTTGTTCATATATTTTCTACTCTAGTTGTAGTATCTTAAGGTTCAAATTTTAATTTTAATGTCAAATTCAAACTAATAACATCTTTCAATCACTCTTAACTCATTATTTACCCTTTTTGTATTCTTATAAAGTTTGATTTTTAGGTCGACTCGAACATACATTATGGTGAAATAACATGCATTTTATCTTGAAAGACCAATTATCCTTAACTTCCTTAAAACTTATTTTTACTTTACAGAATAAGAAACTCCTTCTTGGTGGAAATCCATATTTCTCCAATAGAATAGTGAAAACCTTAATATTCATGACTACTCAACATGACATAAGACATTTATTCTTCTCTAAAAATCTATATGATCGTAATACAACACCATTTTCATTTCTTGAACCATCTTTCCCACTATTTGAATCAAATATTATATTTTTGGTATTTATTATATAAAATAAATACTTCAACATCATTATATTTTGTTTGTAAATTCTCATTAACTACTAGAAATAATTCTTCTAAAAATTCCCTATGAATTTTAGAAACCTTCCAATTTATCTTCAAGAAATTTACCTTTTTCGTTAAGTCTAAAATCAAATTAATCCCAAAAATATATTTCATATCATGTAATATTCATATAATATTACACATGAACTCCCTGCTGATGAATTTTTCAAATAATCTACCCAATAAAAATATATTATGTATGATATAAAAAAATCTTATGTATTAATCAAAAAATCATATTCATATTCATAAAATATATTATGAAGTATCAAAAATATATTATATATAATTTAATATATATTTAAACTTATTTATCATAGATTTTATTGATGAATTTGATAATTTATCTACTCATGGAAAAATAACTTACATATGATCTTGAAATATACTACATTTTAAACAAAATGTTACAAAATTCAGAAAATATCTTACACATATTAAGAATACCTATCCCTTTACAATATTTCTAATTCTGAGAAATATATTACTCATTTTATATAAAAACCGTATACATTGGAGTATTTTTCTAATTTATAGGTTTTTAGGATAAAACCATACACATAAAAAACATATATATATTTCATAACTATTTTTTTAACTTGAAAAACCTGTAAAATAATCCCAAACAATTCCAAAACACTTTTAAACTTCCATAAACTTCTCAAAAATATTCAATTCACATTAAAACTCTTATTTTATGCGAGTTTTAATATGATTTATGTATTGAAAAAAATCCACACAATTAATATATCCACTTATTCTTATTTAATTATTGTTATCTTGAAAAAATACCAATTTCTAGAGGAAACTTTATCAACTCCAAAAATTATAAAATTCTCTTTGGGTCCCAAAAATCTCCCCAAGGTCACATTCTTCTTCATGGGATTAACAATCTCCAAAAATATATCTTAGTCTCAATAGTATATCCCTTTGTTTTTTTTGTACAAAAGGAACATAAATCACTTTTAAAATCATTACACTTGTAAATGAATCAATATTAAATAATTAAAATCCAATATTAGAAACTTTTATGTAGGAAATAATAATATTGATCAATAAAACTATGTTTTAGATAATAGTGACTTACATTCACATTTCCCTAGCCCTTGAAATATTTTAATTTCAAAACATCTTGATACCAATTGATAATCCAATCTTATTACTTTTCTCAAAAATATCTCATGAACCTATTTATATTAAATTCCTAAAATACATTCTCATTAGGAATGTTAGAATAATTCACTTATTGACTTCACAACTTACCCCTTTTAATATATCACTCAAAATATATAGCCCCCCGAAATAAGTGACCTATCCCCCATTAATTAAAATGCATATATTTTTATTCTACAAAATTTAAATATTATCCCCTATGTAAACAAATTAAAAAATAAATATAAAGAGATATTTTGTTTTATTTAAACCCCTTTGAAAATCATATCAAAATAGAAAGTGAGATAGGATATATATATATATATCAACATAACTTATCCATTGATGATTGTTGAATGAGAATTATTCTATAACCTCCATGGATTAGTATTGAAAATATCCCCCACCACTACCTTAACCATCCATGTTCTTTTTTAAATCCTATTTTGATTGGGAGAACTCATCTTCTTCTTAACTTTAGTAAAGGGACTTAGTAAATCTTATTTCTTCTTATTTCCCTTGAATTATTAATTTTGTAAACATTTAAATTGTTTGCCTAAAATGGAATCAATTTCTCCATACTTAGTTTTTTGATGTCTTCTACCTTATATTACTTTATTATTATTCTTCTTAAGTAGACAGTTTTTTCACCCATTCTGAATTCAACAATCTCTATCGGTTTGACCAAATATTTGTTTTTCATGTGAGGCATGTTCTTCTTATCTATTATCTTTCTCTTGTATCTAACCTAAAATACTTTAGAATCCTAATATTAAAAATATATAACCATTAAGATCATGATAAAATATTAAGAAATATGACTTTGTCATTTACATGTCCTATATACTCCATTCAAGTCTTTAAAGTGGTTCTTTAACTTCACATTTTTTTAATGAATAAAAATTTTCTTGACATTAATTTATTTCTTGGTTTTTATCCCCGAATATGTATACCTTAAATCACTATTAAAAAACTAAAACCAGACTCCATTGGACCAGTGACATTTCATCAAATTCTTATAGCCTCCATAGAACTAAAAATGATTATAAAAAGCTAATATTTTTCTTGAACTGCAGGCTATTACCTTAGTTATACTTCTTTAAAATCCATCATTTTGAAAGACATTTTGACCTCAATTTGATTAAAAAAAATTAAGGATACTATAAAAATATTCTTATTATTTTTATATTTTTTTTTCAAAAAAGTTTATTCATACATAATTTTCAATTTTCTTTTAAATTTGTACTTCTTAGAATAAAAAACTATTTTTATAATCAATTATTTTGTGATTTTATTCACATATCTAAAATTAAGTTGGGAAATGATCTTTTCTCCACTAATTATACGACCTTCATGAATTATTCTTTAAGATTATTATTCATTAAAAAAATATTCAAGTCTCACATTATTCCTAACAATCTTCCTTTTCCTTGAGTAAACTCTCACTTCATGCTTTAAATTATAAAATCATACGTGAAATTTTGATATAATATTATTTCTCTAGTAAATCCATATCGAGAGATTAAATATTTATCTCATATTTAATATTATTCTCTTTCACCAACTCATAATTCTTATTCTCCTTATCGAGTAATCTTTTTAGTTCATTAACTCATAATAAAAACTCATATTACTTCTCTTAAAGTTTAGTATTATCTAATTCAACCTAGTGGAATAATTATTCAATATCCTCTATTATTTAACTAAATCAAAAACTTTGAAGATACTCTTATTTAGATCCTTCCCCAGTATTTACTACAATTAATATTCATGGACCACTTAATCACTACATGATGAAACCTATTCTTATTTCTTTTAGTAAGATTCACTTCTTGTCTCATTTTTCTCATTGTTATAATGAATGTATTATCAACACTGATGATTATGGAACAACCTCTCTCACTACCCTAACATATTTATTCATCATTATTATATAAATAACTCTTTATTTTTGGATAATAATAGTCCTTTCATGAACTTATTAATGAAAAATTACCTCTTCTAAAATTATTAGAATTCATATTTCAAAATTCATAAAAGTACTCCTCTTAATCATTAATTTATATTATTCAATATTTATGAAATTTTTAGTAAAATTTCCAACACCCACACAATTAAAGCACTTCAAAATTAACCTACCATGGAATTTACCTTTTCCTCTTCAAAAACTTCTTGAGATGAGTGGCATGAGTTTTCCAAATTTCACATCAATATATTTATACAAATATGAACTTCCAACTATATATTTATCTTCTTTTTCACTATTAACTTTCTTCAAATATTTTAAATAAGTTTCCCTACTAGCTTTGGTATTTTACTTGAAAACATTTCCATTCAATATTTCCTATGAAATTTGGATCCTGTGCAGATCATATAATAGAATTGTACCCATATCTATATCATCGAGTGTTAAATCCTTCACATCAATACAATATTAAAATATATATTATATCTTTTAAACCATCCTATTATCCTCTAATTTATCCCAAAAACCTTTTACTGTACTCATAATTTCATTTAACCTAGTAAAAACGTTTTCCATAGTTTCATCACCATCCATATTAAGGTCTTTATATATCAATCTCAAAACCTATAGTATTGTTTAATTCAGTTTTTCATTGCCTTCATAGATATTTTCTAACATATCTGATAATTCCTTTACCATTTTGAAACCATTTACCTTGATAAAGTATTTCTTTTAGAGAGAAAAAATTATGGAATTCTAATCACGAACATCATTCATTAAGTCCCTTCTATATACTATTTTCATAGATGTATCTTCGGTATGAGGAATATATCCATTAGTAATATCCTCTAATACATTAATAATGAAAAATAGATCTAAAAACATCTATTTTTTCACATGTAATAATTATTCCCATAAAAAGTGGTAATCCCACTACTCTTTACTAAAATCATGTTTTCTATTTTTACAAAAACGATTTTGTGACCAATTATTTAACCACGGAGAGATACTTTATTAAAAAACATAAACAAAAACCAATATTAAAAATATTCAAAATAGTAAACTCTAAACCTATTTATCTTTGGATGAAACCTAAATTTCTTTGATACCAATTTTGGTGGCCCCATGCATGGTGACGTTCACTTAGGTGAGGGAAGAATCTATGAATAATGGTATGCTTTTTGTTTCTATGATTTCTTCAAAAATAAACCTCTGTTACTTTTTAGAGTAGCTGATGTAACTTATTTACGTGCACACACACACACTATAAAGAATGAAATAAACAAAGGACACTATATGTACAGAGTTTACTACTCAAAATGAGCAGTTAATCCTTATCATGATTCAGAATCACCTGAGACTATACAATCAACTAGAATCTTCATCGTGGATACAAATGAATAGGGTTTATCCTTTACTCTCAATAAAAAAATATAAACAATGATGACACATAGAATAAGTTGATATCATTAAAATTTAATCAAAATTATTTCTCTACTATATTGTTTTTATTGAGTAAAGGGGTATAATTTTCCTCTTATGATTATCTCCAAATAATATAATAGTGACCCCACACTTCTTCACTTTTAATAATAGGCATGACTTCTTTATTTCTTCCTCAACACTTATCATAGTTGTGAAGATCACACACACAAACCAATCATGTATACTATTTATCTTATTCTTCTTATTCTTCTTATACTTCTTCTTCTTCTTCTTCTTCATATTTTAATACTATAAGTCTTATTCCTTTTATATATTATTCTTATACACACTAAACTACCTATACACAACTCTTCCATACTACACCATTTTTATTAATAATAGTAAACAATGAAGCAAACTCTCCTCTCATTATTCATTCCATATAAGGTCTCGTTCATATATATCACACAATAGTATGTTAGAGTGTGAATTTTAAATTAAAATTCAAATCAATAACTATGTTCAAACATTATTAACTTATTCTTCACTATTTTCCTCTTCTTATACAGCCTTTGGATTTTTTCTAGGTGGAATATGACATACATAATCACAAAAAAAAGTGTTTTATTATAAAATATTGGTTATATTTAACTACTTAGAAACTTATTATTCTTTTATGATGAAATAAAATCTTTTTTTTCATAAACCCATATTTCTCCCTTATAACAGCTCGAACCTTAATATTCACCACTACTCATTGCGGTACAAGGAATTTATTCTTCTATTCAAATCCATATGATAATGATGAAATATTATATTCACCAAATGAACAATACTCCCCCACTACACGAATCAAAAATTATTTTTATGATATTTATTATTTAAAACCATTACTTCTTCATCAAAATATTTTATTTCCAAATACTCCATTAAGTTTTAGAAATAACTCTTCTATGAAATACTTTTTAATTTTTTTAACCTCCCATTTTATCTCTTAAAACTGCACATTTTTTGGATGAGTTTGAGATAAAATCGTCCCAAAAATATATTACACATCATATAATATTAATAAAATCTTAAGTATGAACCATTTACTGAGGAATTTTCCATATTATCTAATTTTTAAAAATATCTTATATATGATCGAAAAATAACTTATGAATCAATCAAAAATCATATGTGTCCTCGTAAAATATATTTCACATTATCATAAATATATTACATATCTTGTAATATATATACCAAATTATATATCGCACCTTTTTCTAGGTAATTTTACAATTTCTATTCTAACAAAAAAAACTTATGTATGATCTTGAAATATTATATGTATCCAACAAAATGTTACAAAAATTTATAAATATCTTATTCATCTCGAGAATAATTATCCCTTTTTCATATTTTTGATCTTGAGAAATATATTATTAATTTTTTATAAAAACCTTATGTATTGAAGGAATTTAATAATTTTTAGGTCTTCTAAAAATAAAAACATTATACATACCAGATATAGGTATATTTTTTTCCTAATTATACTCATCTCCAAAAACCTCTAGAATAACTCTAAACAATTCAAAAACACTTTCAAACTCGTTTAGACTTCTCAATAGTATTCATTTCACATAAAAAAACATATTTTATATAAGTTTGAATATGGTTTATGTATTGAAATCAAAATACAAGGTAATAAAAATATGAACTTATTATTCTTCTTTAATTCTTATTCTCTAGACAAAATACTAAGTTATAGATAAAACTTATTCAACTCTAAATCTCAAAAAATTCTCCATGTGTCTTAACAATCTTCCCAAGGTAACCTTATTATTTATAGTCTCATCAATCTTGTAAAACATATAATGGAATTAAAAATTTTATTGTATTTGTTTAATATATTTTATTATTAGATAGTTGATAAATTATATGGGATAATATGGGATAAGGTTAATGATCCAATTGAAATGATATATTTTATTTAATATCATTTTAATAAACATTATTTAATTTATTTATGAAATTATATAATATTTAACACATATCACGGATAAGGTCCTTTGTGTTGTTATATAAAATTTAACCTAGGTATATAGTCTAAAATATTTCATTTTCCATTAACGATGTGTTATATTAAACACCATATTATCTTTGATTCTATCAATCCCTATAAAAAATTCTATATTCCACTCTCTCTTAGGAATCTATCAAGAGAGAAAGAGAAATTTTTTTGTGATCAATAAAAAATAATGTAAATTACTTTATTATTACATTTTATCACCTAAGATATCAATAACATCATTCATATATCTATAGATCATTTTGGATACTTCTAGAGGAATCCTCTGTTGGGTTCTCTATCACATCGATAATGAAAAATGAGTGATGATAGGAATTTTATCAACAAAAAATAATTTTATAAAAAAATAATAGAGATGAGGTAATTATACATTTAAATTAATTATATATTAAATGTGAATGATCCTATCTATGAGAGTGAACTGTTTATTCATCTAGTTATTTTTATTTATCTACCGATTTTGATGAGAGAAAAAAAATAGATTTCCACCCGATGATTTTTCTATTCCCAAAAAAAATCACATATGAATGTTTAAATATCTAAAAATAGTATTCATACCCCTTTACTTCATAAAATCCAATGTTATGATGTTGATAACTTTTATTTTTTCCACGAAATATTTCTAAGCTCATTATCATCATTATTTTTGTAACTTTTCCATCAAACATTTCCTTTGATATTATTTGGTTACAAATCTAATTCTTTACATTAATCTATTACTTTACCAAAATTTCCTAAACTATATTCATATATAAAGTGGTACTCATTTAATTAGGATAAATAAATGTAACTTTTTACATTTCTCTTTATTAATATACCATAAACTATTTTATGATATTAAGTGATATTCACTTGGATTTTGCCCAAAAATCTATTTTTTTGACTTTTCTAAGAGCCACTTTTTGGGTAAGTGGTAATGGCACAAAATCAAAAATATAGCCTGATTTCAATGTTACAGGTTCACAATTTCAATGATACATGATCACAATTCAAAACGAAATGCAAACAAGATCTACAATTTCAAAAAAAAAAGGAAACACTCCTCGATTCTCACCAAATCATCTCCTTGGTGGACTTGAGATCACTGAATGGATTGAGGTCTGCCTGATAGGTCACAGTGTAATCCTAAGTTTCAATTCCATCATTTAATCACCAACTACATCATCCAATCACCATCATCCTCATCATTGTTTTTGTCCTCTTAAATATTTGTTGACACCCACAACACCAATCATCGGCCAAATCAACCACCGTTTGACATCAGTACCTCAAAATCAGAAACACCAGAAAATCTATGAAGGATACATCAGAAGATGATCCCATAAACTAGACACAACACACCACCACAAGACACACTTGTTACTACCATAATAAAACCATTATCTCCATCGTCACCGCCATAATAACACCATGTCGGGCGCACCTCCTAGAGACCTGACTCTCCTCCGACCGATGAGTAAAAGAAACCACACATCATACTTCAAAAAGAAATAAAAACATAATTGAAGATGAAAATAAAAGGAATATGAAATGAGGGAAAACATGGGATGAAAATATGAAAGATATCGGGGATGAAAACCTAAATGAGAGCCCCATGACCACCAAGACACAATTCCAAAAACCTATGTGTGTCTATCACTCCAAGTCTGACCAGGAGAGAAGCAATGGAACATGAGGTCAGAGCATGGTTAGGCATCAGGGGGTAAAGGGAAGAGGGGACGAAACCCAAACGGAAGCCAGAACTAATAAGGGGAATCAGGAATGAAAACCTAAGGAAAAAGAAATATATTAGGGGGATGAAACCCTAGGAAGAAGGAGAAAACGACACTGGGGGATAAAACCCTAGGAACCACCAAATGAAGAATCCTGTGAAGGACTAATCCCACCACAATAATCTTAGAACCTTCTGAGAACCAACACATTTGACCGTATGGAGTCGAGTGTATTGAACCATATGGGAAGAGAAGGGGAGGGAGGGGAGAAACCGAGACATCTCTAGAAGCGAGGAAGAAGAAAACATAGTAGAAGAGATCATCTGAGAATAAAGAGAAAATGAGGAATAAAGGAAACCTGGAGATGAGGTGGTGTGGTGGGGTGGGGGGAAGACCCATCACCGTCCTAGAGAAAACCCTAGAGAGGAGAAGGAGGATCTGAGATCTGAGATCCGAGAGCTAAGACCGGGTGAATGAGGTTCCATTTGGATTTAAATTTGATTTTGACTTGTATAATCCTTTATTTTTTAATCTCTAAATTTATCTAAGTCTAAACATACTCTCATTAATTTCTTAGAAACTATGTTCCCTGTAGAATATCATGTTGAGATGGACAAAATTATTTGTGTCAAGTAAATAAAACATATTTCCAATAATATAAATATTTAACAAATAAAATAATAAAAACCATATATTATGTGGTATTTTATGTGTTCATATAAACTCTCAAAAAAGAATATTATTATTTAAAACATTTCATTGTAAGGTGGTGGGAAATATTTACTACATCTTTTAGAAAATATATTGGATAAACTCTATTTATCTTGGATAAAACTCATGTTATCCTTATCATCTTCTCAAATATGTTATAGAGTTTGATGAGTCATAAAACCTGTCTATAGTCTCATTTTTATCATATCAACTTTTTATTAAAAAATAATTTATCTTTTCATATAAGAGAAATAATATGAAAATAAACATATTTTATTTAAATCAGTCTCAGCTCAAAATTTTCATTTTCATTCAACTCTCTGATCTAACAACCCTTTACTTTATAAATTTAATAAAAACTAAAATATTTATCAATCAATGGATTGTTTTTTAATTATTTTATTTTTATAGTAGTTGTAAAATACACATTTGGTATCATATACCCTTTAAAATAAAAGAATTGATTTTATATAACACTAATACCTAACATGGAATCTCTATGAAGTTTCTAAAACTCCTTTAGACTTCCTAGATAATTTTTTCGTATAGTAACATTATACTTCCTTCTTGATATCTCATTTAGGTTTTAATTACAATTATTGGTTATTAAAAGAAACATTTTCTGACTTTTTGAATAAATTTTCTTCTTGTAGTTTGAAATTTTACCCATGTGTAATATTAATACAAAACCAAATACTAGGCATCCCTTGTCCAAATTAGTTATCCTCAACACTTCAAATAGATAGGGTAAATATTTCTCAAAATGATTCATATTATTGAAACAATTCCATAAATATTTCTAGAATTATTTTCTCAGTCAAATCAAGCCTTAAGTGAAAGCTCTAGTCTCTCCAAGTCATATATTTACTCAATAACATGGAGTAAATGAAAAGATATTAAATTTCCTTAGGTTATTTTTTATCTAATAACTTTAAAACCATTAGTTTGGCCATTTATGATTCTCATAAGCATTTATATCCACTGGTTGAACAATTTTAATGTTTGGTAACTTAGGAAGATATTTTTTTGGACATATACAATTTTTTTTCTTACTTAAGAAATATTCTTAAGTTTATATAATAATAAAATATGTTTCTTTAATTAAGCTTCAAATTTATTAATATTGATCTCAAAGTTATGTTTGATGATGGTGATTTCATTTATCTATAATATAATATTCTATAATATGAGTATCATGTTTCATATTTATTTAACAAGTACATTTATAAAATGCGATCTCCCTAAAATAATGAACCCTTTAGTTTTATATCATATCCATTAGTAGTACAAAATAAATATTTCACTATGATTTTGGGAGATTTGGTGTTTATCTAATTACTTAACTCTTTAGGTAGGATATCATTCCAATAATTATATATAATAATCTTGGATAATTAAGTGGACGACTCTTTACCCAATTCATTATATGGATAAACTCAACTCTATCCCTCTGGTATCCTAATCCTATTTTTGTTTCCCAGATGAGTTTAGCCCAAAAAAATACATAAAGGGAACCTAATCCTATTAGGGTATCCCATTACTTTATTTACTTAAATAAGAAAATATAACAACACCCATATTTAGCATAACCTATGTGGTTTAATGAACAAGGTCTTTAAAAGTGTTTTCATTAGAAGGAATATCACGCTTAGTATTTTTAAAATGGGTTTAATCCCACCATCTCATCTCATGTTATTCCCTTTGCATGTTTTCATGGTTCTAATGATTTAGTTTTTAATCCCTATTCTATCCACAAAATCAACATTTTCAAACCATATTTTGGTGTAACTCTTTATATAACACATAAAATAGGTTACTAACCGAAATTAAAATCTAAAAATATTTACACATATCTAAATGAATCCCATGCATAAGGTATATGGAAATCAAACATGTAAACTATTATAATCATATAAAATGAATAATACCCAAAAGAGTAAGTATGGAGAAATTAGTAGCCACACCCCACTATTATAGACAATGCATAATCCTCTTGGACAGTGACCAATTAGTCCCAAAGTCCATATACCCATGGTTCATTACTCAATAAAGTCTTTAATACCATCACAATTTTAAAACCTAAATTGTATAAACTATAATTAAATTATTAATTCAATCCCATAACCTAATAAAATACAATGTTAATGTAGGATAAAAATAATTCATTTATTATACCTAGCACACAACTCATTAAATGCATGTATTATCACTTAGAAGAAGTTTAACACGTCAAGCCCATAACCTAATAACATACCATGTGAAGGTAGGAGAAAAGTAATTCATTTATTATACATAGAACATAACTCATTAAATGCATGTATTATAACTTGGAAGAAGTTTGACACTTTAAAATAATATATGCATCACAATTTATAATATAATATTTATATTCATGAATAATAAAGTATATAATAAAATAAATTACTTAAAAATTCATAAATTTAAACATGAGGTAGAAAATTATAAAAAAATCATAAATAAATTATATACCCTTTATAATTAAAGAATGAATAAATATGAACAATTAATTTTTATCCAACATGAATATTTCATATGATCATTTACATGGTTTTAATATGAATTCCTTTATATTCCAAAATATGTGATTTTTTGAATACTTTTAGTATAGAATTATAAACATTTCATATTTAATGTAAACAATTTATATAAATTAAAAATCACATAGTCAATTTTTTTAAGTCACTGATCACATCATCAACAAAAATTATTTTTAAAATGAATTAATTAATTTTCTAAATAAGGCATTAATATAAATATTATATATTAATTTTTTTTGAAAAAAACACAAATAAATATAAATATATTTATATTTTTCATTATTTTATTATTTATAAACTCTTAATAAATTATTCACCTTGTAAATCCACTTTATACTTATATCAGATTGACCAAATTTTTTTAGTTTAGTTTAAAGTCCCCCTTCAGATTCAACGCAGGCCTAGACAACCTGCATCAGTGAAGATTTTTGAGAATTTTGGAAAAAATATAATTTTATTTAAAATTACTTTCTAAATAGATTTCAATAAAACATAGTGTTCCCTAGGTACAACTCTTTTAATGGGAAGCACCATTCCTATTATCCAAAATCCTAATCTATTTTGGTCCTAAGGTCACACCATATATTACAATTATTTTGTAATATGTTTCATATTTAGCCTATGTTTTTGGGTTTATCCATTTTTTCATGTTGTATCACTGTAGGAAATATTGAAAATAATGATGATTTTTTCAGTATAAGTGGAATTTTAAACTATCATTAACTTATTTTTGACGGTTTTATAAACTGCCACATTTAGTGTTGTTGGTAATTTGAATATGTCATTTTTTTGTTAGTGATGGTTCATAAAAACCATTGTGGAACAGTTATTTAGTAGGGTTTTAAATCAATGAGAAAAAAATATTTTATGGTGGCTAAAAATGAAAATAATGAATTTAAAATATATTATATTTTTAATCATTTTTAGGGATGTTTATAACTATTTAGAATTTTTTTCATTTCATTTTTTCAGATAATAGATTAATTAGTGGAATCTTTTTAATACATAATGGTGGTTTTAACCACTATATATATTAAACATGGCAGTTTTCCAAAATTAGATATGGTTTAAACCACTACCAATAATAAAAAATGGAAAAATAGAATTCATAAAATTTAAAATCCTATACCAAATTAATTTAGAAACACAATTACTAAAATAATATTACAATAATAAATATAATTATCATTATAAAAATAAAAAAAACTATATTACAAAAATATATAAACTTAAATAATGTAACATCAGTAATATTGGAATGTAAGTTCCCCATAATTACAAAAAAAATGTCATAAAACTAGGAGAATTATATGTATAAAAACATGAAATGCATCGAATACTGTCTAGAATTGCATCTGTATCACTACGGCTACATTGAAATTCCATATACTCTTTATTATCCTAAAAACTACTATCCTATGTTAGCTATAATTAAAGAATTTAAAAACATAAATTATATTTACTACAAAATAATATATAACAAATATAATAAAGAGTCATTTTTACCTACTGATACTATAATATCATGGATGCAATCACCTTATTTTTACTCCCTATCATGTCCCAAAATAAATTATCCAGAGCATCCCCCACTGTAGTAAACTTCTCATCATGAGTTCTCATGTGTGACTCTTGTTGTTGTATTTTGGTCTTTGGTATCATAATTTTTTATTGTAGTACTAGATCATTAACACTAATAAGACCCAAGGGAGGAGAAGGAAACATAGTGACTGATGTCAGAGACCACCAAAAGACTCATTATAGGGATAGTTCATAACCCATCATTCACACATGACTTGGATGCTCATTTTTGAAAACTTTGTTAATAACATTGATCTGAGAAATTGATGATGAAAGTAATGGATTCACATCTCATGCCTCCTTAATTTTAACCTACACATTTAATAATATAAAATAATAAAGTGATTCAATAAAACCAAGTAATAATTAAATTATTTTACCCATATTCTATGAGAAGTTCCTATCACATAACTCTCATTTAACATGTATGCACAACAAACCATAGCTTGGTCTTACCAACCTATTGACCAAAATACAAAGCCTATTGTAACGACCTGAATCTGGGGCCCCTCCACTGGTGCCTCGTACCCAGTTCGCCACATGACCTCAAGTGCGTTTCCCCAAACGCCAGAGGCTGCCTACTAGCAGCAAGGGCCTTGGTGAGTCAGTGGGAAAACTATGCCCTCATTCGGCAAGTATACAGCGGAACAACAATCAGACACAATAGAAGAAACACTAAACAACATACAACAACTGAACTGAACAGTGGAAGAAATGAATATATATATAGCAATGATGAAAAGGATGCAGTAGGTACAAGTATCTAAGGAAACAACAAACACAACAACGTGCTGGAATACAAATGAAAAACAAAGTGCAAGGAAAACAAAAAATAACTCCTCAGCATCGCGAGAAACGGCTCAGTCCCATGCTCTCCACCTCCAACGCAATAAAGAACCTGAAGTAGAAGGGAAATTTCCCTTATCTATACCTGCAACAACATAGTCTATTTGGGCCCAAAATCATGTCCCAAACAGGGTGTGAGATACAATCCCAGTAGGAAATCACCCAAAGATTTGTGCCCAACAGTCAATGAATACATGGCAAGTAATAAAACAAGAAGCCGTAAACAGAAAAACACAAAAAGCTACAATCCATAGTTCTAACGAATAAAGTACACAAGAAAACAGCTAGCAACAAAAAGAAAACAGGTAACCCTCTGGGTAGCTCTCACAGCCTAACCCATATGGTTCAACCTATAAGTACTAGGAACCCTCTAGGAGGCACACACAGTCTCACCCCTCTAGTTCAGCTATGAAATTAATAGACTCTCTGGGGAATCACTCACCATCAATTCCCCCTATAGTCTTGTATCGTGCTAAAGGATCTCTGGGGAAGCACCCAATGTCTATTCCCCCTGTGGCCAGCGTCGATAAACTATAGACTCTCTGAGGAAGCACTCAACGTCAATTCCCCCTGTGGTCTCACATCGTAATTAAAAGACACTCTGGAGAAGTCCTTCCATCAATTCTCCCTTTGGTCTACTACTCTAGGTTCTCACAGTCCTGAGTGAAACTAAACATGCTTAGTGCACGTGCATCATCCAAGTAAACCTCAAGAACTACTTGGATATCAACTAAGGCTCAGCAGCAATACAAGGCAACAGTTCACAATCCTACAACTAGGCATGGAAACTGGAAAAACACCCAATAATCAAAACAAGCATGACAAAGCAACCTGAGCACAAAATAAATTACTCTAATGACAATCATAAACTTCTACTAAAGCAATCAAGAAAAGCAGGAAAAAGCAGGGGAAAACAGGAAACCCCCAATTCCTCGTTCAAAGGAATTGGTGGAATTTGCACAAAATATACATCAACTTTCTACAGAAAGGAAAAAAACACATACCTCAATCATATGAGATCGATTTACGTGAACGACGATGACAGATTCCCCTTAGAACGACGTAGATCTGAGAAAACACACAAAACTCTCAACCTATGATAACATGAAAACCATGAGGAATCAAGAAACATGACTCAAGTATAAGGGAGAGCTCACCACTGCGATTCCAACGCAATCGACCGTGCTCAAATCGGAGAACGGACGAAGAGGCGGGAGCTCATCGAAGATCCGGCCGTACAATCGCTCTCGGGCGGACGAAATCTCAAGAAGAAGATGAAATTGGGGGTTAGGCGTGACCCCGGTCCATTTAATGAAAAAAAATAAAGTACACGGTGTGTAATTATTGAGTACACGACGTGTACTTCATTTTTCCGTACTCCTCTTTAACCGGCCTCTACCTTACCCTTACACATCATGTGTGTGGCCCGGACACAGCCAGCACACAGCTTCGAGCCGGAAAAGAGTACATGGCGTGTACTCTGAAAGTACATGGCGTGTACTTCAAAAATTTATAGAAAGTTAATTTTTATTAAAAACTCCCGAAAAAGGAAAAGCGTACCTGAAAAGAAGATCTGGGTTCTTAAAAACTTCCCCCCTTAAAGAAATTCGTCCCCGAATTTCCCTAACGAGGCGGAGAAGAAGAAACCCCGAACAGCTCCGGCCATTGCGATCATACATTGGCCTCCCTCTACCAGGTCTTGTCCTGTACTCACCTGTACTGCCATAGCACCCGTAAAAGAGGAACAGATCGACCGCGGAGAACCTTCGTACTGCGATCGAAAATCGATATAGGATGCTCCTCGAACGATGCATCTACTTCAAGCTCGACTTCCTCGGGCTAAAAGACGTGAGACAGGTCTGAAAAGTAACGTCGGAGTTGAGAGATGTGGAAGACGTCGTGCATGGCCCGATACCTCTGAGGTAGTTGCAACCGATAGGCGATCGACCCAACTCTCTCCAATACCTCAAACAGCCCGACGTGCCGCGGTGAAAGCTTAACCTGTCTCCAAATCCTCCTGTGTCCCAAACTCGGTGCGACACGTAGGAAAACCTGATCACTGACCTTGAACTCTAGAGGTCGTCTCCGCTGATAAGCATAAGACTTCTGTCGAGACTGCGTTGTAGCCATCCTCTTCCAAATCAGCTTTATCTGCTCTGAGGTCTCCTGAACAAGATGAGGTCCCAGCAAAGCTGCCTCTCCTACCTCCAACCAGCATAAGGGTGATCGGCATGGCCTACCATAAAAAGCCACGTATGGCGCCATATGAATGGTCTCCAGGAAACTGTTGTTGTAGGCGAACTCCACCAGAGGGATATGCTTCTCCCAAGAACTGCCAATGTTTAGGATGCAAGCTCGGAGTATATCCTCAAGCACCTGGATCGTGCGCTCGGACTGGCCATTAGTCTGGAGATGGTACGCTGTACTCAAAAGTACCTGTGTACCTGAGGCCTTCTGAAGTACCTGCCAGAACCGAGAGGTAAAGCATGCATCCCTGTCTGAAATGATGGAGTGTGGGACTCCATGAAGACAAACGATCTCCCAGATATAAATTCATCCCAGATCATCAACACTGAAGGTCTCTTTGATTGGAAAAAAGTGAGAAACCTTCTTAAGCCTTTCGACGACAACCCAAACAACATTGTTCCCTTGAGGCAACTCAGAAACCCAGTCACGAAGTCCATCGCAACGTCGTTCTATTTCCACTACGGAATGGGTAACTACTGTAAAAGGCCTGTTGGTCGTTGTTGCTCTGCCTTCACCTGCTAACAAGTAGAACATCTCATGACGAAACCAGCAACATCCTTTTTCATACCTGGCCACCAGTATTGGCGATGAAGATCCCGATACATCTTGGTGACACCAGGATGGACTACCCAAACTGAGGAATGAAAATCCCGCATTAGCTCCTCGCGTATGTCTGCTGGCACTAATATGCGTCCCTGGAAATGAAAGATCTCATCATCTCCCAATGTCTATCCAGGAAGAGGGTCCTCTCCTGATACACTCTCCCACAGGACTAAGCCTTCTGAGTCTGATAGCTGCCTCATTCGTACCTGATCAAGAAGTGTAGATGTAACAGCTATAGAAGAAAGGTGAGTCTATCCCTGTCTGTCGTGCACCTCCAGATGCATCTCAGAGAACAGAGCCATCAGCTGCCACTCACTGCTAGCCTTCTGAACTGCCTGAATATGAGTTCTCCTGCTCAGTGCATCTGCCACTATGTTGCCCTTCCATGGTGTATAGGCGAGCTCAAAGTCAAAAGGCTGTATATACTCAACCCACCTGCACTGCCTCAGATTTAGATCACGCAGAGTGAAGATATAATTGAGACTCTTGTGGTCAGTGAAGACCACAAAGTGATCCCCTAGCAGATAGTGTATCCAGTAGCGTAAGGAATGAACAATAGCTTCCAACTCCAGATCATGCATCAGGTAGTTCCTCTCATGTGGCCTCAACTGCCGAGACTCGTACACAACGACTCCATCTCCCTGCATAAGCACAGCTTCCTGCCCGATACCTAAAGCATCACAGTAAACAGTGTAGCTCTTGCCTGGATCTGGAAAGACTAGTATCAGTGCTGACGTTAACCTCCATTTCAGCTCCTAAAAGGATGACTCACAATAATCTAACCATAATAACTTCTCCCCCTTCTTGGTTAGACCTGTCAATGGTGCTTCTAGATGAGAAAAGTCATGAATGAATCGCCTGTAGTATCTAGCCAACCCTAGTAATCTCTGTACCTCAAAGACGTTCTTCGGATACTCCCAGGACACTATAGCTCTCACTTTCTCTGGGTCCACAGATACTCCTTCCTCTGAGATGACATAACCTAAGAAGTGAATTTGATCTATCCAGAAGTGGCACTTAGAGAGTTTAGCGTAAATCCGATGCTCTCTCAGTGTACTCAGAACGATCTCAAGATGTGTGGCATGGTCGTGTCGAGTGTGAGAGTACACCAAGATATCATCCATGAAGACCACGACAAAGGAGTCCATGTAAGTATAGAACACTTGGTTCATTAGTGCCATAAAAACTGCAGGTGCGTTTGTGAGACCGAACGGCAGGATTGTATACTCGTATAGACCATACCTACTCGTGAAGGCTGTCGGAGGTATATCTGATGGTCTAACACACAAATGATGGTAACCGGACCTCAATTCGATCTTCGAGAACAACTGGACTCCTCGAAGCTTATCGAAAAGGTCATCGATCCTCAGCAAAGGATATCGGTTCTTGACCGTCAACTGGTTCAGCTTCCGATAATCTACACAAAGCCGAAGGGTACCTTCTGCCTTCTTTGCAAATAAGATAAGCGAACCCCAAGGAGAAGTACTAGGTCAGATGAAACCCTTAGCCTGTAGCTCCTCCAACTGCTTCTTGAGCTCATGCAACTTAGGTGTGGCCATCCTATAGGTAGGAATGGACACCGGTGCCGCTCCTGGAACGAGCTCAATAGAGAAGTCTACCTCACGCTCTGGAGGCAAACCTAAAAAGTCCTCTGGAGAGACAACCCTGAAGCAATCCACCACTAGAGAAAAGTCCAACTGTGCAGTCCCCTGGTCATCCAGATAAATACTAGCAATCTGGGCCACCACCCTTCCTAGCCCATTATGCTTGAGTCCTGCTCGACTTGCCTGAACATCCCATTCACCTATTTGAAGAAAAGATTCACCCCTTGGTGAGACGAAACTCACTCTGCGGAGATAACAGTCGACGATTACCTAAAAGGGAATCAACCATTCCATGCCGAGGATGACATCATAGCCTGTCATCTCTAGGACATAGAGATCCCATAAGAATCAATACCCTATAACCTCGAGAGGGAAATCTCTACACTGGCGTACACTTGATGTCCTTGTCCCCAAGGGTGTGTCTAGTGTCAACGAGTCGGCAGAAGAAAAGATACAGAGTCCAAGGCTCTCTACAACAGCAACAGAGATAAAGCTATGCATAGAACCTGTATCGAAAAGGGCTGAAGATAAAACTGAGGCTACTAAAATCGTACCTCTAATAGAAGAAGGGTCGAGATCCTACTACTGATAAGTCTGCTCCATGGCGAAGGACTGGCCTGCACCACGGCCCTGTGTCCCTGGCTGACCACTCTGAGCTGAACCCCCTGCTAGTGGTGATGAACTGGTGGTTGACCTCCACGGCCTTGACCTCCACCTCAGCCCAAACGGCCGGAAGAACTCCAGTTCCCCGACTCATGAGAAACTAGCGGTGCTTCTCCTCAACGAAGAGTCATGGAAAAACTCTAGCCACCAGCTTCTGGTGAGAAAACCTAGAAGAAATGGTAAAGGTGACCCATATTTCCGCAAGATAGGCACTCCATGGGGTCTCTCTGGCACTGTGGTCTCATGTGCCCTAACTGGCCACACTGGTAGCATGTCACCTGGCTGCCTGACGATGCATCTCACTTCATTGGATCACCGCACGTAGGCTCTCTATGATGCTTCTTACTGTCATCTGGAGGCAAACTAGCTCTGGAAGCAGGACCGCCCTGGCTTGTAGCTCTAGAGTCTCTTAGATTGCGCTCTACAATCAGTGCCTGGTTGAAGATGGAAGTGATGGAAGTCACCTGAAAGATGTTCACCTGCGAGCGGATCTCCCGCCTGAGACCATCCTCAAACTTCCTTGCTAAGAACACCCCACTCCCATCCCGGAGGGGTGTGAAGCACTGCAGCTTGGTGAAACGAGCGGAATACTCCATGACAGAAAGAGTACCATGCCTTAAGCTCATGAACTCCCGGGGTCGGTCAGCCCTCAAGGTCTCCGGGTATAAGTAGTCGTAGAACATGCACTGGAACTCCTCCCATGCCATAACCTACTATTGACCCGCCTATGAGATCACGTTCCACCACCTCTTGGCGGAGTCTCAGAGCATGTAGGTGGCAATCTCGACCCACCTCTCTGGAGGCATCTCCAGATGCTCGAAGATAGTCAGCAAGGCTTCCATCCATGACTCTGCAACCTGAGGTCCCCCTTCCCCCGAGAAAGTAGGAGGATGTTGCTGCTAGAAAACCCGTGTCAAGTCTTCCATAGACGTGGCAGGAGGTGGTGCTCCCTAGAAGGCTTATATCATCCTCATGAAACCTTCCCTGAAATGCGCATCCGCGCCTGTAACTGGTATGACAGTCGGTGCCAATGCTGGCCCGACTGGAGGATCGGCAGGAAGTCCCTGATCAGCCATATCTGGCGTCTGATCACTGCTTGACGACAGACGTACAACTGGAGGACGTCTCAGAGGAATAGCTCTGAAAGATCAAAATCAAACCTTAGATCAGGAAAACAAGGACATAAAACACAAGAGTAAAAAATGGGAACAGGGGAAGAAAAACACACGAGATTGCAAAACACGACTACATGACGTGTATAAAAACTACACGACGTGTCTTCTTAAACCACTGACATGGGCGTGTACTCCCTCCCTACAAGTCGTGTACACCTCAAAATACACAGCGTGTTGACCTCAACACACGACATGGGCTTGAAAACTATTCCCCTGCCCGAGTCTCTTTACATGTCTAACCCACACGGTCCGACTCAACCTAAGACTACACGGCGTGTTCGAAACAAACACGGTGTGTACTAGACAAGGCTTCGGTGGCCTGTGTTGTTAAGAACATGGCCGTCTACATGGATGAACCTTACACGGAATGCTCCAAACAAACACAACATGTATAGTTGAAGGTGGCACCGTCCCGTGTTGTCCGTGACACGGCCAGGTACCTAGACAAGACTACACGGCGTGTTCAGAGCAAACACGGCATGTGGAAACGAAGGTAAATCCGGCCCGTACATGGGTTATCTACTCCTAAAAACAGATTAACACCAAGTACCGAATCCGTCCTATCCCTGGATAAGGTCTCCAAATAATAAACCAAGAGAAAAAAACTCCTCTGATACCACTTTGTAACGACCCGAATCTGGGGCCCCTCCACTGGTGCCCCGTACCCGGTTCACCACATGAACTCAAGCGCATTTCCCCAAATGCCAGAGGCTGCCGACTAGCAGTGAGGGCTTTGGTGAGTCAGTGGGAAAACTATGCCCTTATTCGGTAAGTATACAACGGAAAAAAAATAAGACACAATAGCAGAAACACTAAACAATATACAACAACTGAACTGAACAGCAGAAGCAATGAATATATATATAGAAATGATGAAAAGGATGTTGTAGGTACATGTATCTAAGGAAACAGCAAACACAACACCGTGCTAGAATACAACTGAAAAACAAAGTGCAAGGAAAACAAAATAAACTCCTCAGCATCGCGAGCCACGGCTTGGTCCCATGCTCTCCAGCTCCAGCGCAATCGAGAACCTGAAGTAGACGGGTGCTTGCCCTTATCTATACCTGCAACAACATAGTCTATTTGGGCCCAAAATCATGGACCAAACAGGGTGTGAGATACAATCCCAATAGGCAATCACCCAAATATTTGTGCCCAAAAGTCAATGAATACATGGAAAGTAATAAAACAAGAAGTCATAAATAGGAAAACACAAACAGATACAATCCACAGTTCTAACGAATAAAGTAAACAAGCAAACAACCCGAAACAAAAAGAAAATAGGTAACCCTCAGGGTAGCTCTCACAGCCTAACCCCTATGGTTCAACCTATAAGTACTAGAAACCCTCAAGGAGGCACACACAGTGTCACCCCTCTGGTTCAGATATGAAATTAACAGACCCTCTGGGGAATCACTCACTGTCAACTCCCCCTATAGTCTCGTATTGTGCTAAAGGCTCTCTGGGGAAGCACTCAATGTCTATTCCCCCTATGGCCCATGTCGAGGAACTACAGACTCTCTAAGGAACCACTCAACGTCAATTCCCCATGTGGTCTCACATCGTAATTAAAAGACACTCTGGAGAAGCCCTTCCGTCAATTCTCCCTTCGGTCTACTACTCTAGGTTCTCACAGTCCCGAGTGAAACTAAACATTCTCAGTGTGCGTGCATCGTCCAAGTAAACCTCAAGAACTACTTGGATATGAACTAAGGCTCAACAGCAATACAAGGCAATAGTCCACAATCCTACAACTAGGCATGGAAACTGGAAAAATGGCCAATAAAGAAAACAAGCATGACAAAGCAACCTGAGCACAAAATAAATTACTCTACTCACAAGCATAAACCTCTACTAAAGAAATCAAGAAGAGCAGGAAAAAATTAGGGCAAAAATAGGAAGCCCCCAATTCCCCGTTCAAAGGAATTGGTGGAATTTGCACAAAATATCCATAAACTTTCTACAGAAAGGCACAAACCACCTACCTCGATCCTAGAAGATCTATATATGTGAATGACGACGACGAATTCCCCTTAGAACAATGTAGATCTGAGAAAATTCACAAAACTCTCAACCTATGATAACTTGAAAACCAGGAGGAATCAAGAAACAAGACTCAAGTATAAGGGAGAGCCCACCGATACGATTCCAATGCAATCGACCGCGCTCGAATCGGAGAACAGATGAAGAGGTGGGAGCTCGTCGAAGATCTGGCCGTACGGTCGCTCTCGGGTGGACAGAATCTGGATAAGAAGATGAAATCGGGGGTTAGGCACGACCCCGGTCCGTTTAATGAAAAAAAAAGAAAATACACGGTGTGTAATTCAGTTTTCTGTACTCCGCTTTAACCGGCCTCCACCTCAACCTTACACACCATGTGTGTGGCCCGAACACGTCCAGCACACGGCTTCGAGCTGGAAAAGAGTACACGGTGTGTACTCAGAATGTACACGACATGTACTTCAAAAATTTCCAGAAAGTTAATTTTTCTTAAAAATTCCCGAAAAATGAAAAGTGTACCTGAAAGGAAGATCAGGGTTCTTACACCTATACCACTGATGTTCATAGAGGTAAAATTCAAAGGAAAAAACACACACCCCCATGGGGATGCAAGGATGGTCTACGCCCCACTCCAAGGGTTGACCCACTCTATAATAATCCCATAACATGGAGTGGCCTAAATTCCAAGTGTCCTAAAGGTCATTACATGGGTTTTCACCCCTTCCTGCATTAATCATGTGTCACTGCCTTGCATCACTACCTGCATCATTTTCTACTTATGTCAGTACCTATATCACTACCTACATATTAAATCCCCCAAGGGGTTTATTAGGATTAGTAATATGGTCTCCTAATAACATAAAATTGAACACATATATAAGTTATAATAAAAAAATATTGTTTTTCTTGATCTTATCTATATGAAACTGTTTGACCCTGTTGTTCATGGGATTATCTTATTCTATTTACTCAAAAAAATTCTTAGAAATTTTCTGATAAAATTAAATATATATCACTATGAAATATAATATGACTAAGAATGAAAAAATCAACATGATTAAGAAATTCATAGCAATCTAATATGGCGTAAAATAATTTTAATGAATTAGTAGATAAACTTTCCACAAAAGACTTCCGCTGATCTCTAGGTATCCCTTTTGGTACTTTATCATACATATACTAATGGATTAATGAGATTTCACTAAACTCACACCATAATTTATACTTTAACGCTCTCTATTTTTTCTAAAATTTTCAAAGCCCATTGATGAAAAATGGTGTCATCCACCTAAAAATAGAAAATCACCTACAAATAAGAAATGTATAAACTGTTAGAGAAATAGTCTTTATAGTAATATGAATACAAATTAACCTATAGAATATGATCTTATTATAAATGATTTCAATAAAAATATGGTCTTCAATAGAGCTAATTGGTGACATTTTATCCATGTAACCAACCTCATTTAATTGGGTTTACGGATTGTTTGATGTTTTTTATCATTATAGTAATACTAAATTAATAAACATTTTATTAATATTTATTTTCATTTAACTTTATTTTATTATCAAATATAATGTTATTATAGTTGATTGGAATATGACTGCAATCATGATATGTGATGGGGATGGTAGCTAAAATTATAAATGACCCAAAAACTACCTATACATGCCTCCTACATCATTCATTGGAACCCTAAAACTGTCAAATGACACATTAATATTTAAATTATTCAACTTACAAACATAAATTGTTTATATGTTTGATTCATATCCAATAGTTAGTATAACTATGAAATAAATAATCTATTTACAATGAAATACATACCAATAATAGTCACCAACCAATACCTCATGACGGTATGGTTAACATAATATGTGTAGTCAAACCATGATCATATACTGGCTGACCTGATACCCCAAAAATCATATCCACTAGCTTCTCTTTATCAATGATAAGTGTACATATAACAGCAGGAAACATACCAGATGGATCAGGGATCATCACCGGTGGGATTTTAGTGTCATCTCACTATGTAGAATGACCATGGCATATAAACTGTTTAGTCCTTAACATTATTTTTAAAATATAAATAATAATGAAATTAGTTACAACATCTTAAATGATATAATAAAATAATAATATTTAAAATTACCAACATAATTTTTTAATCATATGTTGATATTCAAAGAGTAAATTTGATGATCAAAACAAAAAATTTATTTTCTTAAAATTTAAATATTAATATATATATATAATCAATAATCTAGGAATTTTTATTTTAATGTGATAAAATAATTTTATACCCATTAAATATATAAAGAAAATTAGTTTATCTCCTCAAACTATTCAAAATCACTGTTGGATTCATGATTTTTACTTGCATAAAAGTTTTACACTATAAACTTGAATATCAATATTTGTAAAATTAAAGTGAAAAAATTTCTGTTATGAAAACTCTATTAAATAATGAACCACTCTTTTATAATGTTAAAAAATATGGTTTACTAAGTTAAAGGAGTATTGAATATACAATTGTTTCATTCCTAATTTATGGTCATCGTCTACTATTAACATGATGTCCTCTTCTTCTCCCTCTCTTATGAAAATGATAATTCCAATGTCATTGTGTACAGACAAATAACTTCTTTACTTTTGATAAGTTTAACTATAAATATAATATGCCATTTTATTTTTTGAATACAAAATATATGGATCAAGTTATTCACACTAACTAGTATCAATAAAATGATTTAAATGTACAAAATTAAATTGTAACAAATCATTTTTTATACCCCTATGAATATCAACCCACTTTCATTTAAATAACTAAATATAAAAGTGTCTATGATAATTTAATTATATAATGTAAATAAACTTTTAATAATATCCTAAATCTATGATTTTTTTGAAGATGTCACTATTTTTTGTTTTCAAGCATTCCTAATGATAAGTTATTTGAAACTTGAAACCACTAATATTATAGTAATAAAATATCTTAGACAGCTTCCAAGGCCCTCGAGATAAATATTTCAAATCAGTAGATAGTTCATCTTGATTATCAATGTTAATGATATATATAAAATGATGCAAAATGTAGATATTTATAGAATATAATTACTGATATATTATAAATAAGAATTTGATTATGAACTTACACGAAATAAAAACCAATCAGTAATATATGTGTTCACATTTTTTTATTTCATTCTTATTTTGAGTTCAAATATGAATTATTATATTTATTTGTGTCTTGGGATATTAAATGAAATGTTCTATGATATCAATATTTACTAGCATAAATATTTATTCTGGTATGAACTCCATATGATTTAGTGAAAATGAGGATATCTTACCAACAGGATGGCCTAAACTTGTAAATATTGTTTATTTAATGAAGGAATAAATATGATTTGAGTTATTTTTATCACATATAAATCAATTTAATATTGTCTTAATCCCATAAAAATACCTCAAACAAAACTTTATACACTCCTTGTCCAAGTAACCTTTTGCAATAAGGCCTCTGGTTGATCTATTTTCTTCACATAAGACTTCAAATGAATATGGTTCCTACTGAATCAACATATAATAAACCTCATATATTATGAGTTGGAAAAAAATAATTCAATAGTGAGGAAAATTTAAAAAGTCAATACCTCTCAATGAGATACATCCAACTATAGTGTATGGGTCCACCAACTTTAGCTTCCTTAGCTACAGTTATTATCAAATAAATCGTCATAGTAAAAATCATGGGAGAAATACCATCTACTGCTGATAAAGTGTCCTTACACTTTTTTCCTACGATTTTTCAATATCACTGGGGATTAAATATTTCTTATAGTTCTTTGAGTAAAATACAAAACACAATTATGATTGTTGTTATTTTATCAGGTAACTAGTTACACAATACCCACAATAGTAGCTACTCTATAAAAATATAGAAGTTTTGAATTTTATTCTAATGTGCCTTATTATTCTTTAAGTAAAAACATCATGAAATATTATTATATTATTCATTAGGTACTTTCAAATTTTTATGTCTTTAAAGGAACACATTGATTCACATTTTTTCAATGAATTTTTTTTTTATTATAGGACACTTTCCATTTTTATTTACCTATGGATAAAACTTTATACTCAT
The DNA here is from genome assembly GCA_963277665.1 of Viscum album. NCBI lineage: Eukaryota > Viridiplantae > Streptophyta > Magnoliopsida > Santalales > Viscaceae > Viscum > Viscum album. The sequence goes on from OY728128.1 coordinate 1,310,057,901, forward strand.
TTATTATAAGTCTTTAAATGAATTAAAATGATCCTTAAATTTTCTTTTCTAATTATGTTTTGTAAAAATCATATTATCACACACATTCTTCTCAATGTTAATAACATCAATATTATGACATAACATCTATAATTACCAATAAGAAAGTTTAAAAAATATGATTTTTTCTTCAATTTTCATGTTCAAATTCCATTTTATATGGTTTGGAATATTTTACCACCACTTTACAACTAATATTATTTCCTAAATTCTATAACAACAGTTAATAATTATGTAAAAAATTTAGGCATTGATAACAATTTTGAGGGGGACGCAAATTAGTTTTTCCATAAAATCATGACTTGTTAAATAGAAATAAATGAGATGCATTTAATATTCAATGATTTCAAATAAAAAAACATTTTTTACTAAAATTATAAATTTTAGATTCAAAATCAATGTTAAAAACTGAACATGGTAGGCTATTGTGATTATTCCAACTAAAAAAATTACTAAGTCATAGAAAGTCACTAATGGTCCACATGAGAGAAAAGGAATTTTAAACATTTTTTATTGATGCATCATATGTTTCTACACTATTTTCCCAAAAATATTTAAATTATTATGTATGAGGATGAAAGTATACATAGATATAATTTTCAAGAATTTTTTTCCCTTGATTAATCATTTAAATAATAAAATAAGTGTGTTGCATACACATTTATAGAGATAGATTATAAGGGATCAAGATAAGCGATCATATTATATAACTATTACTTAAAGTCATATATAGATTATACCAATAATTATCCAATCCCAAAATCACATTACTAGGGTCTAAAGTGATATTTTGATGTATGGAATCAAAAACAAATTCATGTTTCTGAATCACTTGGATGATGAAAAAACCCTCCACTATTTTTTCCATAGTATTCCACATTATATTCTTTGAGGTTTCACATGATTTTAATAATATTTTCAATATATATTTCAGAGGAAGGTAATACTAAACCTTTATAGGATTTTTATTTCTTTGATTCTTCATAATATCACATTCATTCAATATTTCATTATTATTCATTGATTTTTATCTACCAGTATGCCATATTTTACACTCCTATCTTTATTAATCTCCCCCCAATATAACATAAATTCATTAATACATGCATATAACTTCATAAAATTGATACCCCATTTTTTAATAACTTTATTTTTATCATAAAATGATTCTTGGGTCTTAGATTTACCAACATCATCATAAAAAATCTAATATCATGAACATTGATTTATTTGTGATTCTTTATAAACACTTGCTGCGGTATAATTTCAATAGAAAGGTATATTTTTAATACTTTTCACACCCCTCATACAAATATTGATTTCCATCTTCTACAAGTTCATAAAAGTCATTTGATTAATTATTTAGGTTATTTACTATATTAATCTCTACAGAATCAATATGATAATCTATTAAAATGTTATTATCTTCATCTTGTTGTGTAATTGTTCCCAAAGCATCAATAATTAAATTATTAATTTAATTATCTATAATTGGGGAATTAGGTTAATGATTATGATGTTGGAAAAATATTGAATTTGTTTTAATGTTTAATTATCCATGCCAAATCCATCACACATATCCAATAAGAAATTGTTTGAATATAAAGTGTTCATAAAATTCATTCCTTTTCAACTAGCTTTTGAAATTAAAATTAGTACATGGAAATTTAATTTATCTATTTAATGATGAATTTTCAATTAAAAAATCTAAAAAATACTCCAGTACATTAATATATTTTGGTTTATCTTGAGGTAAAGTAATCTAAATTTATCCATTTCTATATTGTTAAAAAATAACTATAAAAATAACATAAAACATATTTGTGAAATTAAATCATGTTTGAAATATAATACATGATTAATATAACGCCCTTATGAAAATAATAATAAAAATAAAAAATCGTAATATTTTGTAAACTATAATAAAATTTGATATTTAACATCCACATGAATCTAAAATATATATATATGATAGTAAAAAAGTAAATTGGATCATTATACAATCACATCCACCTACCTAATCTTTTACACATTTTTTCACACCCCCTTATTATATTATGTATTATATAAATTTATAATTAAAAAATTTAAACTATAAAATCTACTATAATTTTCAATGAAATAGTATATTACCACTTCCAATCAAGAAAACCATTCCATATTTCATACTAACTTTTGATTACATTGTGCAAGATTGGTGGTTGGTTTCATGTTTTATTATATAGGAAAAGAGGGAGGGAAGTCGATCTCATAGCTCATGGGCCTGTAACGAGGCAGTGGAGATCATGGTATTGTTGGCCTATGATGGGGTGGAAGAGAGGGTGAGAGACAATCACGTATTGTGGTAGGATATAAGGAAGTTTAGAGAGGGAAGGTTAAATAGATAACTCAGTTGAGTGGGATAGTGATAGAGAAATTAAGGTCAGTGATGGAAAGGAAAAAAGAACCCTATGATATAGTGTTTTGGGGGATTTGGGTGGAAAAGGACTGACGGAGGGGAATCTATTGGTCAAGATCAATTATTAAGGGAGGAAGTTCTGAATAAAATTAGTATTTTATTTGTTCCTTTTTTTTAAAATAGTTCCAAATAATGAATTAGAAAAAAAATTTTAAGAGACCACAACTAATAATTAATTAGTGACAATTTTTACACTATTTCTAATAATTTTATACAAATTTGGTTTTTTTTGTAATTCATGAAAATTGTAGAAAAACCTCATGAATAAACTACTTTAAATATATAATTTTTTGTATTACTGTACATGGTCTTTCTATTTCAGAAATTATTTTCAAAGTCCCAAAATGGATTGAAATATTCCACTATGTCGTAGATAGTCTTCATTTAGAAGGAAATTATGCCATTGTGCATGACATACCATGACATAGAGTACTATTATATGATGCATTGTTTTCCATGACTTTCTATTAACACCTAAAATGGCCATTTATCCAAGAATATTCTATAGTACAGAAAAATAAGAACCATAAAGCCTATTTTGTATAAAATTTATATCATGGTCCTTTGATTTAAATAACCAAAAAGAGTGTATCACTTTGGATATGTTGTGATACCTATAAAAATAGTTTTTCTATATTTCTTTGTTTATTCAAAATTAAAACCAAACATTGATAAATCATCATTGATACCACTAATGGGTTTTTGAGGGATTTTTAATATCCTAAATATAGTGAAAGAATAACTCCAAACCCAATTATTACTTGAATATAACTATATGTTTGGAGTGGATAATAAAAGAAATAATAGAATAATATACCACAAACCTTATTAATATAGTCTTCCCAATCTTCACATGATCTTGATTTAGACCACTGAGGAGAAACCTAAGTAATCATACCTCTAAGGGAATCCATATATTGTGGGAATTTCCCAACTCTTTTGAAGGATATCTCTCAAAACCAAGATTTTGTAGAATCGTTAGTTTAATGGTTAGAGATAACCAAGAGATTAAGGATTTCTAAAATTAATCTCTATATAATGGAATGAAAAAATTTTTATGGGTAATGGTACAATTGATATAGGATTTACAAAACCTCAAATGATTATCCAATATCGATAGAGTGTTTCACAAACACTCTAAATGTTTTATCTCTTGTAATTTTTGATTTACCTTCATTAATTTTAATTTAATGTTTGAAAAATAATATGAGAAATTAAAACTCTTAAAATTCATAATAAAATTTAAGCTAATCACGAATGATAGCTAAAGTGGAAGATGGAGGCTGAACGAAAGATTACCATGTAGTATGATAATCTCAATGTAGAGCCACCATGATAATGTGTCACACTATTTCATGGTGCACATAAGGATATACCAATATGTATTCTAAACCAAAATTCCATGTTCGGTGTTTTAGTGAAGAAATACACAAAATCTAAACTCATTTCATGAGTTATTAATATGGGATTCATGTTTGTAGAACTGAGAATACTTTTAAATTTATAAATACTCATTACATTATTTTGGTCACATCACATATTGGATTAACATGTTGGTTTTTCCTATTTGTCACAAATGAATCAACTATCAAGGAAAATAAATTTTATATTAATCCAAGATTGTTTTAAAGGTTTTTATTATTTGATGTTTATTTATGAAACATAACAGACATTCAATTTTGGTAAATCATTTTGGATCATTAGTGTCATATCACATATTACATTAATATAAAATATTTTCATCTTGGTGAAAAATTATCCATCTCTAATTATTGTATATTTTTTAAATAATAAAAGTAATTTTACTAATTTATGATTTATTGGAACATTAATATATAATTAGATACACCATTGATAGTTGTAATACACTTTGTCTCATTATATCTAAATAGAACATTGAGTTGACTTATTATTTTTTCATGTATGTCAGAAATGAATCAATGATCATTTTCCTAATTTTTTATGAATTTATGATGGACTTTTTTAAATTTTTATAGCCTTAAAAATGTTTATATACCTTAAAATTTTATATATAATTAATTTTTTCACATCACACATAAAATTTATTTATGAGTTTCCCCTATTAGATATAAATGAATCAAATATTTTTTTTATGTTGTTTCATCATAATTTGAGTATGTTTCATGTTTTATTGATGTTGGAAACAAATTTTTAGAACAATAAATAATTTTAATTATATAAATATACTTTATATCATTCCACTCACATTTCATGTAAGATTCATGTGAGATTTTTTTCTATATATCACAAATGAATTAACAATTAGTTTCATGAAATTTTACATCAATACAAGTTTTTTTATAGGTTTTTATTATTTTATGAATATTTATGAAACATAATAAAATTTTAATCCTAATAAATTATTTGGGATCAATGATGTCATATCACATGTCCGAGGACTTGTTTTTTTATCTAGGTGAAATATTAGTTATTGATCATTTTTGTAAATTTTTGTCCCAATTGATGTATTTTTACTAAGATGTTATATTTTACACATTAATATTGATCTAAATAGACTTTTTATAATAATAATTCAATTTTATAATAATTGGAAAATTTAATGTTAGATTTTCATTCATTGTTTTCATATAGAAAACAAAATAATTATTGATTATTTTCCTAAATTTTTGCAACAATTCAATATCAGTTTTCCAATTTTATTTAAATACTTATATTATCCAAATCAAAATACTATAATGGATATAATTAAAGAAATGTTGTGTGAGTGGGATATCATTCCATGTGAGTAAGGTACAAAATAGTATATGTTCAAGGTAATGAAAATATTTAAAGGACTAGGATTATTCTTTTTCAAAAATAGAATAAAATAAGTATAAATTTTTTATTTTAATCCATGTATAGATAAATTATTTATATAACCTTGATAATATTACTAAAAAAATGGAAATTTTGGCGGCAATTAAAATTATTATAAATATCCTATAGATTTCTCTAAAAGGTTTGTTGAGACATATGATATTCTCAATCTCCCTCTCCCTATACCTAATGTTGTAAGTCCAAACTTTTCCTCTCAAATTATGAAGAAAAATGTGGTAGTGCTTTTTGGGTGGATATATAAACAATGACATAATAAAATTTAAATTATGTTTTATCTTGTGTAAAGAATGGGTGTTGGTGTAAGGTTTTATGAAACAAAAACCATAAATAAATTCTTATATCTTTAACATTTTTATGTTACTCACAATGGGTATTTTTTATTCTAAATGAATCTATTCTAGTTGAAATTTATTTTATTGATGAGAGATTCTATGATAATAAAACCATTCAATAAAATAAGGCACTTTATAAAATTTGATCAAGGTTTGAATTTATAAAATTATATGAGTATATTGGTAAATGTATTGTGAAAATGGTATTTTTATCTTCCTCAACCAAGGAAAATGACTTTTAAATCCTTAATTTTATCAAAATTTTATGTTTCAAGATGATTTCAACTGATCATTTCAAAAAAAATGATGATGGGTAAGAATGTATTCTATTGAAAAATCCCTTAAATTTTCTCTACTAGTTAACCAAGGGAAACATCTTTTAAATACATAATTAATTAGATTTATTATATTATATATATATATATATAGTCTTAATTTAGTATATGGAACTCAAAGGTTGGTGGATGGGTACATTAAGAGAAATAATATAAATTATAAAGATTGTTATTTTTTATAATAAAAAACAAATACTTCATGTTAAATTGAAAATTATATATATATATATATATATAAGTGATGGAAAACCACTACTTAATGATATCTCTAAACATTATTATACTACGTAAAATACCCACTCATTTATTAAAAAATCCATTTCCTCATCTAAATATTTTATTTATATTTAGAATGTCTAGTATTAACAAATATAGATATATAAAGGATTAATAAATATTTTGAATGAATTTATATTTACTCTGATGAATACCTCTTCTAGGATGCAATTTTTTAGATAGGATACAACTTATATAAATTTAAAGACATAATAATCATATAATATCCATTCATTTATTTTGGATACTAAAAATACATTGAGAAATATAAGTAAATTTTTATTATATATGTTTTATAGTGAAATATTATTATATTTACATTAATACTTATCCAATTATATAAATCTATAGGTTTCTTATCTGCACTAAATTCCCTCACACCATTTTATAGATGATAAATAAACACCACACTATTATAAAAAATATTGCTAAAATATATTATAGAACATTTAATTGAATGTTTTTTTAGAAAATGGTGAATATAGTGTATTAAAAATTCATTAATGATGTTATATGTGGTTGATTTGTTAGATATCCATGAACTATAACTATAAAATTTAATAGAAATTGGATGAAGGTAGATGAATATTTCTACTAATTAATATTAATATAATCATAGAAATATAACACCATTGTGTTTTATATAAGATAAAAGTTTTACTATATATTTAAAATACATACCATTTTTTTCAATTACATCATACCCCATACTCGCTATATGATAGGGGTAAGGTGGTTTCACTACATGATTTTTGTTTTATGTACGCATTTTTTTAATAAATAAATCTTTATGAAATAAGGAAAATTATACATTTAATTCCAAATAAATTAAAATCTATTATAATATACCTTAAACTCCTCTTAATCAATACAAGCAATGTATAAATCCCAAGTTTCTTTGTTTATTATTTTATATATAATGCTTGTGGGTGGGATTTGATATTCCCATAAATATCTCTAAGATGACATGTGGAAAGAATTTTTTGGAATGTATGATGATTTCTAACAACTTGTAATATTAATTTTATCATATATTATTCTAATATAATTGTAATCTATATGGGAAAATTATTCAAAAAATGGTATTTTGTTATTTGACATTTTTAGAAAAATATAAAATGTGCATTAAACTGTTACTGTAATTCCATTCTAAATTATTACCTTCAATGTAATATTTTTTTGAGTATATATGTCAATTGTAATATGTATTTAGTGTTAATTCCAATATAATGAATGAAAATGGAATTTTTTTATCATTAGGTTAACCATATACATTTTTTCGAACATAGAATTTATAACCTCTACTTCTCACCTTAATAGATTTTTATAACACCTCCTTGTGAGGGCACTCTTATTTTTTATTAACATGGTTGAATTTTCCTTAATGCTTGCCTATAGTTTTTTGTTGAAATTTAGAGTGTTTATCACCTTCATAATATTATTCATCCTTATACTAATGATCATATTATAGATCTATGTTATGTTTTCCTCAAGATGGGTCAAGTCATTAGGTGTAGAATATATTATCTACACAACCAGCTAGATAAAAAATTTAAAATATTTAAACATTTTAATAAAGACATAAAATATAAAGAAAACTCTTTGTATATACAAAATAACTCAAAGACATCAAACATATTTATTATACTCTATATTTTCTTTAGTTGTTGAAAGGATTTCCCCCCTCTGTTAATTATCCAAATCCCCTCTCTATAGTCCCCTATGATATACAAGACACCAACTATATTGATACCACCATGAAATTATTGTGATTTTACAATGAAAGGAATTCCCTCCATTAAATTTCATTTAATTTTGTATTTTTTTAGTCACTAACAAAAAAACATGCCAATTTTTATTTACAAGATCCAATTTATAAAAAACTTGTATTGTTTTTTATTCTATTATGAAGGGTTCATATTTTTACCCTTCCTTACTAAAATTCACTTTTATTAATCCTTTTTTTTATTTTTACCGATCTACTATTATCAACCCGTTTATATTGAGAAATTAGTTCTCATAAAGTCCAATAATACAACTCCAATATGTTTTCAATAATTTCAAAAGTAAAACATATTCATAAAAGCTATATTTCCTTCCCTAGTACCAAATTGATGAATTTATTTCACCATAAGAGTAAATATACTATTTTTAATTATACTATGCTGATTTTTAACTTTGAATAGATTATAAAACTAGTAATTTTCTAACAATTATAATATAATACATGTAGTCTCATGTATATCCATTAAATACTTTCAAAAACTGATTTTTCATTTGTAGATAAATATTTAAAAATATATTTTTAAAACCACCTAATAAATTATATATTCTCTATATTTAATATCTAGCTATCAACCCTTGTTGAATTAAAATCATCTGAATTTATTTTTGAGCTTCAATAAATGACATAATATCTATAATATTATGTAAAACATATAGACAATACTACTCCCAATCTGTAATAATGATTATAAAAAAAACTTCTTGAGAATCCTTCACCCTTAAAGAACCCACTTTAATGGTATTTTGGGAGTCTAATATTATCCACATAATTGTAACTCTCCCAATAAGTAAAACATTATATAAAATAATGATATAGGGAATAAATTATCAATTTCAAATAATATGATGAACATTTTATTTTTCATTCCTAGAAACTCTTCTGGGTCTATAAATTTACTAGATAAAGTTTAAAAAAGTATGAAAAGTTTGGTTATCATGTGTCATATTTTTTTTTGAAAAATTTAGTATATAACAAAAATCATTATTTATTGTATCATGGAAGAACAATAATGTGATTTTAATCCCTTTAACTCCTTATACTAACATAATATTCTTTATATTTTATGAATGTTCTTCTAAAACTATAAAACTATTTAGTAATTTAAAAAATAAAATCAATTTTACTTGGAAAGAGTGTGAGTTATGCGATGAAGAAAATTTTTCATTCCCCATTTACCAGAACTTGTCATCATTTATCCATATATAAATTATTTCTAACCTAGTCTTGATTCCATATTTTAACATTGATAGTGTATTTAATAACATGTCAATGAAACTATCACGTGTATTTTTTCCATATACATGTCATCAAAAAAAATTCTGACATACAAACAATTCCAATACAATAATTCAATGAAAATTAATCACTTTTTTCAAGCTACTTTTGTAAGAGTTTTTTTAGAAAGGTTTACCAAAACTAGTAAAAAGGACATTTACATTCTGAACTTGTTCATCACCTATTAATGGAGAAGGTTTTGTAACTTATTTTGAGTTATGATTGAATTTTTTTACAATGATCAACATGGTATTTTCTTTTATGAAAAAGGAACATTTTCTTCATACAATTTTTTAACCAAAAATGAGTGTGTTCCTTCTTCAAAAATGGTCCATTCAGTTATTACTTTAATAATATACCCTGAAGAATTTCTATAAGTATAAAATTCATATATTATCTTGAATAAATGGATATCAATGAAAAATATTCATTTCTATAAAAATAAAACATCTTAACATTGAAATTAAACTTTAATTTCATATCATTAATAAATAATCGCAAATAAATATCAATATTATTACAAGGTTTCTCAGTCCTAAAATAAGTAGAGATAATATAATGTACTTGATAATCATGAATAATCATGGTAGAAAGTCATATTTTAACAATATAATTATCCATGTACTATAAGTGCTTCTTTTTACAATAAAAATATTAATTCCGTCTATAGATAATGCAAGATGGATGTTTCTTAACTCATTTCCAAATTCAGGATAATCATGATCAATTTTTTCTCACTAAGGTGCATCTATTAATTGATGATGTTTCCCATCTTGAATTATTTTATCTTCACACCACATCAATTTTTTTAGTCTCCTCAATTTCATAAAATATATAGTTCTCATATATGGATTGGCCACTAAGAGTGAATGTGAATTAGTGGTTTCTTTTTATGAATTCATTTTATTTCCAATTGAACCTGTCGAACTTGTTATGGTTTTCGATTCACTCAATATTATCTCTCGATATCACGTCATGTGAAGTTTTAATAATGGAGAGAGTAGCACACCTTATTTAAAAGGTTTAAAAAATCCTAATCCATTTTGAAACTAGTTATTCCCCCTAATTTTATATTCTTCACTATCAAATAGGTGATTACATCCACTTCCAGCACCATATGGAATATTCTTCTACTTCTAACAACAACTAAAATACTTCTTCTACTTCTAGAACCAACTAAATGTCTTATCCTACTTCCAACACAGACTAAAACTCTTCTTCACTTATTTATAGTCGATCTAAAACTAGAAAGATGTTAAAACTAATGGATGATAGTCTTCCTCTATGATCCTATATGATTAGGTTTATCATGTACCTCTACAAGATCTTCAACAGTGGATTGCAGCTATACTGGTCATGAAACTCTTTCTAGATTTGGTGCAATTTGGATTATCCTTAGTTTCTTTGATACTGTATGTTTCATAATCTCTCATAATACTCTGTAATAATGGATGCAAGATCTCTTTTATCTTAACCTGATTACTTCATGTATGTATAATAAAATACATACTTCATATTGGAAACTCTAACACACCTCATTTATTTATATTATTATTTTATGTGTTTTTATTGGGTTTTATATATTCTTATTCACATGAAATACCTCACATGAAATGGGAAATTAAATAATCTCCAAATTAATTATAATATGTGAGTGTAACTTCCACACACATAGGTTCATGTATCTCACTGTTCCTATTGTTCTCTTCACGAAGCTGATTTGTGATATTTTAGTACATTAGACAATCCAAGATAGATTCATGTAATTTTTATTAACAAAAGAAGAATGCATTCTTGGAATGTGAAAATTTTAATTATAAAAATCTTGAGTGCATGTGTCTCAATTAAAGAGGTTATGGGATCTTCTTCTAATTCACGATACTATGGAATTCAGAGAAGCTCTATTTCTATCCAAAAAAATGAGATCTCATGCCAAGCACAGGTAGCAAAACTCCCGACCTTGTTGCTTAAATATTTATCGGCAATGTCTCCACTACCTCTCCATTCAAGCCAATTCATGATTATTTAATATCTACCTCAAAATATACCACGTCAAGGCTTTCATATAAACCATTTTAGATTTCAGCGTATTCAAAATAATAAGGTGCTGAAAATCATGGTGTATCCTCCTATGTGATTGGATTCTCATCATTGTGAGATTATTACGTATAAGTGATGATAAATTCATGATCCATTAAAAATATAACTCATACATGGATCGATCAATGGTCATTATTTCCTAAATATGTCACATGAAACAACCCTTATTAATTACCCTTACAACACCCTTACATGGTTAATAGAAACTTAGTTTCACCTTTATTCAAGATGTGATGTACCTTTACATATGCTTCAACATTTTAGGATTACCCTTATAAAAGTCATGGTTACCCTTATACATATAGAATATTACCCTTATGCAGGTATTATAGATCTCTACACATCTTTTTTCATGTTCTCAGAACCCTTACTCAACATCAGTGTACCCTTATGCAATGCGGTATGTACCCTTTTGTATCCTTAACTTACCCTTACATAAGCTCCTTTACGTCGCACGTACCTTGACACATGGTCATGCTACCCTTTACACAAGGATTCAGTTACCTTTATTCATTGAAATGAATACCCTTATGTAGAATTTCCTCAATGTACCTTACCTTTACACAAATAGTATAAATCTCATTTTACCTTTACATACATAATTTAATTCCCAAGTTACCTTTACATTTGTATCCAATTTAACTCAAAATCATCAAGGGAATTCTCAAAAACTTTAATCTCAATACCAAGGCCTTCCAAAATTCCATAAAATTCTATTGAAAATGTCTTTAAATCCATCAGTACATGTTATGTATTCTTTTGAATATCAACACAACAGTCATCACATATATAATGATAATTGTTCAAGCATGAAATCCAATGCCATTAAATAAATCCAGAAAAATTATACAAGCATCACCAATTCAATCACCAACACATATGAACTAATTAATATCAAAATAAATAATATGACCAATAATCTCACCCTATGTATTTTTTTCAATATATCTTCACATTTTTTAAGTTGATATGTTTTCTTAAACTGTCTCCCCCTTATTGAAAATAAAATTTAAAGGGTAATTTAGGGGTATTCCCATTTTTCTTTTTCTTCCTTTTAAGTCATTCATGATTCTATTATACTTTAACTAAGAGAAGGATGATACCAAATGGTTCTCTTATAAAGAATCCTTTAGTTAAACAACTCTAAGTCTACATGGTAGAACATGGTGTAGAAAATAATATAGATACAACAAAATTTATTTATGAAGTCCATAAACTACCTTGCATGTGATATCATGATCATAATTTATTATTTCCCAAATATGGGATATAAAGACAAGAAATACTGGATCTTAGACACACTTTAACAAACACATCATAAAGTTTAGGTGCTCAAGAATAACTCCCTCTCTATATCATCTTTTCATTAACTAACACCCCCTTTAATGAGTGAATTTAATACAATCCTAAGAGGGGGTTGTAAATTTGGTTCTCATATCTTAACCTTTAGTTTTGAAATCTATCTATAATTTCTATATTCACTAGAATTTAATATGATGAAATATTCTTCTCAAGGTTGTTCCCCCTTAAGGGATTCAATCTTCCTCCTCCATTTCATAGTAGTTAATAGACTCTATAAATGAAAATATATTCATGTTATCCTGTAGAAACAACCTAAAACTTCTTAAATTCCCTACATGTTATCTCAAGAAACATAAAAAATAGGGAATAAGAAGGGGTCCCTTTATTTTAAGAAATAACATTCAGACTGGGAGATTTTTCTCAATCTGAGAAATTATTTTCTACCAATATCAACATGGGAATATTTCTTTGGAATCTTATTCTTATTTTGAACCTCATATAATTGATTTTACTCTTTATTACAATTAATAAATTCTTGGAATGGAATAACTTTTTTCAACTTAATCTTCCAGATCTTCAAGTTTCCAGCTGTGAAAAACTTCTCATCAACTTTAAAATCACTTTATAAAATTAATTTAATTCATTTAGCCTTAGAAAGTTTTTCATCTTCCTCTAATTATTTAGCTAATTTAAATTGTTTTGGACAAAAAACTATGCACTATTTCTTAATATTTTTAGTCTCCTTAGAATCTTTACATGACTTTCCACTACTTTTTTTGTAAATATTATCCTTTTCATGGAATAGGGAACTTCTCCTTATATATTTTTCATGAAAAAATCATCCTTATGACCTTATAAAATACATCTTCCAAAAACTTATTCCAGGATATGATTTTTTTAGTGTAATGATATATATGGTACAGATCTGGTCACATATTGTTTTCTCTGATATTTTATCCTCATAATATTCTTCTATATTCTAGATGAATCCATATTTGTGTTGTTTTATCCTATTAAAAATCAGGCCTCAATTTACTTGGGGGTTGTGGCCTCCCTTGCATATTCTTCCCTTCTCTTGATGTGGAATATTACATCCAAATATTCTTGCCTCACATATCCTCAATTTTTGGTTTTCACATATTTACTATTAAATAAGGTATATCTATTGTAGTGACTTGGGTTTAGCTATGTAAGACTTTGGAATATTTCTATAGATAATTCTAGATATAGGTGCAAAGACGGCATGTGATTCCGTAGCTCTGTGTACATGGAATAAAATTTTATAAAAATATTAAGTGTTCTTATAATATGAAAAAATGAGTTATCTCTCAAATGGTAGATCATATCAAAAATATGAGGCATTTTTTGCATGTGAAGCATACTGTTTACCCAAGGTGGGATATAACTTATGCGGGCACATGCTTTCTATAGAAAAAGTTATCGAGGGAATTTTCATAAATAAATAAATTTATTTATTTATGGGAGATAGCTATAATAAATTCTGAACAGAGTCTCAAATAGAATTTTTGAGACCTCCGTTGAGTTTATAATGTCGTTTTTAACCTACAGAAAACTTAATCTTCATTGACATTGAGTTTTCGAATGGAGGCGATTTAGGAACCAGGTTTTTATATGGAAGGGATTTAATTAAATCAAAAATAAATCCCCTTCCCCATTCAACCCTTGTTGCGCATGATAGAGAAGCTGAAACTCCTCCTTCTTCCTCTTCAATGAACGCTCGGTCGAATTGAAGAAATGATGTGCCTCCAGACTCAGATCTTGATGGCAGATTAACCTGAATTTTGCAACAAAAACATCGAAGTGCATATATGGCATAGAAGTATCAATGTTTCACCAAGAGGTAGGCAGTTTGATATTTTAAGCCATCCCCATGTTTGTGCTTATTTTTCTTCTATTTTTCTCCAAGTATGTGTATATCAGGTTTCAAGGTTTCTGAAACATGTTTCAGATCAATTTTTGGACAACCAGAGTGTTCCCGTTGGTTCACAAAAGGTGGCGGCATGCGGGTTTGATGAGGTGGATCTAGCAGGTAGTGGTGAAACATTACAAGGGAGGTGAAGTGATTATTTGGTGACATTATGATGTTTTAGTGGGCAGTGAATTGGAGGCTGGTTGGGTGTGGAAAAGTCTATGGGGAGCGAGGAAGGGTGGCGCTGGGGCGAGGCGAAACCCGGCTGGCGGGTGACGGTGTGGTGTGCCACGTTGGTAGAGGTCTATGTTCGTAGTGTGAATAGCATTGGTGGGACAATAGTTCAGGATGGTCCCATATCATGGTTCGAACTGGGCCAGCACGGGTGAGGTGGATCATCTAGGGTGGGCTTGTCCAGCCTGTTTTAATCTGAGGGTTTATTAAACCCTCGTAAGTCACAATCCAGGGGTCCATTTAGCATACCATCTGCAACCACTTGACCATTGCTTCATGGAAATTTTTTTAAGGATTATTTGAGGAGATTTTTCTGGCTTGATAATCAGTGGAATGAAACATCCAATTTTAATAATAATATTTATTTATTTTTTTTGGAATTTCTTATGTCGGACGTATCTGTAGTGTGTAGTGTCTATTTGACGTGTTGTTAGTGGTTTGGTGACCCTAAATTTAAGGAATACGTTTAAATACCGATTTTAGGTGCTTAAAATGAAATCATGGTGCAGGTCACATGAGGCCTGATTTGGGAATTTGTGGTGAAATGTGACTTTTTCACTGGGTTTCTGTTTTTTGACAGATGAGTAGTCGATCCTGTGTGTTTTTTTGGAGAGGATCTCAATGGAATGATCTATTTGATGTGTTTTTGTGATTGATGCATGGTCCCCACAAGGAATCATTGTATTGAATAGTACCTTTTCACTATTTTTTCGTTTTGGGAGAGTAAATTGCCTATCTTTCATGTTTTTTTGTTTAGAACATGATGGTGGACATAGTTTGGTCCTGAGAAATGTGCTATGCAGGTGATGTTGTGTGGGTCACTTATATTAGTGGTGCTAACCTATAGGGTTGTATGGGACCCATTGTTTTCCTTGACGATGTTACTACTAGTAGGGTTGAGCGGTCCCCCTAGTCTTGGATGGCGACGTTATGACTAGAAGGGTTGAGTTGGTCCCTCGTGTCCTTTCTGTACGAGGGTTTTCGGTATCATGTCCTATTCACTAGACTATGACCCCTCTTCGGCTACTATGAGGGTTTTTGGTATCACGTCCCCTTCACAATACCATGACCCCTCTTTTGATGCTTTGCATACATGAAATGTAGGTGCACTCCTGCTTTCTGGAATGGGTTTTATCAATCCTCTTCTATAACAGACTTAGCGGATTTGGAGCATGTGTCACCCCAAGAGGCCTAGCGTGATCCATATGTCCCTTCGTGTTTCCTTGGTA
Source organism: Viscum album (assembly GCA_963277665.1). Taxonomy (NCBI): domain Eukaryota; kingdom Viridiplantae; phylum Streptophyta; class Magnoliopsida; order Santalales; family Viscaceae; genus Viscum; species Viscum album. The sequence goes on from OY728128.1 coordinate 1,310,074,056, forward strand.
GGGTTTTTGGTGACGGTGTGGCCAATATTTAAACTGAAACTAATCCTCTACCCAGGATTTTCAAGTAGGATATGGATCCGCTAGTGAACCCCATATGTAGACTCCCTATCTCTGTATCGATATGCATTTCTTACTTCTACATTATTTCATGATGTTTTTACTTAGAAGAGTTCTTCATATCGGCATGACCAACACTATACTGGCATTGATCCTCTGTGAGATGGGTTGTATCAAATTCAGGTTGTTTCATGATACCCCTTTTTGTGTTTGGTGTTCCATCTAGGGTTTTAGTGTCCCCTAGTGTACCCTGGGTGGGATACCCTACCTGAGGAGTTGGTGGTAGTTTAGTCACCAGGTAAATTCTTCCATAGTATTTTCCTTTAAGCGTGCCCTCGTAGACAGGTATCACAAGGGTTGGTGAGGTGTGTTGTTTGTGTTACCTATGGGGTCGCATGTCTTGGTGGTGTTCCATCTGGGATGGTGTGGTTGGCTCATCAACTTCAAGCTTTCAATGCTTTCCCCTTTTGTTTTGTGAGAAATGAGGGATGGCTTGGTTTTTGTTGTTGTCTATGAGGTTGGTACCTCATGAGACCATTTATAGTGTTGCGTTGGAACCTCGAGTTGTTTACCATGGATAGTCTATAGTCGGGACCATAAGACATGGAGTTGAGTATATCTAGGTGTGGTCTGGGTGTCCTCATGGTATGTGTCATTCTTTGAAATTCTAGATACATCGAGCTAACTAGTAGGGTATTTTCTAGGATGGTATTGAGATGAAGTTTCTCTCTCATTTGGGTTCCCTCTATCTGGTTTGAGTTAGTTGATGTCTATCTATTACTCCCTTTTTGGTTTTGGATTTTTTGGGTACCTATGGAGTATTCTTATGCTCACCCCTGCATAGGTTGTACCAACACATGCCGTGCATCTTGTGCAGACCACATGTCATATGATGGAGTCCCAGTTAGACCCAGAGCAGGAAAATCATATTAGATGGAATGACCAAGGTTTCCACTCGAGCTTGGATGAGGAGCTTACTGACAAGAGTTTGATTGAGATCCCCTCCTTCTAAGAAGGTTGGATGCTATTGCAGTTTTCTTTTGGTGGGATCTATATTTTGCCTTTTTCCACTTCTGTTGTACTCTAGTTTGGGATAGATGTATGAATTCATTTCTTTTCAGTTTTTTATATATCTTTTCACTATTCCATGGAGGTTTTTGTGGGTGTGTGCATACATATACTTTAGGGTAAATCCTATTTGTGTTTGATAGCCTACTCGATGCTGGTTGCTAGCCCCTGGCCTATAGAGGCAGGCTAGGGGAGTCGCAGTTCTAGCCCCGTTGGGTCGGGTCGTGATAGAGTGGTATCATAGAAGGTTCAACCTTTGGTACCTCAAAGCATATTTGGTCAAGCTGTTATATTGTTTTGAGTTGTATCGCGTAATTTTTAGGATGTTTCAAGTTCGGATTTCGAGTCAAGGACTCTAGTGTTAGTATGGGAGGTCGATGTATCTAGACACCATGACTCTAATAACCTGCCTTTTGACTCAGTAAATTAGAACACTAGTCATAGGGGAATTATGGTACATGCATCATATAAGATTAGGTTGTGGATTTTTACTATCCTTCTTGAGTCAGCTCCCCAGATATACTCTTTGACCGTGGGGTGTCATTAATTTGTTTAAGATGTTTCCATGATAGTATACATTGAGGGTTCCCTGTAAGGGTTTTGGTCAGTAGTGGAAGAGACACATTGGAAATATCCTAGGTAGGTGTTGTTTGACGTATCTTAGACTATAAGAGGAATATGGATCCTTCCCCCATTGAGACACATTTTTGTGACACAATGAAAACTGTGAGAGAGAGTCAATGCCGCCCAAAATGGATAATATTGAGGTGTGGTGGTTGAGTCCCTTTGAGTTGTGTACACGAGGCTTAGAAGCATGTTGGTAGCTGAGGGCCCAGTAAGACCCAGTGTGAGTGTCTAGGTAGGCCTTTGTTATTGGTTGGTTCCTTCACATACTCAGCATCAGCTTGTACATGGGACGCTTGAGGAGGTTGTGCTATGGTTCGTTGGGGATTCGAATTCATATAGAGGATTGACACTTCCCCCACTAAGATGTGTCCTTGTGGTGTGATCCAAAAATGTTAGGACATGTCAGTGCCACCTAAAGTGGATAGTGTTGAGATGCGGTGGATGAGTTCCTTCGACCTGTGAGTTCGAGGTCAATTTCATGCTTAGACGATGGTTTTGTAAGGGCTTGTAAGACCCAGTGTATACACTTGGTCAACCCTATTTGTTCTCCATGTGGTAGAGATGTATTCCTTGCAGTGTTGTAGTTTTTTTGCAAGGTCTCGCATGACGAGATATCTAGTGGGCGATGGAGTTTCCTTAAGGTGGGGAGTTCATAAACCTTTCGTGGTTTGGTGTTGGCACCGATCAAGTGGTGAGATGGGGTTCTGAGGTGGTATTTTCCTTAGTATTGTGTTTGTTTTAGAACAGACCATTCAGAGTTGGTTGAGGTCTTTTGGGGATCATTTTGGGGTGGTTGTAGACTGATGATGGTGGACCTGGGTGTTCAGTGATGAGGACTTGTGTTTGGTCTGATCTTGTCAAGGGTTCAGAGTGTTAGCTAGGGGCGTCAGGATACCTATGAGGCTTATAAATCCTCTATTATATTGTTGGTGTTGTTTTTCTTTCTGGTGTGTGTTTTTACAACACAGGAACCTTTGGTGAGCTCGCCGGCATGGGAGTCCCAGTGGAGAGCTCAGGTTCTTCCCATTGTTCCATGAATTTTGCATTTTGAGGATGAAAAGCCTTAAGGAGGGGAAGATGTAGAGACTTTTTTTAGCCCTATCAGACTTTGGAATATTTCAATAGATAATTCTAGATCTTGGCATAGAGACGGTGCATGATTATGTGGCCCAGTGTGCCCAAAATAAAATTTTATAAAAATATTAAGTGTTTGTATACTATGCATGTGGATGAAATCATTAATCTCTCAAATGGATGCACGGATTAGAAATCTGAGGCCACAGTTTCATTTGAAATTTTCCTTTTACCAAAGGGGGGATATAACTTTTTGGGGAGAAGGCCTTCTGTGGAAAAAGTTATCGAGGGAATTTTAGTAAATAAATTGATTTATTTATTTATGTGTGTCATCTCAAATAAATTCTGAACGAATTCTCAGGTCGAATTTATAATACCTCCATTAAGTTCATAATGTCGTGTTTACACTAGGTGAGACTTAATATCTATTGGAATCGAGTTTCCAAATGGAGGCGAGTTGAGAACTGGGATGTTAAGTGGAGGGGATTTAATTAAATCAATAATAAACCCCCTACCCCTTCACCCTTTGATGCACACAACAGAAGATCCATAACTCCTCCTTTTTCCTCTTTGATGAAAACTCAGCCAAATCTAAGAAACAAGGTATCATCGAACTCAGAGCTTGATGGAATATGCTCCCAGATCATGCAATAGTATCTTCAGAGCGCAGATCTGGCATAAAAGTGTCAGTGTTTCTCTAAGAGGTGGGCAGTTTTTGATTTGACCCCATCCCCTTGTTTATGGTTATTTTTTATTTGATTCATCGCCAAGGCTATGTAGATTGGGTCCTGAGGTTCCTGAAAGAGGTTTCAGATTGATTGTTGGACCACCATAGTGTTCCCAATGGTCTGCGGAAGGTAGCGGCGTGCGGGTCCAGCGAGGCGGCTCCGACAAGTAGTGGGGCGGCGTTCTGAGGATAGGGGTGGTGATTTTTTTGAAGTAGCATGACATTCTAGTGGGTGGCATTGAAAATACTAGTCAGGCATGGTGGAGTCTATTGGGGAGTGAGGTGGCACAACATTCTGGCGTGGAGGAGCCCAACTGGCAAGTGACGGTGCGGTGCGTCATGGCAGTGGAGGCCGCTATCAGCGGTAACATGGGGTGCCGGTAGGCCGGTGGTTCGGGCTATTCCCATGGCGTGGTTCGGACTGAGTCAGTCAGTGCATTCCAGCCCAAGCGAGGTGGGCTGCCTAGGGTGGGCCAGTCCAGCCTGTTTCATCCAGGGTTTTTTCAAACCCTCGTAAATTGCAATCCAGGGGTCCTATTTGCGTACTGTCTATGGCCACGTGACCCTTGCTTCGAGGAATACATTTGGAGGTCTATTTGAGGACATATTTTGGGCCCGATACTCAGTGGTATGAAATGTCCAATTTTAATAATAATATTTATTTATTATTATTTGGCGTTTCTTATGTCAAACGTATCTCCTTTATCCAATGTTCATTTTATGTGCCATCAGTGGTGTTGCGACCCTGATTTTAAGGTGGATGTTTTAATACCTATTTCAAGTTATTAAAATAAAATTGTGGTTTGGGTCCCATGAGGCCCGATTTGGGTGTTTGCAGTGAAATGTGACTTTTTCACTAGATGTTTGTTTTTGATGAATTAGTAGTCGATCCTGTTTGTTTTTATGAGAGGATCTCAATGACATGATCCATTTAACGTGTTACAGGATCAATGCATGGGCCCCACGAGGACTCATTGCATCGAATAGTACCTTTTCACTAATTTTATGTTTTGGGAGAGTAAATAGCCTATCCTATGTGTTTTTTCACATAGAATGCAATGGTGGCCACAATTTGGGCCTAAGAGATGCAGTGTGTAAGTGACATCATGTGAGTCTCTTGGGTTAGAGAAACTAACCAAAAACATTGTGTGGGATACCCTGGTCTCCTTGGATATGTTACTACTAGTTGGGTTGAGCAGTTCCCCCTAGTATTTTATGGCGATGTTATGTCTAGATGGGTTGAGTGGGTCCCCCTGGTCCTTTTTCTATGATGGTTTTTGGTATCACGTCCTCTTCAGGGGACTATGACCCCTCTATGACAACTATGAGGGTTTTTGGTATCAAATTCCTTTCACTGGACTATAACCCCTCTTCGGCTACTTTACGTACGTGTAGTGTAGGTGCATTCCTACTTTTTGGATTGAGTTGTCTCAATTAATTTCGACAACATACTTATTAGATTTGGAGAATGTGTCACCCTGAGAGGCCCAACACGATCCTCACATCCCTTCATGTTTCCCTAGTAGGGTTTTGGGTCTTGGAATGACCTATATTTACATGGGCACTAATCTTTTACCTAGGATGTTTCAGTAGGGTATGGATCCCCCAGAGAGCCCTATGCTTAGACTCCCTATTTGTGTATCAAGATGTGTTTCTAATTTCTGTGTTCTTTCATGGCATTTTTCCTCGGTGGAGTTATTAGTATCATCATGTCTAACACTACATGGGAGATAATACTCTACAAGACATATTGTATCAAATTTGGGTTGTTTTGAGATACCCCTTTCTATATTTGGTGTTTCATCTTGGGTTTTAGTGTCCCCTAGTGGACCCTAGGTGGGACTCACTACCTGAGGATTTGAAGGTAGTTTTGTTACTGAGTGACTTATTCTGTGGTGATTTCCATCAAGCATTCCCTAAAAACAGGTATCATGACGGTTGGACAAGTGTTCTGTTCGTGTTACCGATGGGCTGGCATCTCTCAGTGGTGTACCATCAGGGATGGTGTGGTCGGCTCATTGACTTCAAGATGTCAATCCTTGCACCTTTTGTTTTGCAAGATATTAGGGATGTATCAGTTTTTGTTGTTTTCTATGAGTTCAGTACCTCATGCGACCATTGTGAGTGCTGCATTGGAAGCTCAATTCATTTACCATGGATAGTCTATGGTCAGAACCATAAGACTTGAGATGATTATATCTGGGTGTATTCTAGGATTCCCCATGCTATGTGTCATTCGTTGACATGCCAGGGACATCTAGCTGACTAGTTGGGTATTAGAGAGGATGGTCTCTAAATGGACTTTCTCTCTAGTTTGGGTTCCCTCTGGTTGGGTCGAGTTATATGAGGTCTATCAGTTACTCATTTTTTGGATTTTTGGGGTTCCTACTAAGTATTCTTATGCTCACCCTTGCACGAGATTTTTCTGCACATGTATTGTGTCTTGTGTAGACCAAAGGTCCTTCAACGGAGTCCCAGTTGGACCTGAAGTAGGAATATCTTAGTAGTTTCACTGACTGGGGTTTTCACTGGAGCTTGGATGAGGATCTTTCCAATGGGAGTTTGATTGTGATCCCCTCCTTCAGAGTAGGTTGGATGCTTTTGCAGTTTCTTTTAGTGGGCCATGTATTTTCCCTTTTTCACTTCTACTATACTCTGGTTTGGGATAGATTTATACATGAATTTCTTTTTAGTTTTTTTATATCTCTGCATTGTCACTTGTAGGTGTTTGTGTATGAATGCATACAGTTACTTTAGGTTAATCCCTCTTTGTGTGTGATAACCTACTCAGCACTGGTCTCCAGCCTCTGGCACATGGATGCGGGCTTGTGGAGTCATGGATTGATCCCTATTGGGTCAAGTCTTGACATCTATTTTGAAATTGATTTATTATAGATTTACCTTGTTCCCATGAAATTTTATTTTCATCGGTCTGGGAATATTATCCACTTATATATTAATTCTTAGTGAAGTATTCTCGAGAGTTATTTAAATCATGTCATACTACGAGGCATATGGATTGTGTCTCATCCAATTCTTTTTTCCTTTATATCCAGTTCCTTTATAAGATCTATAATTATCTTTACAAGTTCATCTTCTCTAAGAATCTATTTTTGAATCTCATCAACATAGGATGATTACTTCTTACTTGGATCTTCCTTATCAATATGAAAACTTATATTTTCTTTCTAAAGCTTCTTCTTTTATTTCATGAGGTATTGAATCTATCCCATGAAAAAATATAATTTTTATTTCAAGTCCCACTCAAGTTCAATCATTTATTCTTTATAATCACTATTATTTGACGAATTAGTTCCTTTCTTTACATGATAAAATAAACCAACTTCACTATTTGATCAAGAACTTAACGATGAACCTTTTTTTCTTTCTCATCAAATTTATCTTCTTATTATTAGTGATTCTTCTTCTTCTTATACCACTTGTGTTTGTGAGATCTCGTATTAGATTATTTTGATTTTGATTTTTATTGTTCAAATTTCTTCCTTGGTGTTGGTTAGTGTGGAAAACTCAAGAGGGTGTGATTTGAGTTTCCAATTAAAATTTCGATTAAAGTTTGATTTAAAAATAAATCCCCTCAATTTATAAAATACAACCCAATTAACTAAAATAGTATAAGTATATAATTTGATCCTTCAAAAATATTCTTGGGTGTTCTATCACAACTCAGTTAAAATAAGTTTAAAACTCTTTTAACATTTGAAATAGATTTAGTTGTATCAAAAACAGTATATAAAACACAAATTAAAGTTAACTATCAAATTAGTTTTTTGAAATTGGTTTTAAAAAACTAAAAAAATCTGTTAAAAAATATAATTAAATATAAAAATGCATAGTTTAAAAAAGTGGTTCAGTATGAAGCTGAGACATATTCCTGTCCACTTAGAAAACACCCATTTCAAATCAGTTTATTAATAAAATAAATTGACCCACAACCTAGATTGTGTTTTCTAAACAACATCATACAAAGTTTTCCAGGATATACATAGCCTATTCAATAGTTCTATATGGGATAATAAAAGGTGTAATAATAACATGTAGGTAGTCTAGGGTACATAGAGTCTCTACCAAGGTTCTTTATGGGATTGTATTTGATAAAAATGAGATAGATTGCATCTAGAAATCTTCATCATGGTGCATGAGCTAGTTCTTAAAAGACATACAGTGTAAAGCACACACAGATAAAAAATTTATAAGGAATAGAGAATGAGAAGTAATAGAATTTGATATAGTGGATAAAGTTATTCTACTATTCTATAGGTTAATATTCACTAATTGATGTTGTATTTTGAATTATAAATGATGCATAAAGACAATATTATGTTATTTGATGTTCTGTTGATGTTCATATGGGAATATAGTATCAAAGACATTCTAAATAGAGCATAAGTTCATATTTTTTTTATTCATGAAAATTTATGATATATCTATATCATTATCTTCACTCCACACATCTTCTGTATTTTAAAATGTAGAAGCTTTATCTAAAATAACTATTGAAAAAATATTCATTAAATATTCTCATACTTAAGCATGAAATCCAGGATCAATAAATGATTTTGACTGATATTTATCTTTTTAGAAAAAAAACATATTTGAATTAATATGTTTAATAATATAATACTTACTTTTAGATATATTTGATTTAACTTTTCCACATCAGCTTCCACGACCACTTCAATACTTTGTGAGAATTATTATCAGATTTATTGGTAGTTCATACGGTCGATCACATGAACTTATAGCCAATAAGTTGAAGTTAAATTCGATCAGTTGAACTTATGATCGATCAAATTATACTTATGTTCAATCAGTTGAACTTACGATCAAATCTAGAAATTTTTTAAAATTCATATTAGTTACTACGCCATTTTATTTGGTCATATAGACGATTCTTTAATTTTTCAAAATTCTAAACTCCATATATGGTTGATTCTGTTAATGAATTATTGATTGGAAATCAATGTGTGTTAGATCTATCACTTTTTGAAACTTTTAAAAGTAGTTCATTCACATCCATTTGTATTTTTTCAATATGATAGGTATACGATCTATCCCCTGATTATGCGATTGATTCACTTGACTTTGTGAAAATATTGATCATGATGGTTTCTTGAGATATAACATATGGTCACTCAATTTTTCTTTTGGTTGCTGAAGTCCATTGAAATATATCCACCAAGGTTGATTTGATGGTCGTGCGATCGATGAATCTATCGTTTGGTTGATCTAGTACTTTGAGAAATTCTTATTCGATTGACTATCAAGGTAATATTCATGGTCGATTCAAGAATAATGAAAATTTACATTATTTTCCATAAATATAATTATCTTTCACAAAACATAAGATAGGTTATAAACAACCTAAACATAATTTATTATTATTAAAATAATGAATTACTAGAGTAAGCCAACAATATCATCCCTTTTGATGATCACAAATCATGGCATAAACATCCCTACAAAAATATAAAATAAATTATAAAAAAATTTAATCTACTTAAACATGGAGCATTAAAATGTTGGTTTTTTAATATGCCAAATTTTACCAATATGTCATTCCATACTTTAATCACCCTTTGGGATTATAAAAAATAACACATAAAGGGTGGAAAGTAAATAATAAAAGAATAAAATAAAGAAATGAATATATAAATATAATAAATAGATATATTGAGGAATGCACAAATATTTCATTAATTGTGAAAAACTTTTACAAAGGCATTATAAAAATAAAATCTGAATCTGAATCTCTAGGGTCATAAAGGGTATAAGGGTCAAAGAGTACCTTCTCTTTTCCAATAATATGAGGAGTAGGGGTAGGTGTAGACTGATAAAAACATGAACTTGAAGAATGGTGATTGAATTTGAAATTGGTTTGATCTATCCAAGGTCTTAAGAAATATAGAGAACAAAAGGTCTATTTGGAGGTAAAATAGGTGTATTAGAAGTTTGAGTTGAGGAAGTTGTAGAAATTGAACCTGAAACATATGTTGAAACACTAGTATAAACTAGAGAAAAACTAGGAATATGAAAATTAATAGGTTCCAACACTGGTGAATTTTCAATATACATATAAGGAACCAAAATCCTTGTAATATCTATTATAGCCCTTGTTTCATATTCCATAATCTGAAGGAACTCATTATTTTATGACACAAACTGATTTAGCATGGGATTTATTACTACTAAATTCTCTACAATATCTTTGAAGGCTAATGTCAGATGAGGCATCTTTAGATCTCTTTTCATAGAAATAAAATGAATTTTGATATCTAACTTGGTGTCAATCCTTTTTAGATAATACTTGATTTCACACTTGATTACTACTTTTTCTTTGATAGTCTTAATTTATTCTACTTTAACCAAATCATAATATTTTTCTCCATGTATAGAAATACCCAATTGCACTTGATTTCAAATATTCTGGACATTTTCAATGGTATTTTGAATTTCCTCATTAATTATATTTCAAATGAGATCCTCATAAAAAACTGAAGGGGGAGGTGATGATGTAGAATTTGAAGTTTTAGAAGGACTAGTTATTACCTAGTGTTACCTTCTATCCTTGATAGACAACATATCTAACAAATCATCTTGTATGTCTCTATAACCTCTAAAACTCTTTATTTCATTTATAAAACACAAAATTTCGTGTTGCACATGATCAATATTGATAAATAACTTTTTCTATATGTGTGAAACTATACTCTCAATATTGTATGAAATATCTTGATCTTTGTCATGATTATTATCCCAAATAATAGTAAAAAACACTTCCCTTAACACCTCCAAAAGATCATTATTAATATAAATGAAGTCTACATAAGAGGTCACTAAATGTTGAAAAGAATAAGGTCCATATTTTCAAATAGAATAGATTGATCTTGATCAGATTATAGTGGAGTAAGAGATTCCTGAGAAGAGGAGGAAGAGCTAGAGTCACTGAATTCAAAATATGAATCTCTTATTCAAGGTTATTCTTTATAAGAATAAATGCTAGGGGTCTCTCAATTTACCTAATAGATGCATCTGATTCTCTCTCAAATTATTTCATAGAAACTAATTCTATTATGGGAAAATAATTATAGTTATGTTTTACTTGAGAAATGTTTTTGAGAGTATCTCTGGGAGAGGGAGGAGTAGCCAAAATCTTTAAAATCTTCTTATAAGACTCAGATATGACCAATCCTTCTAGAACATGGGTAAAAGAAAACTCTAACACAATAGATTATTTCTATCTCAAAACTATGGGAATGGTAGGTCCTTTTGGATTTGTAAAATAGTCATCACCATCATACTTTCCATCCTTATCACTAAACTCACCAGGAGCTGATACATCCATATTAAATAATAGATTATCTAGAGGGGATTCTTCACTAGAGGGTGTGAAATAAAATTTGGGAGCTCCCCTATCTCAAACATGGGAGGAATATCCTTTACTAGATCTAAATCCTGGTCACTCTCAGAATTAGTGAGAGTAGGTCCAAACAAAAAAGTTCTTAGAATTATCACCTCCTTAGGATTTACATCTCCTTCTCTTACTATTTCAACCAACAAATGTATTTCAAGTTTGTTTGAAAATTCAATAGGAATTTTATAAATCCTTATAACTTCAAGAGTTAGAGATCCATCCATGATATCTTCATAATCCCTTCAAGATACCTTATAAAAATAAGCTATGGCTTGAGAATCACCTTCATCAAAAGATTAATTGCCATCAAAAATCTTATCTGGTTCCAATCCAGGATCAATGATATCCCTTGGTCTATAAGGATTTGAGATTGGAATGTATCTCTCGTACAATATTTTTCCATCAGCTATCCATATCCTTTTCTAGGTATTCTAACTGATCTTTATCCATTTACAAGTGTTTTTATTTGAATAGATACCACCAGAAAACACAGATCTATCTACTCTATGAAAAATTAATATTATTTTCTAAAGAATTATAGAAATAATCTTTGGGTATGTAATAGTGTTTAATCTCTGATAATATTTGGTTAACTCTTCTATAGGCCTCATCAAGAACCTAGAAATACTTATCTGAACATTGTGAACCATTAGGTATAGAAAGAAAATATCTTGAGACCATATTGATCTAAAGTTTCCCTTCCTAGGGAAGATAATGTGAGGTATGAATTTCAACACAACCTACACTCTATATTGAGCTCATTTTCATTTGTTCTCTGATCAGTTCGGTCATCCATCAACTATTATAGCACATTACCAATCTAAAATTGGGGATGGTTCATAGGATATGAACTTTGATAGTTAGGGGAATCTTAAATAATTATCCCAAAAGTTCAAATAGAGTTTATACTATTGACCATAAATAATATCCATGATCACATACTTTTGATCTATAACTTCTAACACTATATTTAGGTAAAGGTATTACACTGGGCATAAATAAAAGCGGTGATTTTATTCCAAGAACCAAATCATCCATCCCTAATAAAGAATAGATCTCAATGTCAAGGAGATAATTGTCCTAAACCACTCAGTATCCACTTATTTTTCTATGATGACTCCACATGTCATGAACCTCTCCCACCAAAGATACCACAATGAGGAGACATATATAATTATCCCCATGTCTTTCCTCTAGTAGGCCCCAGGTTGGATATTAGCACCGAGGTTATAAGAAATCTCATAGTATGGGAGGAATTACCTTCTATAAATGAAACAAGATTGGGATATAGGATAAAAAATTACCAAAAAATCCCCAATAGATAATATAATATAAACCCAAAACCATCCCACGATGAATGAACAAAGAAAACTAATATATATAAAAGTATCCAAAGTAAAGTACCAAAAGAAAATTCTATAACAAAAAATCAAAAACAACTCCAACCCAACAAGTAATGTCTATCTCAGCCCCCAAATTCCTCCTAAAAACCTGAAAATAGTTTATATACATAGGGTGAGAATATCATGTATACATGGGAGAGACATATACAAAGACTCAAGTGCACATGTGAAAAGAACATTCTAAAGTTCTAATGACCAGCCCAAAGAACCAACAAGTACCCATATAGGCCATTTAACCAAACTCATCCTTACTATGTATTACTACACAAATCATGCATCTAATATAATATAAAGTATCAAGATCATAACAAATCAAGTAACCCTGATGTCGCTTCCCCACTACTTTTCCTCTCTCATTACCCAACATCAAACATCGTATGCTTTCATCCCTTCCACACATACCAAATCACATCACATCACATCCCGACCATAGAAACCTAGGACACATGTCACGTCACATCATATCCCGCTTGCAGACACTTGGTACATACATCACATCACATCACATCACATCTGTATACACATAGACCACACATCACATCTCATCTCATCTTGCCCGTAGATACCAAGCCTACATATCACATCACATCACTTCCCGCCTACAGAAACCCATGCCACACATCACATCACATCACATCTGCATACACATAGACCACACATCACATCACATCACATCCTTCCCATAGATACCAAGCCTACATATCAGGTCACATCACTTACCGCCTATAGAAACCCATGCCACACATCACATCACATCACATCTATCCCACACACACCTTGGACACATGTCACATCACATCATATCCCACCTGAAGACACATGGTCCATACATCACATCACATCACTTCCCACCTATAGAAACCCATGCCACACATCACATCACATCACATCACATCTAGCCCGCAGAAACCTTGGACACATGTCACATCACATCATATCCCACCCACAGACACATGGTCCATACATCACATCACATCACATCCTATCCGCAGACACATAGACTACGCATCACATAAAATCTCACCCCTCTCATAGATACTGAGGCCACATATGACATCACATCACTTACAACCAATAGAAACCCATGCCACACATCACATCACATCACATCCTCCCCGAAAGCACCCAGGTCACACATCAAATCACATCCCACCCATAGACACCTTGGAAACACATCACATCACATCACATAAAATCCTTCCCACAAATACCAAGGAAACACATCATTATTGGGTAATATCCAACACTAACCCATATCACTATTGTTAAAGTAAGAGTGGGGGAGAGAGGGTATCCAACCATCCATATCACTACCATCCTGAATATTGGTTAAAACACCCAGAATTCATCACCTCTAATCATTGGTAAGGTTTTCAAACATGGGTAGGGCATGTATAAAATAACATAAATATAAATTATATATAGATATCACACAAAAACCAACCTATGGGTTCACAATAACTGCACTAGCACACACCACATCAACTATATTAATTTTCTCCACTGCTATATGAAACACCATGAACCACATCACAAACCACACAACATTTACCACTTTCAATTATAGGTTTCACTATATTTGTTTGTTAGCCATATCATTTCACATTATACTATTCATTAATTTATTCTATTGAGTTATAAAATTACCACACATCTATTTCTAGTCTATCTCATTTATATACTAACCCATTTTGTTTCATTTATCATCATTTTTCATCCGACATATAATAAGACAACTATCTCAACCATGTCATGCTATAACTGGCCCAACTCACACAACCACCCCCATAAAACCACACATCCAAAATTTTCATTGCACCACATCGCCTAATCGATCTCACCATATCAACCACTCTCCATATCCATCATAAAAAACTATCACCCCATTCCATTACAAAGAAACTACTCCACAACCACTACGCCACAACCTCATTGCACTATATCACACAACTGCCCATATCACATCCATGCTAAACAACCACCGCATCACTGCCCCACATACTACAAAACCCAACCAATCACTAACATCATTGCGCAATATAATAAATCATTTAGGAAAAACACAATAAGTCCAAGTATACAAAATTGCATGAAAACTATCTTCCATAATTATTTAGGGGAATTATTACATATCTTATTTATTTAGCATGGGTATCATCACAAAAAAGAAAATCCAAGGGAAACCAGTTTATTAGAAAAATATATTTTCCCTATCCTTTTATTTAGGATGTGATCACACAACAACACAATAAGGTTTGTTACATCATAACAACTATAGCACAAAAAAGGCTCCCAACAGTTATTATTTTCAAAATTGGAATCAAGCATGCATAATAACATCAACCCCATACATCAAATCAGTAAATCATGTAGAAACTCTCTATAAACATAAATTTTAGACATTCAAATTAATTATCTCATTATGAAAAACCTTACTATTCTTCCAAAGGTAAGTAAAATCATGTAGAGCTTACACATAACACATAAATAGATGAGAATGTGAATCTCCTACCTCAAGAAAGATTTATGATCTTGTTGTGCGCCATAGGGTGAAGAAGAAATTGACCATAACCCCAACCACACCCTGAGATCATAGATCATCCTACACCACAATGAAGGTTATTCAAAAATATAACTCATACACACCCCACAAAACTCACCACTGTATTAAATTTGTAACAACCCAAAACTTTTATCAATGAAATTACCTTCTTATAATTATTTCATATAGTATAATCACATAAAATCACATTAATAATATAATAAAAACTTTATAAATGATGAATTAATTAAATAAGATGTAATTATAAAAGTTAAGGAACAAATACCAATGAAATAGTAACTTGACCTTATGAATGGTAATATGACCCTTATGAATAGTAAGTTGGCCAAATAAATAGTAACCTCACCCATGAAATCATAAAGAAATTTTATTAATATTATAAGTGAAAATATGATATAATTATATCATAGTATAAGTAAATATTTTAAAAATTATTAATTAAGTGTTGGAATTTTTGTAAGTCATAAATATTTAATTACAATTTTATGATTAATTTAATGATTTAAAAGAAAATTTATTTTCATAAAATGTATTCATAAATTAATATTTTTATGTCTTATGGTTTTAATATAATTTTATGATAACTTAAGTAGTTTTTTAAAGTGTTGTAAAATTAGTTATAATTTTGAAATCTGTATTTTCCATGTAAATGATGATTTTAATTAAAAATTAAATTACACATGTTTAGAAAATTATTTTCATAAAATGGAGTTTATTTTTTTACTTATACATGTTGAAAAATTGTTTCATTTATTTTTTTGAATTTTTCTGAAATACTTGTTTTTTGTGAATAGTTAAATACAGTAATTTATAGTATATATACATTATAAGTAAAATACACTATTCATAGATTCATCACTCATTTAATCACAATTGGTTCGAACTGACATGATCTAGTTACTTTAGTCTCAATAATCAGAAATATTGCTTATCTTGAAAAAAATAATAAACTAATGAATTCAATAATGAGAAAACACCCCTCTCCTCCACTATAAAAACCACCCCTCACACCCTCTTCTCCTCACACCTCTCAAAATTTGAGACTTTCCCAAATTATGACCAAACCTCTCCCTAAGACCCTATCCCACTTCCAGGACATCTTGGTCCCATCAAAACACCAAAACCCTTTCCCTAAGGATGTTCTCAAGGATAAAATATTTCATAGGTAAAATCCTCTTCCTTTTCCTTATAATTTTTTTTAATTTCATTTATTTTCTTCTCTTCTCCTAACCTTATATTATCATAAAGGAATGATAACTAAATTATTTTTTATATACTATAGTTATATCATTTTAAAGGAATATATATCATTAAAATTCTGTCTCTCTATTTTATTCTAAAAATGAAATCATCACTCGTGATGTGTATATTTACCAACATGGTGGGTGATGAAATTTCATTTTCCTTTAAATCCTTCATGGATGTTGATAAAACCATTATAATGGTTGAAAAATATTTTAAAGTTTATTTTACAACCCTGTTTACGTTCTAGAACTAACTTAGACATATAATACTAAATGATAAAACAAAACGAATTTGTTGTGATTGAAAACCACCAAAATTAACCTAAAATGACCATCATTAACATGTATCTAATGATTCATCCTCAAGAAATATAACCAAATTATTTATAAGAAAATTTAAAATTCTATAAGATAATTAATAAAATATAATAAAAATTCTGGATATTTATCAACATTTTACACGAACTTCCTTTAATGTATACAAGCAAACCAATCATGCAAACCATGTAAATGAATTCCCCTGAACGATGAAATTAAAATATATAACTCATTTAAAAGGATATAAATGAACATAATAAAATAATAAATAATAAAATTCATGTATTAAAGATTATTTATTTGTTAATTAATTATTATAATGTGATTATATAGGATATTAATGTGAAGGAAGCTCTTCAGACAAAAGGTAAGAGGATTTCTCAAACCCAACACTCTTTCTTTGGGGTTTCCCTCTTTCACCCCATTTTAAGAATAGATATTCCTTAAACATAATTTATTCATCATTATATTACATTTTTTGGTATATAAATTTTCTCTAATTGAGTTTATGATGACAAAACGTTTTCCAAAATAACTCTTTAAAAAACACACATTTTACTTCTCGAGATTATTTCTTCTTTACTCAAGGTTGATGATTCTTATATCAAGTATGTTACACCCTCTTTCATTTGGGAACCCAAATTTTGTGAATTTATGTTTATGAAATGAAAACGATTATTTTACATATTTTATTATATTTTCAAGATTGATATATGTTTTATGTGGAATGCATGATAATGTAAATGTTGTGATGTGACTGGTGAACCCATAATTATATAGCGCAATGTAAATGTTATAATGTGATGGGTGAAACAAAAATTATATAGAACTCCAATGCATTGGGTAATGTGAATAACCTCATTATATAAATTGAACTATGCATGAACATGAGGCTATCTTTGTTCACAAATATGTGTGGTAGTTGACCACTAAGGCATGATGTTTTATTTTTATGCATTGGCACATTACATGCATTATATAATTCTTTTTATCATGATTATGATCATATGCTTATGTTATAATGATAATGATTATTCTCACCCACATTATATCATTTCATTCTTTTATCTATCCTCTTACTGGTATTTTAACTCACCTGTTTCTTTATATATGTCCTCAGCTGATTACATGTACTAAATAGAATTCAAGGGATAATAATAAGCTAGAGAAGAGAGAATTAAATAAATTTTTATGTTTTTATTTTTTAAATGTTATTTAAGGTACTAATTTTCCAAAAACACTAAACCTTTGGATCCTTATTGTGTATTTATTTTATGTTTTTCTCCTTAAAAAATATGTAATAATAATGAAAGAAAACACAGGGTCTCTATAGTTGGTATCAGAGGATGGTTTAGTTAATTTGGTAATTAGGATTAGAGACCCTTAGTGAAAACCCTTAGTATGAGACTAAGTATAAATGAGCACCCCTGAATCTTTTCTCTGAAAATGCTAAACATAGGGATCCCATAAGATATTCCTTTATAGTTAATTTTATGAAGGGATAAATTATTGATGACTTATTGACTTATGTTTTGTTCTAACCTTTCCTATTTTATAAAATGGTAGGAACCAGGAGAAACTAGGCCAACAACCCATTTGAGGGACAATGCAGTGATTTCCTAAAAGACATCCCCAATGATTTGGGAGGAGGAGTTCAAAATTTCATGGGGATTCTTACCCATTTGTATCAGGTTATGAATAATAAACAAAATAATGTGGAATTTTCACCTTAACCTAAGAGAAAGAAACTAGATATCGAGTGTTTTATGCAGCAACAACCACCGATGTTTAGTGGATCTTCCAATACACTAGTTCCAGAACCATGGGTGAACTCTATGGAGAATATATTTTCTATTATTTACTATTATAAGATGGAGAAGGTGAATCTATTTGTTTATCATCTAGATGGAGAGGCCAATCAATGGTGGTATTTGATTAAGAACACCAAGCCAAAGGATGAAATTATAGAGATAAAGTGGGAAGACTTTAAGATAATGTTTCTTAACAAGTATTTCCCTAGAAATCTTTGAACAAATATATAGAGATAATTCATAGAGTTGAAGTAAAAGGAAATAGAATCTTCCATTACCTATGAATAAAATTTTACAAGGCCTACAAGGTATTATTTAGGTTTTGTTATAAAAAATGATAGAAAAATTGATAAATTCTTTAGTGGTTTAAAACTACACCTTCAAAAGGATCTTGTAATTAGAGAATTTGGGAGTCATGAAGAAGTTATTATATGTTCTCTAGAAGTGTATATGGTGTCTAGATAATGGTCACACAACTCTGGTGAAAAGAAAAAAAAAGTTTGAGTTTCAAGATAGAGAATCTCATGAAAAAGGTGGAAAGAAAACTCAACCACCCATATGTTAAAAATGTGGGAATAAGAATCATGGTAAATTCCTCAAAGGGATAGAAAAATTATTTAAGTGTGGTAGAGAAGGCCACTAATCTCATGAATATCCAAAAGGCATGAGGAAGCAGGACAATGTGGTGGAAGAATAGAGATCACCACCCATTGTCCAATGCTAGAACTATTGGGAGAAAGGTAACTATAAAGATCATTGCACTAAACCTTGATTCCTCAAGGGTAATTATCTTTATTAGACACCAAATCCAAAGAAGTAAGGAAAGGCTTATTCCATCACTACTACATAAGTGGAGAAATAATAAAAATTCATATAAGGTACATTTTCTATTCAATAAATAATGAAAAAAGTCTTATTTGATTATAGTTATACACATTCCTTTATACCTTGAAATTTATATTGAACTATTGAGTCAAATCCCTGAAACATTAAAGTAGAGATATCCATAAAAACACCTAACCATGAAATAATTGATTCCCAAGTGTTGGAATCTTCTCCCATTGGTGTATATGGGAAGATTCTTCCATCAAATCTCATAATACTTCCCTTGGTAGAATTGTATACTATAACAGGGATGTATTGGATCTCATTATATAGAGAACATATCAATTTTCTAGAAAATGAAATATATTTTCATATTCCAAACCATCCCATGCTCCTCTCCAAATTCAAGTAAGATCATGAATATCCTTTTGAAAATCCTTCAATGGTGTGGGTGTTGATTCCCTGTGAAGAATCGTACCTCGCTCAAATGGTTGAGTAAAAATAAGTTATCAACCTAGGTGAAATTATCATCATGAGGGAGTATAGTGATGTATTTCCTGAAGAGTTACCCAAACTCCCCTTGGGTCATGAGGTAGAGTTATTAATTAAAATCATACCCAAAACTACTCTTATCTGAAATTGTTCCTATAGTATGTCTCCTATCGAGTTGGAGGAGTTAAAAGAAGTAGCTACAAGATCATTAGAAAATGGGTTCATACACCCTAGTGCATCACCTTGGGGTGTTCCAGTGCTCTTTATCATGAAGAAGGATGGATCAATACAACTATGTATTAATTATCAAGAACTCAATATGATCACCATAAAGAAAAAGTATCATCTTCCAAGTATTTTTATCTTATTCGATCAATTGTGAGGAGCTCGATACTTCTCAAAGTTAGATCCTAATTCTATATATCATCCTCTAAAGGTGAAGATAGAAGATATTCGAAAGACTTCCTTCCAGACAAGGTATGGGCACTATGAGTTTTTGGTGATTCCCTTTAGAATTACTAATTCTCCTACAATTTTCATGGATTTGATTAATTGATTCTTTATAAATTACTTCAAAAAATTTGTGGTATTTTTATCGATGATATTATCAACTAATCCAAGAGTAAGAAGGAACATGAAGAACATATAAGGCTAGTTTTGTTGAAATTAAAGAAGGATAAGTTGTACAACAAGTTCAGATTGTGTGAATTTTGGATGCAAAAAATTACATTCTTGGGACATGTTATCAAAAGTGAGGGAATTTTTATGGATCCTTTAAAAACAAAGGTAATTGATGAATGGAACATTCCCTGTAGTGTCACATAAATACATAGTTTTCTTGGATTAGCTGGGTACTTATGACATTTTGTGAGAAATTTCCCATGATTATCAATACCGGTAACTAAGTTGACATGGAAATGGGTAAAGTATGTCTGGATGGAAGAATGTGAGGAAATATTCAATGAGCTAAAGGGAAGGCTAATCATTTCACCTCTACTCACATTACTAAAAAGTGGAGAAATTTTTGTGATATACAGTGATTATTAAAAGAAAGACTTGGGTTTTTAACTCATGAAAAATGATAATGAGATATCCTAAACCTCATGGTAGTTGAAGAACCATGCGAATAACTACCTGACACATGATCTGGAGTTAGCAGCTATGGTTTTTGCCTTGAAAATTCGGTGGAAGTACCTCTATGGTGAGATGTGTGGAATATATACCAATCACAAGAGTCTAAAGTATATATTCACATAAAAGGATCTCAACATGCATCAAAGGATATTTCTAGATCTAATCAAAGACTACGATTTCTCTATTCACTGTCATCCTTGCAAGGAAAACAAGGCAGGTGATGCTCTACATAGGAAAGAACCTATTACTTTATCCATGTTGTGGATTGAGAAAGACTATATCTTCACAGATATAAAAATGATAGATTTGGAAATCATAACTGTAGGTAATACATCCTACCTTGTCAAAATTATTTTCCAACCATATATCTAAGAGAATATTAAGGAGGAACAAAGGGATGATCTAGAGTTACCAAATAAGGCAAATTCAGTCAAGTAAGGGAAGCTTCAAGAGTTCCATATCGACGATAATGGTGTGATTTTATTTGGAATGAGGCTTTTTGTTACTTCATCACATGGGATAAAGAAGGATCTATTGGATAATTCACATATCTCAACTTTCTCTATCTATCCTGGGAGCACCAAGAAGTATTGTGATCTACAAGAACACTTCTGGTGGGACAACATGTAGAAGGATATTGATGTGTATATCTCAAGGTGCTTGATATGTCAGTAAGTTAAGCCAGGTGATAGAAGTCCAAAGGGATGATGAAACCATTTCCTATACCCATGTGTAAATGGGAGAATGTCACTATAGAATGTTTCACAGGTCTCCCGAAGACATCCAAAGGAAATAGTGTGATATGGGTTGTGGTGGACTGACTCACCAAGGCTACCCAATTTATCACTATTTGGGAAGATATCTTGCTTTGAAACCTTGCTAAGATATATGTGAAATAAGTGGTGAGACTTCATGGAGTACCACTCTCGATTGTCTCTAATCATGATCCCATGTTGACAACTAAATTATGCAGGACCCATCAATATGATTTGAGTAATGAATTAAATTTCAGCATGGTTTATCACCCCCAAAATGATGGCTAATCTAAAAGGAATATTCAGATGCTTGAAGATATGCTAAGATTCTGATCTATATAATTAAATGGTGTTTTGGATCATCATCTCCCATTGGATGAGTTCCCATACAAAAATAGATTCCACTCGAGTATTCATATGGATCCTGTCACAAACCAGCATGGGTCAACCCTGAACCAGTCACTAGATCTGGTCCACGGTATGGCTTGAGGGGTGTTCCCCATCCCCACAGGATGGAAACTAGTGTTTTCCATAAAAAATTAATTTCTAGGAACTATTTGGACCTTAAAAGATAAATAAATAAACAATAATAAACAAAATAATAAAATAGAACTCTATCAGCGGAAAAAGAAATAAACAGAACACCTCAACATACCTCTACGTGACCTTCCAGGCCTCCTCCCAACCAAAGGCTGACCTTGCTCCAATAACGAGAAACTCAACCATGAAAAACTGATCAAAGGGAAACAGTAACTGAAAAGATAAAAATAGGCGTGAGAATTAAAAATCCTCAGTAGGGTTTCCAAGATAAACCACAGAATCCAATGTCTCCTTTCCCGAAACTGTCCATTAACACAAGTTTAAAATACAAATATAAAACTAGGGTTTTCAAATTTTAAAACAAGAAACATGTTTTTTTTCTCATTTAAAAATTCAACACATGCGACATATCATTTCAAAAATCATTTGTCTTTTTATAAACTAAACTCAAAACAAAATATACCAAATATGGGCTAAAGTAGAATAGGTAAACAATGAAAGCGAGAAATAAACTAGTATAATGGAAAGTAAATAAGAAATAAAAATAATCTAGTAACCATGGGTAATCCTAAACATCCCTAGAAGACCCATGGATGTACTCAGTTTCAGAACCACCTGTCGGCATAAGGTGAAACTCTAAGTCTATAACGAACTGGCTGCCCTAAAATGACCAATCTAGTGGAAAATCCCACCTGGCCTAACAATAAATCCAAGGGGTACCAACCCGTCTAATCAGGGTTGATCAACAACCATCACTCGATCATCTAAAATGCACCTAGGAACCCATGGGGGTCATAATAATACTATGTAATTAAGAGGCCCTCACATACGCAACTCATCTCACCACACTTTCCTACCCCAAAAAAAACACTATATACAATAACCCATAATGGTATATCCCTCCTATAGATGTGCCCCATATATATATACATCATATCATCAAAGGTTCCAACTGGGCCATCATTCCATGGAATCATTATACCCATTTGATACCTTTTCAAAATATTAATGTTGATAAATGGGAATACTGTAATTCAAAATACCATCCTTTCAAAGAATAAATGAAAACATTACACTAAAGCTAAAAGTTCCAAATGGGTCATTACATCACATCACATCATGTCGAAACCATTTTTCTAAAAACATTTTTAAAACTCCGATCATACACACAGAATTTTCCAAACCAAATCCTTTAATAAAATCTTACTCAATTTCACCTTTTAAGTTCAAAGTACCAAACAGGCCCTTAGACACCAACCACCCCCACATGTTTCATATTTTTCAAGTGGGACCTTATCCTTTACAGACACACACCAAATAATTTTTCAAGTCCAAATGGGAGAAACCCTTGAGTAGTAACTTTGAATTCATTTAAGGGGAACCAAACCAAAGACCAAACCTCATTTAGGAAAACAAGAATTATTTAGAAAACTAATAATTTAAAGAAACACCATTTCAAAAGTGACATTATCATTTGTGAGCATATTCATGTGTGCACCCCGTGTACCCATGGATGTTCCAATGTATAATTTCACAATAAACAACCAAGGAGATATTTTAGATACATTTCCACCAAACACCAACTGCTTCAAAACCCAAACCAATCATTCACCTCATTTAAGAAAAACACGAACGCCCCCTTTTAAAATCATTAAACCCTTTTCAAAACATTTTGACACACATTCCAAGATATGGCCTTACAAATCCATACACACCAAACTAATTTTTCAACAAAAAAAATTCTATTGCAACATAATAATGACTATACATTTCGTAAAATCGCTTAATTTTACCTTAAAAGTGCAAAGGATTTTTATCCAATATTTTGGTTTCATAAACACATAAAAAGATTTGTTGAATAAGCATCGTCGAAATTAAAATCCACACACAAGAAATTTATTAAAATAATAATGGGCATTAATTAGACTCCTGCATTGGTGCGGATATGCATACATAAAGAAATGTGTTAAAACTTTTATTTTAACAACATCTATCAATTAAAAAAACATTATAGAAGAAAATCTAAGAGAGAAAAAATAATTCTTTGACTCAGATAAAATAAATAATTATAATAATGAAAATGTCAAAGGAAAGCATCGGAAAAGGACAAACCAAGATTCACCTACCTCAAATCAAGTGCAGATAGGACGATGCATCTATGGAAAGAAAAAAACACCCAACGAGCCAATTTTATGCCCTAGAAAATGAGAAGAACATGTGAAACACAACTTGAGGTATTAGAATTCATCCAAAACAAATAAAAACACCATGAATGAAATGAAGGGAAAATAAATAAATAAATATACCAGAGCATGGGCGGTTCAGAGCGTTGTTGGCCAGAGAAAAAAGGGTGAGCAATGTGGGTATGATGGTGTGGAGAAGTTGAACCAAGGAAGGGGTGGCCTTGACAGATTGTGGATGTTCGGAAGCTGGAAGGGAAGGAGGATAAAATGGCAGGAGGTGGTCTGGTCGTGTTCAGCGATGCGAGTTTGGGACCTATAGGGAAGACGGGAGACAACTAGAGCCAAGAGGGTAGTAGCCAGAGATAAGGGAAAGGGCCTGGCCAACACTAGGATCAACGGTGATGATCATCCGGAGCATGCGGTTGAGGCCGTGAATTGTACCAGGAGGGTGAGTCTGGGGAGCATGAGGGTAAGAGGGGCTGGTTGGATTGTTGGAGTGCGCTGGCGAGGGAGGGAACACAAGGAAAGGCAGAGACTGGGGTTGGGGATGAATTGGGGAAGGTGAGGGTAGTAGCCGAGAGTAGGAGGGGTGGTATGGTTGGGAGAAGTAGGGTGGTGTCCAGGAGGCTAGAGGTGGAGGGTCGGAGTGCGGAGGTCGGGAAAGTTGGAGTGGGAGAGTGATGGTGGAGGGTCTGGGCACTGAGGTTGGGGAGTGAGCGGGAGGTCATAGGAGGAGGGCCTGGGCGTGGTTCACTACAAGGGTGAAGGCAGCGGGGACCCATAGGGCGCGAGAGGCAGAGCAGCCGGAGGCAAGCGCCGGGCGTGGGGAGGGCTGGAGTGAGGTGAGGGTGAGAGGGGCCAGGCACAACATAAAAGAAAGGAAAGGAAATGGGGAGCAGGGCTTGGTTTTTTTTCGTTCTTATAATAATAATATTATTAAAATAATAATAAAAAAAACCAAAGATAAAAATAATAATAATAATCACACAAAAAATGATAATAATAAAAATAACAGCACTAAAAATAATAATAAAAAAATTAATAACATTAAAAATAATAACAATAATAACACCTTATTAATAATAATATTATTAATTAAATAGTAACATTATTATTATTATAATTTAAACATTTAACATGCTTTATTTACATAAAAATTTATTTATTTTAATCGTTAGACATTTGTGTGGCACCTAGGCTAATGATGTTGCTAGCCCACTATGTGGTGACCGCACATGGGTCGGAAACCCACTAAAATTATTAAATGTCAAAAAATTTAAATCAGGACCCAACCCGGGCCTTGGAGAGAGAACCTAAAGCCGATAAATAATAAAATAAAAATAAATCAAAAAGTCGGGTTGTGACAATTCTTCCCACCACAAACACTTTATGTCCCCATAATGTCACCCAGCCAAACAATAGACAAAACAAGAGACCATGCTCGGTTGAAACCAAAAGAAACCACAATACAAGAGAATGAGAGAACATGAGAGGGTTCTACCCACCATAAGAACTCATCTAGAATTGAAATCTAACACCCAAACATACCACCCCAGGAGGGGGGTGATGTGGGAACTCCCAACTGATCCAAACTAACTTCTATAGCATGAGCAAAACAACACCTTTGCTGGCACATGGAACCCTCGAACCAGAACAAAAAACTCCCAACACTAGAGGGAAAACATCCGAGTAGAACTTACCCCAAGAAGTAAACTTGATAATAACTAGAAGCATCGACTCTTTTATAGGCACATACATCTCTAAACGAACACAACTAAACTAAGATCAACCTAGACAAGGGCCAAACACACATTGAAGAAAAACACAAAATTCAGAAAACCACGTCCACCCAAATAGGACTTCTTGGATTATAATAGGTTGAGTCCATCATAACTTCACAGGAAAACATTAAACATACAAAAATTTCAAAGATTTAATAGAAAAAAACAAGAAAAAAAGACTTTAAATGATCCACCACCAACATGGATCAAAAACCCAAACTAGGGATTCAAAACCTCGACAACCACTGACTGTGCGAGAGGTTCACCCAAAGGCATGTGGCTGGGGCTCTGATGACTGAAGCATCTCCTGTCTCATAGTCAGGAACTAAAATTCCTCTGGTCACAATATTCTTTTCAGGTAATGCTTCCTACAAAACTTCTCCAAATGACCCAGATAATTGCAATAATGACACGTCTTTGGAGGTATACGGCTTGACAGATTCACATGCCCAAACTAGCCACAATGGTGTCACACCACTGAACGGTATGAAAAACTAGAAGCCAGAACCACTAAATATTACTCTTTAAGAACAGGTCCATCTAGAACACTTTATTCTCCAAATGGGGAACCTTCATGAACAACTGGATATGCTGGATTTCCAACTATCTCTACTCCAAAGACTAACTCAGCTAAGAACGCCTCATCCAACAGCTTCTCAAAATGATAGTCCCTAGAAGATAGGACCTTCTCTTTGGACTTTATACAAAGTCCCCCAATGAAGATAGAATTATTCATCAAATCCTTTGATGCTACCTTTGAAGAAAAGGACACCAGTTCCTTGAATTGGTCAACATATGCCTTCTCCTTCTATTGTCCTTGTTGAATATGCATGAGCTCTTCCTTTTTCTTCATCTTCACCTCTTTAGTTATAAACCATCAGACAAAGACATATTTAAATACATATCACGGCATTCCAACTTGTAGTGATGGTGTGGTAAACAACTCCCATTTTTCAAGAGCTAGACCTTCAAACATACCCAAAATAGCATGCACTCTGATAGCTTCATAAGTTCCCAAAACCCTAAAGACACATTCATCCTCTTCAAGACACTATGCCACTTCTAAAGGACTCTAATCACCGTGAACGATAGAAAATCTCCAAAAAGGACCAAAAACTAGGAATGACTTATCAAATACCCTGGGGACCATTTTGGGTGGCATTTTTTGAACAAAATATAAAATAAAAATCCAAAACCAATATCAAGAATAAACAACATCACTGAAAATTCCATCATCCAAAAACAACCAGCTCAAAAAAAACAAATACAAACATAACCCAAAATTCCCTTTTGAAAAACCCCTTTTCATTTTATATTTCAAAACCACCTTCTTTCGAGGCCACTATCCAAATACTAAGCCCAATTTTCAAACCAAATTCAATTTCCAAAATCATTTCCCCATTTTAAAATCACTTTAGAAAAACAAGTTCAAGCCTTTAATTCCAAGTACACACCCCAGTAATCCGATGAACTGTTGCACATGTCTTCATCTGATTTCATCTATACATACCAACACACACTTCCCATGCATCCCCTCACATGTTCAAAGGTTCATAAAGAGTGCCCTAGGTTGCACCCAAACTATATATCTACTAATTCCAAGAGAACACCTGATTTTTAAACCAATAGCTTTCAGTTTCAAAACATATTTCATGAATTTATAGCCATTTAAAAGAAATAATTCACGTTTCAAAAACACTTTTTTATTTTCAAAAGTGAAATTACACCAAACAGAACCAACAAAACACCCAACTTGCATCAAAGTACCAGATTGAGGTACTAGTATCCATGCTTAACTTGTCGACATGGTAGTAGGACATGCCCCAAGTAACCATCAATTACTAGGAGGAACTTAAACTGTGTACTCAGACTCCACATGGGTAACTACTCCATGTAAAATCATGATGTAACATCATCTTTCCCTCATTGTCACCCCTCAATTTAAAACAAACCAGAATGAGATAAGGACTCAATCCCTGGACTACCCCTGACGACTTGAGGTTCGAAACGGGAGATGTTTCATGAAATCCTTCCAGTATCTACCTCTTGATTCCCGACAATACTAATCTTTATCTAATGGACACCCCAAATAACAAGGGCCTCCTCTGACACCATTTAGTCATGAAATAACCTGGTTTGACCCTGAAATGGTCACCCGAGTCAGTTTGCGGCATGGCCCGAGGTCCATTCCTCATCCCCACAGGCTGGTAACTAGTGTTGGGAATATAAATTTAATTTCAGGGAATGATTTGGACCGTAAAAGATAAATAAATAAAAAATAATAATAAAATGATAAAATATAACTTTGACAGCGGAAAAATAAATAAACAGAACAACTCAACATACCTCTACGTGACTTACTAGGTTACCTCCCAACCAAAGGTTGAACTTGCTCCAATAATGAGAAACTCATCAAAGAAAACCTGAGCAAAGGGAACATGTAACTAAAAAGATAAAAATAGGTGTGATCATTTAAAATGGTCCATAGGGTTTCCAAGATAAACCACAAAATCAAATGTCTCCTTTCTTGAAACCATCCATTAACACAAGTTTGAAATACAAATATAAAATTAGAGTTTTCACATTTTAAAATAAGCAACATGTTTTTCTCATTTAAAAATCCAACCCATGTGACATACCATTTAAAAAATCATTTGTCTTTCTATAAACTAAACTCAAAACAAAATATAACAATGTTGGGCTAAATTTGAATAGGTAAACAATGTAATCTGGAAATAAACTGGTATAATAGAAGGTAAACAAGCAATAAAAATAATCCAGTAACCATGGGTAATACTAAACACCCCTATAAGACCCCTGGACATACTCAGTTTCGGAACCACCTACCAGCATATGGTGAAGCTCCTAAGTCTATAACCTACTGGCTGGCCTAAACTGACCAATCCAGTGGCAAAGCCCACTAGTCCGGATAACAAATCAAGGGGTTACCAACCCATCTAATCGGGGTTTATCAGCAACCCTCACTCGATCATCTGAAAGATGCCTAGTAACCCATGGTTCTTATAATAATACTATGTAAGTAGGAGGCCCTTGAATGTGTGACTCATCTCACCACACTTGACTACACCAAACACAGACACTCTATACGATAACCCATAAAGGGATATCCCCCTATAGATGGTTCCCATATATATACACATCATATCATCAAAGGTTCCAACTAGGACATCATGCCATGAAGTCATTAAAACCATTTGATACCTTTTTCAAAATATTAATGTTTTTTAATGGGCATACAATAATTCAAAACGCCATCCTTTCAAAGAATCAATGAAAACATTACACTAAAGCTTAAAGTGACAAACGGGTCATCACATCACATCATGTTGAAACCATTTTTCTAAAAATATTTTTAAAACTCAGACCAGACACACAAAATTTTCCAAACCACATCCTTTAATAAAATCTTAGTCAATTTCACCTTTTATGTTCAATGTGCCAAATGAGTCATTGGAAACCAACAACACCCAAATGTTTCATATTTTCCAAATGGGCCCTTATCCTTTCTAGACACACACCAATGCATTTTTCAAGACCAAATAATCCAAACCCTTGAGTAGTACATTTGAAGTCATTTAAGGGGAACCGAACCAAATACCAAACCTCATTTTGGAAAACAAGAATTATTTTTAAAGCCAAGAGTTTAAAGAAACACCATTTCAAAGGTTCCATTATCATTTGTGAGCACATCCACGTGTTAACTTAGTGCACCCATGGATGTGCCAATGTCCAATGGCACAATAAATAAACAAGGAGATATCCTAGATCTATTTACCCAAAACACCAATTGCTTTAAAACCAAAACCAACTATTCAACTCATTTAGGAAAAACATGAACGCCCCATTTTAAAATCATTAAACCCTTTCCTAAACATTTTGACACACATTCCAAGATATTGACTTACCAATACATACACACCAAACCAATTTGTAAATAAAAACAAATCCATTGTAACATAATAATGACTATACGTTTTATAAAATACCCTAATTTCTCCTTACAAGTGCAAAGACTTTTTATCCAATATTTTGGGTTCATAAACACATAAAAAGATTATTTTTAATAAGAATCATCAAAATTTCAATCCACACACAATAAATTTATTAAAACAACAATGGGTATTAATCAGACTCCTTATGAATTTGTGTGGATATGCATACTTAAAGAAATGCATTAAAACTTTTATTTTAAAATCTTATGGAAATTAAAAAAAACATTACATTTGAAAATATAAGATAAAAAGATTAAAGTTGCGACATAGATAAAAATAAATAATTGTAATAATGAAAGTGTTAAAGGAAATCATCGTAAAGGGAAAAACTAGGATTCACCTACTTCAAATCAAGTGTGGATAGAACGACGCATCCACGGAAAGATGAAAAACACCCAACGAACCAATTTCATACCCCAGACAATGAGAAAAACGTGCGAAACACAACTCACTGTATTAGAATTAATCCAAAACAAATAAAAACACCACAGATGAAATGAAGGAAAAATAAATAAATAAATATACCAGAGTAGGGGGTTCGGTGCGCTGCTAGCCAGAGAAAAAAAGTGAGAGTGAGGGGGGATATGCTGGTGCATTGAGGCCGACACAAGGAGGGGGCGACCTTGTCAGAGTGTGGAAGGTCGGAGGCTAGAAGGGTAAGAGGCCAGAACTTTAGTAGGTTTTCTAGTCGGGTGCAGCAATGTGAGGTCGGGACCTGTAGGGAAGATGAGAGCTAGCCTGAGATGAGAGGGGAGTAGACAGAGATAAGGGTGAGGGAATGGATGGCACTGTGGTCGATAAAGACAGTCAGTTGGAGTGTGAGGGTGAGGTCGGGAGTCGGACCGGGAGGGCAAGGACAGGGAGCGTGAGGGTAAGAGGGGCTGGCTGGACTACCGGAGCGTGATGGTGATGGGGGGAACACAAGGCAAGGTGGAGGCCAGGGATAAGGATTA